>BMAV01027666.1:0-65786 GCA_019973955.1 Trichonephila inaurata madagascariensis
TTTATAAAAATATCCTCAAATACTTTTTTTCCTTTTTTTTTTTTATTTTTTTGGGTTAAAATTATTTAAAATTTTTGAATATTGAATGAATGAAAATTGAATATTTTAACGTATAATCTAGAATCTATTTTACTATATAATATTACTATGGTGTCTAAAACTGTTTGTCATTTCTATATTTAATATATTTTTGCATGCATTTTTTATAATTCTTTCTTTTGTTATGATTCATTGATTCTATGAGCAAAAAAAATGTCATTTCACAGGGAAAGGAACTCCACAAAATGTTTCTAAATTCACATGATTTTTTATTAATATGCCTCTATAATGCTCTACTTTTCAAATTTTTTTTTGCAAGTAAATTTTTTTATTTTTTTTTTCTACTGAAATTATTTTACATTCAGTCAGTTTTTTAGACTTTTTCTTATACTGTTTAGGAGCCTTTCATGAGTGATTTTGTCCCTTTTCGGGAAAATATTATGCATCATTCTAGCGTATTAATGCATAACTTTCATCGAAAATATTCTAAATAAATTAAAAATAATCAATATAAAGCGGAAATTTTACCCTTTGGCATGAAAAGAAATAAATGTTCAAAGCTTTATATTTCCTCACAGAGCGAATGCGCGTGAAAAGCTTTCCCTCCCTTTTGTGACGTCATCAAAAAGCTGTCACGGCCTAGTCCTTTTCTAGATGGCCTTGGTTGTACCCACTGGTACAGGGCATCACTGTTTCCTCTCCTCTGCATTTCTTTCTAGAATATTGCAATTCATTATTACTGGACAAAGTTAACTGTCTTTTTTCACCCTGATGTTCTTGTCCCTTCCTCTGTTTTCTCCCTGGTCCTCCACATCCCGAGTTCAGTGATTGCTTATACGTAAGAGTTTCTTTTCTCCACATTTTAGCTCTGGTATTTATTTGTGTCCACGAGCTTGGTGCTGATATGATAAGTGCTCCACGCTTATCGGCCGTACCTGTGTGCCTCTCACCCTGATCCTTCTTAAAACTAATCCCTTTTTCCTCTAACTCACGCTTTACACCTGACCCATTCTTCCTACCCTACTGCGACTCATTTGATCTCCGTTGCACAATTTCAAAATTACTCGATTTATAGCGTAACTATTGCTATCCGAACTACCGGTTAATATTTTTTTCTAATGAAAGGAGTTTAGCAATTATAGTCCTTTCTAATTTTATGGGTTGAAAAGTAAACAATGCTTTTAAAAACCCTTTTATATTTCAGTCGAAGCTTAAAATTAAATGTAATGAATTCCATCTCTTGTATTTGAAGTCAATGGAGAATCCCAGTATGTTGGTTTATATGCACAAAATTTTTTAAAATATATATTGTAAGTCTTTTTTGAACAGAAAGGATGAATTTGTTTTTGATCTCTATAGAAAAACAAATTTTTTGAATGATTTTTATTGCAATTTCTTTAAAAAAATATTCTTTATATCTAGATTAAAATAAAAGTCTTGTCAAATCATAAAATTGGGTGTCATTTTAATTAAAAAATTTTTTAAAAAAAATTTCCTTGGAAAATTTACTAAAAAATGAAATTCAATAACAATTTGTTTCCCTTTTTTCTTGTTAATTAGTTTTTAAAAAAAAGTGATAGTAAAATTTTTCCCCTTTTTTTTTTCCAGCTATCCCCTGATAGCAATTTTTCCCCTCATTAAAACCCCGAATTATTCTTACAAAAAAATTTTGGGAAGGGAAATAAATTTATTTTTTTTTAATTAATAAAAATTTCCCAAAAATTATTCCAATTTTTTCCCTTTTTTCCCAAACAAGCAATCATTTATAAACCTCAATTTTTCCCAAAATTATCCCAAATTTATTAACAAAAATGAAATAAAAATTTTTAAATATTTTTTTTTAAAAAAAGGTACAATTGTAAAAATTTTTTAATAAAAAAAATTTTTAAAATTAGCACACTAATTTGTATTTTTTTTTTGTTTTAAAAAAAAAGACAGAGAGAGAGAGACAGACGGGAAATTCTTAGAAATATTCCCAAAATTTCAATTAGAAAGAGGGGGTCATTGATAAGAAAAACATAAAAAACTACTTTTTGTATTTGAAGAAATAAATTTTAAAAAAGGGAAACCCGCAAGGATTATAATATTTGAATTTGACTCTTTTTTCTTAAGGGGAAATGTGGTAAAGGCAGTTAGATGAATGATATCCATCTTCTTTTACCTCGTTTTCCCCTCAAAAACAATTTACAAAGATAATTTTTCCCGAAAAATTTAAAATTTTGGATTAAAAAAAACTTTTTTTTAAATATATTTAAAAAATTTAAAAAAAGTTCAACTGTATTAATTTTAAAAAACATTTTGGGAATTATAAAAACACATTTAATATGTTTTTTTTGGGGGGTGTTTTTAAAAAAAAGCCATAAAAATTTTTTAAGTATTCCCAAAATTTCAGTTGGAAAAATTTTTAATTTTAAGTCCAAAAAGCTGCGTTTGTATTTGTGAAAAATAAATTTTTAAAAACTGAAGACAAAAGGATTATAACATTTGAATTTGGCTCTTTTCTCTCTTTAGTGAATCCCGTGTGGTTTTTGGCAGTTAAAGAATGATATACTACCCTGGGGTTATCTCGTCTTCCATCAAAAATTTACAAAATCATTTCGAATGATCAAATATTGATTAAAAAAAAACTATTGAGGGAAAAAATTTTTTTTGCTTTTTATTTAAATAATTAAAAAAAAAGTACCATTTTTGTTTTAAATTTTTTAATAAAAAAATTTTTAAAATTATAAAACACACTAACTGTATTTTTTGGGGTTTATTTGTTGAAGAAAAAAAAGAAAGAAGAAGAGCCATAAAAATTTTTTGAAATTTTTCCCAAAAAGTTAAATTAAAAGATACTTGCTTTTTTAAAAAATAACATTAAAACTTTTTTTGTTTTTTGTACAAATAAATTTTTGAATAATGCAAGGGAAAAAGGGGATTATGATATTTGTTTAAAAATTTTCTCTATAGTAATTGGTGTGGTGTAGCAGTTAGAAGAATGATATACCATCTTCGTTATCGTCAACCCTTTTTTAAAAACAATTTACAGAAAAACTTTTCCCCAGCCATTAAATATTGACTAAACATTTTTTTAAATTTTGGGAAACAAGTCAGAAAAATGTTAATAAAATTATTCAGGAAAGTATTTAAATTTTTGAAAGGTTGCAATAATAAATTAGATGATCAAGTGTATCCTCAAAAAAGGGCATTTTTGATTTTAAAAAGAAAAAATCTTTTAAAAAAAAAAAGGGGTTTATTTTTATTTGCATATTTGTAAAAAACCAAATGGTGTTTTTTCCCTTAAAAATTTTTTATAAATTTATCAAAATAGTTTTTTTTTTAAAAAAATATTATATAAAAATAATAATATATATAAAAATATATATTAAATATACAGTACATAATACATAAAGAAGATAATAGAGAAAAACTTTTAAAAAACTTTTTCATATTCAATACTATTTTCTCAAATTTCTGAAATTTTTTAATTTCAGTTTTAAAGTAACAAAATTCCCAAAATTTAAAAAAAATATACCCAACTTTTCCCAAAAAGAAAATTGGAAATTTTTTTTATAAAAAAGAATAAAATGAAAAGGGGGAACTTTTTTTTTGAGCGTTTGTACATCCCAAATTTCCCCCTCGGGGGGCTCACCTTCTTTAGGTGGGTACGGGTGTCACAACCCCCAAAATACCTAGTGATCTTCTCGCTTTTCCCAAGGGGTTTTTACTATTTTTGGTAAAACAGGTGCCCGCCCGGGGTACCTCAGTGATCCCTCTATTTTCGACCCTCCATCTTGTCACCCAATTTCTTCTTTTTTTTTTCCGCCCCAGACCACAGACCTATGAATGTTTGGCGCAGTATAAAAAATTTGGCTCTCGCGTCACAAAACACCAAACTCAACTCAACTAAACCTTCATTTCTTCTTTTTTTTAAACTTTTAATTTCCCTTTAAAAGTATTTTTCCCAAAAACTGTTTGAAAATTTTTTTAGCATTCAAAATAAACCCAAAACAGGCATAAAAGTTTCCCTTTTTTTTTTATGTATTCTTTTTTAAAAAATGTTTATTTTTTTGGATTTATATTATTTTGCTGAAGAACCACTCTCCACCCCCTTTTTTTAACTCTAAATTACGTTTTCCAAATTTGTGACGTAACCGGGAAATGGTCTAACAGAGGGCAAACTTTTTGAATAAAATTTTCGCTCTGTTTGGCGTTTTTGTCGTATTTAAATTGCCCAAACCCCGGTTTTTGAAAAAACTTTTCAATATTTCACTTTTTTTTTATATGTTCATTTTCTTTTCTTTAATAAAATAATTTTTTGGGTTTTGTCATTTTTTTTGATGGGCAACCTGCATAAAAATTCCTTTTTAGTGCAACGTTCTTTTTAATTTGGCGGGGGAAGGCCCTTGCAACCCTTCAGGATGCCATCTACTTTTTCTCTCTCTCTCTCTCATCCCTCAACAGAAAGCAATCGAACTTGTTGTAGCGACCAGGTTTAGTTTTTATGTATTACGAGAATTATTTTATGACATTTATATAGTAGTTGCGATAGTTTCCAAAATTTAACTATGGAAAGTGGGAAAAACATTCCGAAAGATACTCAAGTTGTAGCTGATATTTTAGAAGAATCCGGAATTGAAGAGTACGAAGACAGAGTTTTGAATCACATGTTAGAATTCACTAACAGTAAGAAATGTTTTTATTATAATATTGCGAGTACCAAATTTTTTAATGTGGATTTAACAACAAATGCAGTGAGGCCAATTTAATATTGAAAATATGATATATTTTTTTTTATTTTTAAAAATTTGAATGCGTTTATATTAAATTTGTTTTTACATGTGAAATCCTTGCACGTATTTCAGTAATAAAATAAGAATAAAAATTTTTTAAAAATTTTCCCCAAAAGGGAAAAAATAACTAAATTAATTGATATATCAAAGGGAAATTGGGTTTTTTTTTCAGGGAAATATTTCCATTTCATTAATATTTGGTTATGAGCGTTTTACATCTTACTTTCCAAAATGTTTCTTCATGATTCTGTTATCTTGTTTGTATCAGTTTTTAGTTTATTAGAAACTCATTTTAAATCTTTAAAATGGAAAAACCAAATGCATTGAAAAAAAAATTTAACATAAAATATCCAAAACTTAATAAGTTAAGGGTTTAACTTTGAAATGAAGCTCAGTTATTTAGAATGACATGCCCAATTTTAAATCGGTTTCTTTCAATAACCCATTTTTGGGGCCCAAAAACTTAATCCATCTGTAATTTAATGTCACTAATAGTTTCTGTATTTACTTATCTATTTTATAACTTTTGCAAGTTCACTTAAAATAAAAATTATTAAACTTTGGAGCTTGTTTAAAATTTTGAGATATTGAGATATTAAAAGAGATGTATTAATGGATGTAATAGATATTTGTGATAATGAATCAGCATGCTAAATCTTTTTTTTAAACCTTATACAGTGAAATTAAATGCTATATTGCCAAAATTTATTTAGTTATTCACTTTTTGCAAAGGCTTGATTGGATGACATAAATCTTTTTTTTTTTTACTTCTTTATTTCCAATTTTGGATTACAAGACAACTGCAAACAAAATGAGAAACAGCAACAACAAAAAAATAAAGAAACACAAGTCCCATTTTAAACCCCCAAATCACACATTTTGTGGTTCTTCTCCCCATTTCCCCGAGCTGGAGTGCACAGCAGTATGCCAAATGAATGGCATCCATTTCTTCATTGGGGCCCACAGTTTACAAAAGGGGCTCTGGGCAATGCCTATCATGTTTAGATGCTTGAAAAAAGGCAGTTTTTTGGTCAATTAATTAAAAAATTTGGGGACATCTCCATCCGTGGCCATTTTTGAATATGAAAGGAGTTTGCTAAACCCACACTTTTGGTTTTAATTTTTTACCAAAATGTTTTTCTTTATTTACAAATCTAAATCATTTGATTAAATTTTGCTAATTGGGTTTTTATTAAAACCCTTCCATGGAAAAATGGATTCCCTTGAAATAGGTATTTCATGGAATATTATTTTTGGGTTTTTTAAAAAATTATTTTTTGGGTTTTGAGTGCATTTTTACCAAAGCCTAGTAAATAATGCTGTGACTTAAATTTCAAATTTTTTTAAAAATAACATTATTCATGTTTTATAAAAGAAACATAAATCAATATTGTAAAAAAATTTTTTTATATTTTTTGTGGATTAATTTATCCTTTTTTTTGATCACGGTTTTGGGACTAATTTTAAATATAGTTTTTTAAACGCATATTATTGCAAAAAATGCCAATGTTTGCCAAGTTGGAACCATGTCCTTGGTTTCATGTAATGTCAAATACAGTTGCAATAAAATACAAAATTTCCAATTTTTTAACATTAACAATTTTTGATATTTCATTTTAAAAAAATTCATACATTAGAAACAATTATATAAGTTTGTATATTTTTATTAGAAATTCAAAAAAAAGTAAGGTTTTTTAATGAAAAAGATGTTTATTTAAAAATTTTAAAAAAAAACATTTAAAATTCCCATTTTATTGTTTTTAATAAATTGCAATTTATTTAATTTATTTATTAACTTTAAAAATTTTCATTTTTCTCTCTTAATCAGTGTAAAAAAACTTTATATTTGCTTAAAAAATTTTTGTGACTTTTCTTTTTCAGAGTATGTTAGCAGTGTAATTGATTATGCTGTGGTATTTTCGAATCATACCAATAATAAAACGGTTGATTTCTAATGATGTTGCTCTTGCTTTTTAAGCCATCATCAGCAGAAAAATTTTATAAACACTCCCCGATAAAAATAAAATGAAAATTACCCTTTTTAATTTTCCTTTGATTAACAATTTTTTTTTTTTTTAAAAAATTCAATAATATGAGTTAAATATATTTCTGTTAGTAATAATTACCTTTTTTTCCTTTTATATAATCAGCCCGGGTTATGTGTTAAACAAGTTTCAAAAATTTTTTTTTTGCTTTTATGCGGGTTTGGGATTTTCTGAGAAAAAACATTCTAGATCAGAAAAGCTAACAATAAAATTTTTTTAAAGAAATGCCCTTTTTTGTTTTTTTAAATTAAAAAAAGATTAAAAGCCCATGACTTGGCTGGCGTAATTCAACCATAACTAGTTTTTTTCCTTTCATTCAAAAAAAAAGAATTGGGGGTTCCCCGGGGAAAGGGAAAAAAAAAATTACTAATTAAGCTGAAACCAAAATTTTAATTTTTTTCTTGAATAGAGGGTAAAGCGTCCTTTGAAAGTTTTCATCATGTTGGGGAAACAAAAACGTGTAAATTCACTGCAAACTTCAAGTTAAAAAACTATAAAAAGGCCCGAAATCGGGGAAACTGCAAGGGTTTTTTAATGTTGGGGGAAACAAATATTAGTTTCAAAAAAAACAAGAAACCGAAAATTGTGATCCCAAAATTAAAAAAAAACCAAACATGCTTTGGGAAAACCCCCCTGGCCAAATTTGAGGAAGAAATAAATAAATGGACTTTAAAAAAAAGACAATGGGAAAACAGTTGATCTTAATTTTTTTCTGTTAACTTGCTTTTAAAATTAAAAAAAAAAAATTTTTTTGGGGTGCAAAATTTTTGTTTAACAACTCAAAACATAGATGGCAGTAAAAAGAAAAATTTTTTTTTTATTGAATTTTTCGTAAAAAAATATTATCATACATGTTTTAAAAAGGGGGTTTCATAATAAATTTTGTTTTTTGTACAATTTCTTACTTCTGTTTTTTTAATTTTATTGTGTATTTTTATCTTATGTGACACTCTTTGGAGTTTATATTTTGGATTATTAAGCCCTAAAACTTTCCCTTGGATTATCTTTGGGTGGGGTTATACAATTTTTTTTTTTTTTTCGGGAAAAAAGGCTTTGTGGATAATAACGCTGCGGTTTTATACAAGGGGGGAAAAAACCCGGTTTCTTCCCCAAATGATGTGATATTCTTCCCTTTTTTATGGTGATATTGGGATTTTTAAACAAAAAAATGTTTTTTGTGAGAGAATAATCTATGAATAAAATTAATATTTAATGCCCCTTTTAATTTGGGGGGAAATATTAAATATACATTTCAAATCTTAAAAAATTCCCAGGTGAGGGGGACCTGTGTCCTAAAGGGGCCCCCCCATTTTATTTGAATAATATTTGGGTTTTAAGTTTTTTAACTTTTAGTTGGGTGAGTGACAACACCAATTCCTACTTTTGGGATTCATTTTTTAAGTTTTTTTAAAAACTGTGGCAAAATTATAAATGAAAAACAGTTTTACATTTGGGCTAAAAAATTTAAAAAAATTTTTTTAGTTCCCTTTCTTTTTTTTTTGTTGTACAATATTTAAATCAAATATTTTTTTTTGAATTCTGGGGCATAATTTTGTTTTGGGGACTTTAAATTTCTTTTAAAATTTGATTTTTAAAAAAATCCCTTTCCCCTCTGGGTTTTCTGCAGAAGACATTTTGTATAAATTACCTAGTCTTGTACCTAGGGCCATTTGGGCCCAGGTACAATTTCAATTATTCTTTGTTATTATTTCATTAAAAAAATTTTTTTTAATATAAGGAGGAAAATTTGGGCCCTTAATTTTTTGAACCATATTTATTTAGTCAAGTTTTTTATTGTAATTGGATGTTTAAATAAGAGGAGTGTATATTTTCTGAAATTTAATAAAAAAAAAAACAATTCTCTTCATAATTATAAAAACAGAAGCATAATTCTAAATAATTTCTAATAAGCATAATTCTCAAAAATAAATCAACAAAGGTTTGGGCCCAAAACCAGGGAGAGGTAAGAATCTTGACTGACCTCCCGAAAATGAAAGGGAAACAAAAAATCATGTTATTGAAATTGCCAAAAAAGAAAGAAAGAAAAAGGCTTTTTTGGGAAAAAACCCGAGTTTGAAATTAAAGGGGAAATTCATCCAAAAAAATTTTCAGATATTGAAGATTCTCATTCCCCTGGGGTTAATCAAATTTTAAAAGTAGCTGATGTAAAAAAACTATTGAAAAAGGTGGGGGGGGGTTTTTGTTTAACAAAAAAACAAGGCAAAAAATGAACATTTTTTTTGTAAGGGAAAAAATAGATGTTAAAAAAACACTATAGTATTAAATTTCTAAGAAATTGTTTTAAAAATAAGTTTCTTTATGAAAAAGAAAAAACTTATAAAATGAATCAAAAATATTGTGTTCAAATTCAAACCACAATCTGTTGGTTGCTTCAGGCGACAATGTTCAGCTCACTTTGAACCATTTTTTTAAATTATAATGTTTAATGAAAATATCGTAATTTATTAATAATTTGGCACATTGCAAAATTAAATAGTTGCATGAAAAATCAGTATGTTAGCAAATATTGGTTCTTTTTATTAAATTCATGGGGTATGTTTGTTCTTTTTGATTACAGGCAAAACCTAATTTCCCAGGGATGGGCCCCTAGGTACAGCGCTGCGGGCCCTAGGTAAAAGGGAATCATTGTACCTAGGGCCTTTTTGTGAAAAAAAAACCCTTTTTTATTTCACAGAATTTATTTTTTTAAAGTACTTATTTCTCCTATTTGATGGTAGTTTATAATGATGAATGCATATCAGTTTCACATTTTTAAAAGGCCAGTGGCTCTGTTTTGTGCTTAAAAAAAAGGGGCCCTAGGTACACAGGTCTCCCTATTGTCAAGTCTCAACCTCTACAGCAGGGACAAATTCAAATCTGCAAGAGGTTACTAAAGGGATATGGTCCCTTTTAAAAGAGATTCAAAAATTTTGAAATCTTTTTAAGTGACTTTGTAGCTTTGACCACTGTTAAAAAAACCCCTTTAAATGTACATTAAAATTTTGCCAAATGTGGGAAAAAATGAAAAAAAGAAATTTACCAATTTTCCCAAAAGTTCATTTAAATGTTATAAAATTTTATGTCTGTATATAATTTCTTTTTGTATAGTTAAATGAAATTAAACTTTCTAAATCATGAAAAATATTTAACCCTTTAAGCGGTCTGCACATAAAATCCTGCCATTCTAGAGATGCTTTTTTTGCCTTCAAGTAAAATTTCCCCAAAACGGTTGAGCCTATTTTTAAAAAAAATGCCCCCCTTTTATTTTACCCCACAAAAAAATCTTTGGGCATTTTGAAACCTCTGAATTAGAATATATCGACCCCCTGAAAAAATTAACTTTTTTTTATGTAGAATTTTCTTTTAATTTTAATCATTATTTTTTTTAGGGGGTTGAAATGATCAGTGGTCAAAGATGGAATAAGCAATAAAAATGTAATAAAGCTTTTTTACAAGAAAATTTATGTTTTTGTTGCAATTCAGCTGAGGAATTTTTTGTTGTTCTTTAATCACTGGCATAGCGAGTGATGAATGGGCCTTGTATCAAAATTTCTTGTGCAGACCCTTTATTGGAAAATAAAAATGGTTACATTAATAAAGCTTGTTTGAAAGTGTTGAAATATTACACATAGGGCTCCTGTAGCTTAGGGGATCTTGTGTCATTGATATGGCAGTGGCTATACATGTTCTTAATGGATTCTTTAAAATGGTACAATGTCATTTATATGTTCTTAGAAATAGTACTTACTGTTTTTGTTTGCAGCTCGCGGCCAGCATGGCCAAACATATAGTTTACACCTCTTCCACAAATTAAGTCCAGTGCTGTTTCACGACTTCCTCCAGATCGTCATAGTCTAACTGCTTGCAATTACCGCATCAAGTCCCGTAAAAAAAAAGTAACAATCTTTTTTTTTAAATTAATTATTTTTATATTTGTTAATTATATATTTATACCATTTTAGAATTTTGGATTACGGGCAAAATATTATGAACGATAAGAGAAAAGCCAGTTATTTATAAAGTATTCAATAACCATAAGCTACAGTGTTTTTAAAATACAATGAAATGAGGGAAATGTATTGCAAATGATACATTAACTGTGTTTGACTTTGTACAGATAAAAAAGTAACTGGAAACAGAATTTATATTTTTAACCAGCTTTTTATTGTAGTATAATATTACATTTTAATTTTTAACAGCGCCGTAATTTATGGAAATTAGCCACAATTGGCTTAATTATAATTTAATTATTTGTTGGGAAGACATTTTAATGTGGAAAAATATTGGTATTAATTTGTGAACATTAAAAATAATTATTTACACAGCAAAAAATTATTATTCTATTTGACTAACTGGCATAGCTAGTCCTTATTGGGCCTTGTATCCAAATTCCTTCGGGGCTCTTTTTTTAAAAAGAAATGTCACTTGTTGCAAAATGTTACACATTTTGGGGGCCCGTATCATTCATACAGAAGTAACTACGCCTCTGATTTGACTATTATTTAAATTTATAAATATATATTATATGAAATTGGCCAAATCTTTATACATTTTGTATTCTTTGTGTTTGTATCGCAAAAGTTATCTCATCATTACCTACCTAAAGCAATAAATAGTGCAACTAATTTGTCCCATTGAATTAAATATTAATGTTACTGTTTTTATTGCTTTATTTGGGATTAAAATACGTTTTGGGATGGATTTCCTTAGTTTATGGATAAATGATCCAAATCATAAATATTTAATTGTTAGTGTTGCAAATTTTGCTGTTTTTATTATAGTAATGAGTAACTTTCTCTGGAAATAGATAACTTCATTCTAAATATTTCTATAAATTATTGACCTAAAAATAAATTTTTAATATATTGTCTTTTGTAAAAATTTTTGATTTCATTCGAAGAGGAAAAGCATTTTGTTGTGTATGAAATAATGTTTTTTTTCTTTTTTGGCTTTTAATAGAAAATGAAAATTTCATTAAATAAATATAGTCATATAAGTAAATTTGCTAGAGTTCAGAAATCTCATTTTCATATTGTCAACATTTAACAGCTATTTTTTTCTATGCTTGAACAGTCACGTAAAAAGTAAAATTTTTCCAATATAATGTTATTTCTTTGTTACTATTAGAAGAGACCAGATTATGTAATTTTTTTAACAAAACATTCTAATAAATTAAATATTAGTTTATTGAAACAATGGTAATATAAGTAGCATGCATTCTTTTCTAAATTTCTAATCAAGCATTTTACTAACTTAAATATACTGTAATGTAAATTTTTCATCTGCTTTCATGAGTATTAACTATAGAAAATTATATTTGTATATGTACATATACATTTATATATATAATTAGCTACTTGCTTAGCTAATGAAAAAAATCTTAATTTATGAAAAGTTATGCACAAAGAGTAATTTTTTAAATCTTTCATTTGGCATGTTTTTTCTGCATATTTAGCTTTGAACTTTTTTTACAGGCTCGAAGTGTTTCTCGCCTTTCTGGTCTACCTACTAATTCAGGTAAAAAGCTTTCTTCATTATTCTTTAATATATTAAGACTATCAAACAATTAAAGGACTTTCAAAAACTTTTATTTTTTTGTTGAACATATGGATATTTATCTATTAACTTAAAATTATTGAAAGCTTTTTTCATATGAATTATAACCCCACAGCAAATATTGATTTAGAAATTTTTTTTAATGATTTTCCATTAGTTTCTTTCTTTTTGTTTGTTAAATTATTTTTAAGCTTTTTTGAAAAAGGTATTTATTCTGTGTAACAAAAGAAAAACTTCAGAAATCAGCAAAATAATCTTTTTTTTTATATATATATAAAAGCCAATATTATGAAACTGTGAGACATGAGATTTTTTTTTATTTACAAAATTTATAAACATAGAAATAGGATAAAATTTTTAGATTCAGTGGATAAAATTGAATGGATTGCCATTTCAAAGTGAATCTACAAGGGAGGCACTATAATCTCATTTGGGATGAGACTTGGTGTAATAGTAGTACTTTTTAGGATCACCTCAATGATTCAGTAATGGCCAGTGATGAATCAGTTTTTCGAAATTCATGCTAGCTTTTATACATTAAATTTTAATTTTCCCCAACAAGTTGTAGCTGATTGGTAAATCGCCTGCTTTCTATGCTGGAGGTTAGGGTTCTGTTCCATAGCGATCAACTTTTTTTCTTCAATTCATTTACTTACTTTTTAAATTAAATAAATTTACTTATAAAAGATTTATTGAATATTAAATGATATTTTTTGTAATTATTTTGTATTTTATAAAATAAAAAAAAAATTAATATATTTATTTTAAATTTTTTACTAATAAAATTATTAAAAATTATTATTAATTAAAAATATTTAAAATTGTTTTTAATTAAAAATAATTATTAATAAAAATTGTAAATAATTAAAATTAGTAATTTAATTATTTATTAAAATTAATTAATTAATGTTTATACTAATTAATTACTATTTATTATAATTAGTTAATCACTATTTATTATAATTAATTATTATTAAGCATTAGTATTAATAAGAAATATTATTAATTTATTATTAAAATTATTAATTTATTACTAAAATTATAATTTACTGTTAAAATTATTATTAATTATAGAAATTATTTAAATAAATTTATTATAAAATTATTTAAATAAATTTATTATAAAATCATTTAAATAAATTTATTAAAATTATTTAAATAAACTTTTTGAAATTAAATAAATTTATTTGAAAAGGACTTATTAAATATTTTATAAAATTGTAAAATAATTAATTTAGTAATAATAATATATTTTATAAATTATTTTATGTTATATATAATATTTTATTTATAGTATATTGTATTTCACATTATAAAACTATTTGCAGCTATTTTTTTTTTTGTTGCAAAATATCATTTAATATATTTATTATATATTTTATTATAAATGTTATTTATTAATATAAAATAAATTTATAAAATTTAATATATTTATATAATTAAAGTAATTTTTTTATTCTATAAAATACAAAATAATTACAAAAAATATCATTTAATATTTAATAAACCTTTCATAAATAAATTTATTTAATTAAAAAAAATAATTAAAGGAATTGAAGAAAAAAAGTTGATTGCGCGCATGGAATCGAACCCTAACCTCCAGCATAGAAAGCGGACGATTTACCAATAAGCTACGAACTCGTTGGGAAAAATTAAAATTTAATTGTATAAAAGCTAAGCATGAATTTCGAAGGCTGATTTCTCCGAGTTGACTGGCCATTCGACGGAATGACATTGAGGGTGAACACCCTAAAAGTGTAAAAAATATTCCCCTTAAGTCCAAACCAAATTTTAAATTTCCCTTTTTAGTCGGGGCTCTCTCCCCCTTTGTAAGGTTGATTTTTGGATATTCATCCTTGTGAAAAGGAAAAACAACACGCATGTGGGAAATTTTCCCTTTTAAACAATCAAAAATTTTCCATGTTGAAAATTTAAAGGTTTTGCAAACATTTTGTGACCAGATTGATTAAATTTTGTTTTTGAAATCTTGGGGAGCAAGGGGTTTGTGATGAATTATAAAAAAAAAAGAAAATTTCCATAATTTTTCCGGCAAAATGAGTGTGTATCCGGGGAAATTAGTTACATTTCGGGGGCCAAGTTGTTCCATGACATTTTGAGTATAGTAATGTTTAATTGGAAAAACTCGATGGGACTTTACATTCTCCCTTTTTAACAAGTTTAAGTTTTTAATTTATAATTACAATTTTTACAGATGTGCACACAGACCCTTTTAAAGGAAAAATATTTCAGTTTTTCAATTAAAAAAATTTCAGAATGTTCCCCCATTAAATATCAAACCAAAATTAATAAAAAACAGTTATTCAAAAAATTTAAAAAAAGAAAAATACCAAATACAATACTATTAATCAAAAATCAAAAATTCCAACATTTGCAAAAAAAAAAGTATATAAAACATTAAAGTACACAAATATAATAAAAATTTTAAAGATGACAAAGTTTCCCAATTTAAAAAAACCCAAAAAAATTTTTTGGGATACATACCTAAAAATTTCCCCTTAAAAAAAAATAAATTTAAAAGAGATTAAAAATTAATAATGTCCCATTCTTACCTTTTAATCTAAAAAAATATAAAAAAAAAAATTAGTTCAAGTATATTTTTTCCCTTTTTCCAAAGGGTACGCAATTGAAGGGGTTTTTTTTTGTAGAGCCCTTTTAAAAAGTTTTTACAAGACAAGATCTAACATTATTGTTTTTTTCCAAATAAATTTTTTTTGATTATTCCAATTTCCCCCAAAATTTAAATTTTAATTTTTCAACAAAAACCCATGTCATTTTTAAATTTTTTTAAATTTTAATGAACAGTTTTGGTTTTTTTAAAATGTTTAACTTTTTTTAACTGGAGTAAATACTGTTCTTTCCAGCCCCCTCCAAAGTTGTTTTAAAAAAGATTCGGTAAGTCTTTTTTTTGGGGCCAACTCCTTTCCCATAGTGGCGTCATCGTTGGGATGAAATGTATAGGATATTTAGAGCCCAAAGGAAACCCCAACTCAAGGAAGGGGGCCAGTGTAAAGGTCCCCCCTTCCTGGATCATTCCCCACGATGTCAGGGGTTTTCCAATGATTTATGATGACTTAAACCCTTTCTGAAAGATTTGAAATTTTTTCCCAAACGTTGAAGTGCCCTGCCAAGTTTTTATTGGGGCCCTTTTTATAGTTTTAAAAAAAGAGGTTCATAAAATCCACCCCCCCAAAGGGCGCATGTCCAACTATGAACTTCCAGTGGAAAACCTTTATTCCCCACAAAAATTTTGAAATTCCCCGTCTTTCAAGATTTTTTAAGGCTGCTGAATTGATTTATGTCAACAAGAGATTCCCTCTGTTGGGTAACGGCCACATTCACCATCAGAACAATGTTCTAATTTTCCAAAAGCAAAGCTCCAAATCTAAAAAATTCTGGGGTGACGTTTTGGGCCAAAATGATTGGGTTTAGTTTCCCGGGGTGGCCGTCCCAAACCACAGCTCACCCTTGCAATTTGATGGCAATGTACCATGAAAAAAGGAGATCAGCAGGGTTTTTTCCTTTCCCCTGACAGTGTCTCCACTGATCGGATCAGGGGCCGGTATCTTTTTTAGAAAGTTTTTTAACGATGGTTTGCCCCCCAAGAACCCCAATCCGGAAGAAAATTAAAATTTTAGAGAATCTGCCCAAACCAATATATTTGGGCATAAAATTTGAGACAAGAGGGGCAATTTTGTTTCCCAAACCACCCGGAAAATGGGGCTGTCCGTTTCAAGCCCGGGGGAAGGGCCCAATGTTTTCAAAGGTGAAGGCCTTTTGAGAGAAAAGAAACTAGTTTCGTTTTCCGTTAAAAAGGAACAAATCAAAAGTACAATATTGTTCCATAAGTTGATTTATTTGGTGTCTGAGAAAAAAAATGTATCTCAAATTTTGATATTTTTGTTTTTATGTCATCTAAATAGCCCCGCGGGCCCTTTTATTTTCAGTCAAGACTCCACTGCTCCCATTTTGTATTGTAGCTTTGGGGAAGTTCAGAGTCCCATTCTTTTTCCCCAGAGTCCAAAGTTCCTAAAATGGGGAAATTTTAATTTTATAAAAGGATGGGCCAGGAATTCCCCAAAGGGGTCAAAAAGCAACCAAACCCCACCCCAGAATAAATTTTTTTTTCCCCCTCTACGGACATAAATTCCCCAAAAGATCCTTTCGGGTTAAAAAATTTAAATCCCTTTCTGGGTCCCAAGCAAAATCCTAAAATCTGTTTGGGGTCTAAATCAGTAGGGGCCAGTTTTGGGGGATTTCCCCCAATTTCCCCTTTGCTTAAAAAATTGTTGTTTTGAATTATTTACCATTTTTTTAAAAATGCCTGGGCTACGAAAATTTCCAAACACCCCAAGGGTACAGAGCCGTTCCCAATATTATTTAAACCCAAAGAGGGCAAAAAAAAAATGGAACCTTTAGCACCAAAAATGGGTAGGTCTTTTTTTAAAATTCCCAAAAAAAAGAAAATCTTGTGGAAAATTTAAAACGTATGGCTTTGTTTTTCCCAAAATTTTCAGTCTAAAAAAAAACCGGGGGAAAAACCGGGCACCCTAAGGTCTAATTCAATTTGAAGAAAATTTTTTTTACACAGCTGTAAATGCACGGGGGCCTTTTAAAACAAAGAGAGTTCTAAAAAGGGTTTGGGGTGCAAATTTGGTCCCGTATATAAACTTTGGTTTAACGATGACTGTCCATCTTGCGGGCTGGAAAACCCCAAAAAACCATTCCCCAAAACGATTTTGTGGGTTTTTTCCCCCCTTGTATCACTGCAAGATGGTAGGTAAAACCCTGACTATCCAACAAAGAATAAAGAAGTATGCTCAACCCCTACCTTCCCTTTTAAAAAGGCCCTCAAACAACCCTTTTACTTGCAAAACCTCGCGGGGTCACATTTAAAAACCCACCAACCAACCCTCAAAAAGCTTAAGGGGTAAAAATTTTTTTATTTTGTAAAGCCCCCTCTAAAATGGTTTCCCCGAAATTTACACCCCCATCAACCCTCTACTAAACTAAATTTATTTATTTTAAAACCCCCCGGGGCTTTTCACCCCCATTTTTTTAAAAAACACCCCCTTTTTCAAGTATTCCCAAACTTTCTATTTCCCAAAAATTTTCCTAAGCCCCAGCCGAAATCGATTTTCCCCTTCACTGTAAACCAAATGTACCGGACAATCAATTTGCCATCAATACACTTTTCCTGAAGAGACCATCCTAGACTAGTTCCCCAATGCAAAACCCAAATGAATCTAGTCTTTTTTTCCGATGTGTTAAAAAACCAATTTAAAAATTTGGGAAACCATTAACAATGAATTTCACAATTTTCCCCGAAATTCATTGAAAATGAAAAAAACCAAACCCTTTTTTTCCATTTCTGCCCACGATCTGGGTTAAAGGGAGTCTAAGTGTTGCCTTTGAAATTTTCAATTTCCAATGCCTCAATCACAGTTTTTCTCTTAAACACATTCCCTTTGTCTAACCTTGACCTTGCTACAAGTTTGTTTTTAGGGGTTTTTAAACTGAACAAAAAAAAAATTCAGCCTTTCCCCAACCCAATTTTTTCAACCCCCCGGAAAACCCTTTTTTTTATGAACCATTTTCGCCTTTCCCTTATTAAAAAAAAAAAATATCTTATCCAAAAGAATGACCTATAATTGCAGCCTTTAAAACTGCAATGAAAAATCCATCTCTGTTATAAAAAAAGAATTTGGGAAAACATAGTTTTTGTCAACCCCCTTTCCAAATCCAAAACGCAATTTTTTTTTTTGGGTTTTTTTTTAACTTAAAACAAAAGCACGCAATGGGCGACCCTTTTCAATTTCGAGAAAACCTCCTTTTTTTGCACTTTTTAACATAACAACCAGTGTTGAAAAAAAATGAAACATCTCCCCTTTCCCGAATTAATTTACCTTTTTTTTGAACCTAAAATTACACAAATCGGACATAAGGGGTATTCTGGGAACAAAAAAAAGGGGAAAAAATGCAGCCGGGCCCGCAATTCATTTGCAGAGGAAAAAGATTTATGAGAAGGGTGGAATCGTGAATGACCTTGAACCCTTCAATTTGACTGTGGATAGTTATGAGACGTTCTTTCGAAATACTTATTGGAATAGGAATTATTCATTTTCAATTGTGAGTCATGTGGTTTTACTAAAAATTCTGTGCGTTCACGACTTTCAACTTTGCAGTGCAAATATGCTGTTAAATCAGTGATTTTGGATTGTTTTTCATTGTGTTTTTTATTATATTCTAATGCTAAATCAGCGGGAATAGTTTTCATAATTATGGGAAATAAAAGACAACTATAGGAATCGAGAGAGATTTCAAGAGATTCAAGTCCCCTTATGTTAATTTCTAACTGATCATATAAATTTCTTAATGCAATAACATTAAAGGATTTACGGACAGGGATCAGATTTAACAAGAGATTCATATGAAGGTCAACAATAAGTTTTTTTACCCAAAAACCGATCTTCAAAAAATTTTAATTGTTTTGGCATAGTTTTCCCTGTTAGAGTTAAGCCTCGTATAGCCAATTCTGCATCAGATGTGACAACTGATTTTAAATAGGAAAATTTGTCCTCATCATTTAAACTCGAATTTTCATGAACTGTGGATTTAAATCCAGCCCAAAAACTGGGAAAACTACTGATATCCTTGCCCGAAAAAGATTCTAATGTGAGTTTAGGTAGATGCGGTTGATTTGTTAAAACAGAACTGTACTATTTAAAGGAAGTGTCATATTTTGCAGTTGATTTTCCACCAAATTTTCAATAGCAATGTTCGAAACTGATCCTACATAACGTTCAGTATGGATTTTCCATATTATAAATTTATCTCGATATTCTTCTTGAGTTAAGATTTCTCTTCTAGACTCAATTTCCTTATCGAGTGTAATCAGCTCTTCAAATTTAGAAATTAATTGCATATATATCTCATGTACTGTTGTTTTATCGGCTGAATTGCTTATTTCGGATTCTAATTTATTAATTTGTTTTTGAGGATCTCGGAGATCGACTCTTTTTCACTCTTTCTAATATAGCCTGATTTGCTGCATCCATTTTAAACCAAAATACTATAGTTGCAAATAAATATACAAATGACAACATCAATTCTAAATGCAACTTATTACAACTTTCAACATCTTCAAACAAAATTCAGCTTAACAGTATACATACAAATAAACAAAACTATACCAGAGCAACCTTCCAAATACCGACAATTATGAATAAACTAAAATCAAAAATGATGAAATAAGCTTAACTAAACAAATACCAAATTCAAAGGGCGACAAAACAAAATTACCACCACCTTGCAGTGAAATGGCCTTCCCAGCTAAGATGCACCATATGACAAATTATAAATGAAGCAAATGTCCATAATTATATGGAATCGAACGAAGCAAAATGAGTGTGTATCCATGCGAATTAGTTACAGTCCACAATAAGTAGTTCCATGACATAATTTGAGTATAGTAATGTTTAATTAGAAACGAATTGCCGCGATGCAACTTACATTCTACAATACAAGTTACGCACTTACGATAATTACAATTTTGATACAGAGGCGCGCACAGCAGCGCCCTCGCATGGCTAATATTTTGGCACAGTGGTGATGTAAATAAAATTTAAAATTTTGTGATTTTCAATGTTTAAGAGGGGAAAAGGAGAATATAAGTGCAACTACCACCAATAATAAGTAAAATTTTGCATGAATTATTTCGCATATGTAAAAAGTAATGTTACATTAGGTATGCAAATTATAGCAGAGCTGC
This sequence comes from Trichonephila inaurata madagascariensis, assembly GCA_019973955.1. Classification (NCBI taxonomy): domain Eukaryota; kingdom Metazoa; phylum Arthropoda; class Arachnida; order Araneae; family Nephilidae; genus Trichonephila; species Trichonephila inaurata. The sequence goes on from BMAV01027666.1 coordinate 20,205, forward strand.
TATTGTTTAATATCTGTAGATACATAACCAAAAGCAAGGTTTCACAGCTATTATCTCAATGATCCTTGTGAGACAGATTTAATAGCTGTAGTGGAGGCAGTTAGAATCTTCTTGAATGATTGTACTGACTTGTGTATTGTTCCAAGAGACCTTAAATGCTTTATTATAAAAAATAATATTCTTGATTCTTTTGTTTGTCCTCATGTTGGTGCCTAAATCTTCTATCAGATGTTTATGCTAGAGCACAAAGAGCTGTGTTGGTATAGAATTAACTTCATGAGTAGACTATTGCGAACATATTTCCTTAACTTAAACCCAACTGAGCATGTTTAGGCAGATGCAAAGGATAAGTTAAGTGCACTAATACATCTCATCAGAGTGTTTGAATTCATTAGTGGCTTTGCTGTTAATCATCGTTTTGAGCATGGAATATTATCATATTTTTATAGCTTTAAAGGTGATCACATTCCATATTGAAACTAATCACACATTTTACTCTAATATTATGTGGGTTTTTTTCATGTTGTGTATTTTCAAAAAAAAAATGAGCCTATTGTATTTCCTTTGAATTGTTAAGCACTTATTGATATTAAATATTTTTTTCTAAATTCCATTAAACTTCAATAAAATTAAACAATTATAATTTTTCTGACTTTTCTTTTATTTTTGAAAACTAGAAATAATAGTTTTTAATGTTGTAATTAGTGAACTGAGTTTCTTTATACATACTTTTATATTTATATGCATAAATTTAGTTGCCTGTTAGTTATTGTTTCAATTTCTGCATGCATAAGCACTTTTAAAAAAAAATGAATTTGTCACATCTTTCCTTTTGTTTTAATTTACCTTAAAGATTTTTTATTATTATTTTTCCAAAATTGTATTCCATAAATTTATATTCTTTAATGAAAGCAAGATTAAGAAGCACGAATTGCTGTATATATGCATATATTCATTAGAAAATAAAATTATTTTTTATATAATAAAGTGCTTTCTCTTTGACCCTATTAAATCTTACTTTTTGTTTAAAAATTAATAGCATTTATACTCAGTGGCGTAACATACACCCCCACATTACGGGGGCCCAGGGTTCTAGGGGCTCCAAAGCCTGACTACCGTCAAGTATCTACCCTTTGTAAAATCCAACTTGGGGGCCCAAAACCTGACTTTGCAGAGGGCTCAAATGTTCCTTATTATGCCACTGTTTATACTAGTATTATATATTTCTTTCAAGTAGTTAATACTTCATCTTTCGTTTAATGATATCATAATCTTTTTATTTTTTTAGCTAAGGTTTCAGGACCTGTTGCTACTTCGAGCAAACCAAGTCCTAAAACATCTGCAACTACTAAAGTAAATTCTAACCCAGTAGTTACGAAGCCTAATAACAGTAGTAATACTCAGTAAAGATAAAACGTATGGGGTGGAATTCTTCAAAGGTAAATTTTACTTTTTACTTTAATACTTAACTTTGAAGTCATAATTATGATATTTGTTTTAGAACTTTAAGAAAAAATATGTGTAAATCTCTTGACATATAAAGTTTTCTAATATTTTCTGAAGTATTTGAATGAAGTTGATATATAGTGTATGTGCATTATTCTTTATTTTTGTAACAAACATAAATTTAAAGAGTATTACAAAAATTCAAGCAAGGAACATGCAGGGGTGGCTCTAGGACGGGACAAACTGGACCCTGCCCGGGGCGGCAAATTTTAAAGGCCGCATTTGGATAAAAAATTTGAAATATTATTATGTAGGAATTTGGTATTTCATTTAACGTATCTTACTTCTTTATTTGGTACTCTGTATGTTTAATGTCAGTTTTCTTTTATGTGGAAACTTAAAAGCTCAAGGTGGGAGTATATGTTCAATCATGAAATTTGACAAGTTTACACATCTTTCACTAGTAACGTTCTCCTCATCCCTGAGTATTGTCACAACGGAAATTCCTTTCACTCGTACGACGTCCGGGGTCAGCTATCCAAAAGGGGACAGGGGAAATAAGAGTTTTTTGTAGATAGAGAATCACAGGAGATGTTTTATTTTAATCTTGTGTGTAGCTACTGTAAGTTAGAATAAACGTTTGCGATCCGCACAATCTGTAGACTCTTTGAAATAAATTACCATGCTGAAATGGGCAATTCCTTCTCTTTACTTGTTTAAAATAATAACAGGTAATTATGTCCTTAATTTTGAATTATTTTGTGTATTTGACTTATGTGAGTGTGTGTGAGCAATTTATCTTTTTTAATTATAATTTTTTGCTTTAGAGATAGGGGCGGCATTTTCCATTTTTGTCCGGGGCGGCAAAACTCCTAGAGCCGGCCCTGGGAACATGTCATACATATCATATTAAAAAAGATATAAAAATCACGACAAGAAATTACAGAAAAGGCAAGGAATAATAGGGGGAGGGGAGAATGCTTCTGATTGCAAAATTACAAGCACAGATTGTCTAAAAGTATAATTTAAGTTTTTATTAAAAACAAATTAATTTTTCTTGAATTACAAAAAAGAAAAATTGTTTGCACCTATAGTACTATCTGAAAATATTCTTCCAAAATTTAATACTTCATCACAATCTTATGTACTAGATCTAAATAATTACTTGCATCACATTTCTGTGGGATGCTATTTTAGTCTCATATCAATAATTTAAACCTTTTTGGCTATATATAGAATTTAAAAAATGGACTAATGCATGCTAATATTTTTACAAGAAAGTTAAAATACTTGAAGTCATTTATTGTGTGACCATATATGTTCAACTAAATTTGTGTCAATAATCAATTATGTGAAACTCCCAATAAAAGTTTTAAAAAAATACATAAATGACATGGAATAAAAACTTTCAATATTTAATTTTATATAAAAGAAAGATCATTTTTTGTAATATTTACATTAGTTGATAGAGAATAGATATTGTTAAAGTATTGTTTTTGTAAAGATAAAAATTTATTAAAATATTTAAATATCTAGGTACCATGCATATCTGTGCACTGAGTGGTATTTATGTAGTAATTGTAATGTTGAGTTGTAAAGCCGACTAATTTATATAAGTTTTTGTACCTAAAATTATATATATTAAAATGATTGGGTATATTGCATAATCTTAACTGTTCTATTTTATTACAGGATATACATGGAATAATAGTATCTCATTGTTCAGCATTTCTTCATAAAAAGAAATTTTCATATCAAGTCATTACTTTGATAACATAAGATGTCTCCTTTTAGCATTGGAAGAAAAGATTGTATTTATTTCAAGAAATTTGTGTGAACATTTGTTTTGTGTTATAATTAATAGTTAACCATTCTAAATTTATGCGTCATTATTTTAAGAAATGTTTGTGCATATCTTCATTTCATTGTGTCAATGTCAAACATAGAAGTGTATAATAAATTTAATTGAGATTTAATAAAATTTGTTTTAAATTTCATCTTCAGAAATTTCTTAGCATGTCCAGCATTCTTTAATGCTTTAATATTATTTCTACATAAAATTATTTATAACTAAACAATGAAATATTTATATTTTTTTATAAATAGAGCTTATTAAATTAAAATTTTTATAAAATATGGCTCATGTGGAAATCTGATTTTCTGCATATTCTTTCAGATTATTTCTATGCAACTCTGGTTAATTTTGTGCATACGTTAATAAGTTCTAAAGGACCTTTATTTGTTTAAGTCTTGATGTTTTAAAACTGTATTTAAGTTAATTTGTATGTAATTAAATCAGAGTTAATTATAATTATGAAAAATTTTATACTTTTACATAATACGGTTGCATAACGAGGTAAGGACTTATAATAAAGTTAAATAATTTTATTTCAGAATTGGATGAAGTTTATAGCTTTATTTACAGTCTAAACTTTGAAAGATAAATGAATAAGTTATGTCAGTTAAAAGTGGTTTATTAAAAATCACAATTTAATGGTTTAGTTACATTAATATTCTTGTGGGAAAAATGAAGACTGTTATGGTATACCTATAAGAATCTCAAAGATTTTGTATGTTATATAAGATTTCTAGATCAAAATGTTGTTTCCTAGTAGTCCATTTATGCAATTCTAATCAGCTTGATTTCTTGTCACTATTTCATTCATCATGATTAACAATTTGTTATAGTAAATGAATGAAAAAGGATAATTTTTATTGTATACTTTAAATTACAAAAGTTATGCTAAAATTTTTGAAAAATATAAATTAAAAATTGCTCAAAATTAACCTTTTAAAGTAAGAGAATTCATTGAACAATCAGTAATTTGTTTTAGATGATTTTGCTAAACCTGTTCAGGACTTGGCAATTTTTCCTGTTAAACCTAACTCCATTTAAAAATTCATAACAGTAATAAAATGCACCAAAAGTTATAGTTTATAATCATATCAAATTCCATAAGCTTCAAGTTCAGATCACAGGCCTCAGAACGGGGAAAACGCAATCTTGCAAATGATACCGTTGTTCAGTGTACGTATATGTAAATGTACAGCACTCATGGTGTCTTATTATTCAGTGTTGTCGAGCGTGCTGAGCAACAGAGAGTAATAAACAATGGTTCACTGAAACTGAGTGACTCTTTCTTTGAGTTAACTGAGCTGTCATCTTGTGTGAACCAACCATTTTGGTTCTGTCTTGCCAGGAGCGACCTAAGCATTGAAAATACGAGGTATGTGCTGTTGTTTTTTGACTTTTCGTTGAAAACTCGAGACTATTACTGACTTTATTGAGAACTTTAAAATTTATCAATGTTTAAAGGAGCTAAAAAAAGATGATTTGAGGCGAATTGCTTCTGAATTAGATTCGTATGTGAATGATAAATTAACTGTTTTAGACTTCATGGATCTTATAAAAAAACTCTGATCGAGTATAAAAACGATCATGATTCCGTGCATGAGTTAGCAAATTTAATTATTGAAGGAAGGAAATCGAAGAAATTCAGCAATTAGAGTTAGAAAAACTAAGAGAAAAGTCTAAGCTTGATTTAGAGATAGCGAGAATATGAGCAAATGATAAAGACTACACTGTGAAAACTATCAGGCATGATTCTTTTAGATTTTTTTACTCAAAAGTATCCGCATTAATTTACAGTGAAAAATTCCCCACAAAACCCGGAGGGATGGGAGTTTCTTTTTATCATTATTAGAATACGGCTTGCAGCCAAAAGTGTTACTGAAAAATTTAAGCCTGAGATTTTTGTTAAATCTCTATTAGGAGAAAAAGCTGCAAATAGAATTATATATCTGAAAGATGAGAGGATCTTAAAAATTATGATAAAATAAAGTCCATGTAATACTCCAAGAATTTGGAGCTACCAATCAAATGTGTTTATGAATTTTAAGAAAGCAACATGGCAAATTTTTATCCCATGTCCAATTTGCAAGTAGATTAACAAATAAATTGGGGAATACTATTTAAAATTGAGGATGTTTCAAATTTCGGTATAAACCATAATAGTTTTGTGACAAAATATTGTGTTTCACGCGCGGCGCGCAGTTTTTTATCTAGTGTCAGACAAGCAGATAAATGGTTTGATCTCTTTAACGCTGGGAAAAGAAATTGATTTTATTTTATTCATGGCGCAGGTAAAACCATTATGAGAATATAACTATTGTCAGCAGGGAAAATCAAAATTCTAAAAAAATATCTGAGTATTTTCTCAGATGTTATGACAAATGTGTTGTGTGTCAATCCGTAGTCATTTTTAAGTAAATGTCCTCAATATAAGCAATTATCAGTAAAATAAATGGGTGTAGAACTTCGTTAAAATAATTTTGTGTTTTTTAATTGTTTAAATTTGCATAGAGCTGAAAGTTTTGTAAATCTAAAAGTTCTTGTAAATGCTGCCTAAAAGCATCATTCTTCTTTAGTTTCTCGAGACCCAAATTCGTGAGCCAAAGAGTGAAACGGGTCATTCAACCTTCTCATTGGGGGTGCAGAAAGAGCGCGCAAAAGAGGAACCCTCGATGGGTCAACTTTCAGCGAAGGCGTCAGTGTTCAAACTCATAAATTACATAGGGGAGATTTCGAGGGAGGGATCCTCTCAGGGTGTAGGAGATCTGTTTTCTGCAACGAGTTAAGTAAAATCGAAATCCATTTTACTTTCAACCGTGATTTGTTTCATTGGAGATTCCTTTGGGGAAATGCAGGAAGTCAGAACGCTGTTTGACGGTGGTTCGATAAGCAATTTTATTTCACAACAGTGTATGAATAGACTCAATTTAAAAAGAGAAAAAATAAACATTTTAGTTTCAGGATTAAATAATCTCTAGAGTTAACGATTAAATCACGCGACACGCAAATAACAATTGCGTAAATAGAGGAACTACGCAGACTTTTTTGTAGTGCGTCAGCTAATTTCTACAGATATGATTCCTTCTCAACCATTTAACGTTTGTTTGGGTAATTTCAGTAGAGAGAAATTAGTGGATGAAAATTTCAACATTCCGGGAAATATTGATTTATTCTTGGGAGCAGAAATCTTTTATGAAATTCTTTTACTGGGACAAACAAATTTTTTAAATACAAAATTAATTTTTCAGAATGCAGTCTTTGACTATATTGCAAGTGGGAGTATTGCAGTTTCTAGTGGAAATAAACCTCACTGTGGGTTAATAAAAGATAATGTTGATATAGAAAAGACAATGAGGAGATTTTAGAAATTCAAAATGTTGAACCTGAGACAAATAAAAAATAAGGAATCGATAATTTCCAGAGGAGCATTTTCAAAAACTACACGAGATAGTACGGGGAGATATATAGTGTCTATGCCATTTAAAAAGGATCCAAATTGTTTAGACAGTCAAAAGAAACTGCCCTTAAAAAATTAAATTCTCTTTTATGGAATAGGATTAAAACATGAGCCTAACTATTTAAAATTATATAGGAGATAAAAGAGTATAAAGAGCTAAGCCACATATGCAAGAGGTAGATGAGAAGTTATGAGTGTGGTATGTATTTCATAATATTATCTTGGTAAGTGTTTATCTTCCTGATAAACAAAACAAGTAAATTGAGTAGGTTTTTAATTTGTAGTCGAGTGCAACTACAAATGGTTGGCTCTTAAACTCTCACAATAAAATGGGGAGCTGCTCAAAATGACCTTTTCAATAATGGTTCGCTTTAAAAGCACACATATTTGCATTCATTGGGTGATGTGCAAAATAAATGAACGATTTGGATTAATCCAGATCAGCATAAACTTCAGCTTCCATTCCTGTGGAGAGAGAACTTGGACAAACCAATAAAAACGTTTGAGTTATCAACTGTGACCTAGGGAACAACGAGTGCGCTATTTTTAGCGACGCGTACGCTAAAACAATTAGCCCTAGATGAAGCAGAGAATTTTCCATTAGGGTCAATTTCAGCGCTGTGAAAGTGATACATGTACATTAATGATGTACTTACTGGTGCAGAGACCTTGTTAGAAGAAAAGGAACTGAAAAATCAACTGATCAATATCTTCGCTAAAAGAGGTATGGTTTTGCATAAGTGACGCGGAAATAATACGGAATTGATTGAGGATTCCGAAAAATTATGATTTTTCAGATTCATCAGAGATAAAAGTCTTGGGCATTTATTGGAACCCCAAAAAATGATTGCTTCTCATATGAGTAAAAATATCAAAATGAATTAACAAACGGGTTGATTTTGTCAACCATTGCCAGGATATATGATCCTCTTGGTCTTTTAGGTCCTGTGTTGGCGAAGGCGAAAATCTCCCTTCAAAAATTATGGATGTTAAAGATTGATTGGACAGATTTGCTTCCCAGTGATACAATCACAGAGAATGGCGCCAATTTGTCGAATCACTTCAGATAATAAATGACATCAACATCGATCGATGCATTTTAGTAGAGCAACCGGAAGTGATCGAGCTGCATGGATTCTCCGATACGTCCCAGTCAGCATATGGGGCTGTCGTCTACTGCAAATCCATAACATCAGATGGAACGGTGCTTGTACATCTTATTGCCAGTAAATCCGAGTTAATTGTGCCTAATACAAACAACAACGATTCCTGGTGATTCTGCCATGTGTGCAGCTGTGCTGTTAGCAAAATTAGTGCATCGCCGCAAGCAAGCTTTAAAAAATAAATGTGGTTCCAATATTTTCCCTTGGAGGACTCCATGATAGTTTTGTCGTGGAGAAGGAAGGAGTCCTTATCAACTAAAAGACCTTTGTGGCTACGGTGATTGCTACATTCCCAGGAGATGAGACTTCCAGTGAGCAATGGCGTTATGTGTCAAATAGACAATCCTGCCAACTCGTTTCCAGAGGAATGGACTCTCCAAAATCAAAACCTGTGAGTTGTGGAATGTCCCTAAATTTCCTGATGAGCAACCAGTACCCACAACGACAAATTCAAGCTGCAGTGATCAAGGATCCAGGTGAACTTAAAAAACTGTGGTGTTAGACTTTTCTAACTCTTTTTTCTTGATTCCCCTTCTGCTACTAACTCTTTGTAAATAATTTACTTTAACCTAGTAATAACTATTTTAAAATTTGTTCGTGTCTTTAAGTTTTATTTGTAGATTTGTTTATAATTATAAATCCAGAAATTTCCAATTATTTTGCCTTCTCATAACACTTACTTAATAGTTGAATATTTTCATAAAAAGTTTTACATAGTGGTTCACAATCCTTGTTATATCAGATCAGTGTAAAATTTCGATATTGAATGGCCGTAATATTTGTGTGGTAAAAGTTGTTCATACTGTGTAATTTGTTGTATGACAACTTCTACTTGCACCTAATAAATAAGTGCTGATTTGCCAAAGGACAGAGTTAATAAAAAATTATCCATTCAATGTGTCAGGGTGTGGATTCTGTAGTCCTTTTACATTAAAATGGTAAAGGACAGAGAAAAGGTGTATATAATAAAAATCAAATCTATAAGCTGTATACGGAGTATGCTTTGTTTCTAAAGCGCACTTAGATATTGTGACTGATTTAACCTCTAATGCATTTGCCGCTGTCTTAAACATTTTGCGCTTAGAAGAGGTAAATGTGCTAAGTTGTATTCTGATAATGCAAATAAATTTTGTGGAAAATATAGAACTTAAAAAATGGGGTTTAATTTGGTGTGTAAACCTTCACTCAAAGAAAAGAAGTCTCGGGCGGTGTTTAAAAGTTATAAGCCAAGCAAAAGTTGACACTCACAATGAGTGTATATTTATTTAAATCCTAGGACTTGTTAAAAATCTCTTTGGAGAAAAACAAATTGTAATTGCACATTTGTTTGCTTCTGATGTATGACTTCGTGAGATGACAATTCCTTTGGTTATTTGTTTTAATGGTTTATTGAAAAATGTTTGTAATTGTATAATATGTGTATATATATATATGTTGTTGTATTGTTCCGTAGTATTATGAGGTATACCTGGTTCAGGGAAACGCGGCGTAGTCAAGCAAGTAATGAATAATATGATGCTGCGCGGCCTCATTGGGAGTTTTGTGGAACCAGATGTGGGGATGGAGATGAAAATTTATTGCACAAACAATATATAATGCATAAAAGTTGTGAAACTTATTGGTATTATGCAAAACACACATACCTGGAAACAGTAAATCTCAGAGAGTTTATTTCCAGTGCGACAGACCCCTCGAAAATTGTAGCAATAGATATGTAACCTCAACACGGAAAAAAATGGAGCAGAAAAATCCAGCTCCATATGAAATTTACGATACGGATGCAAAATTTGGGCCCGCGGCACCCAGGAAAAGTTCTAGAAAATTTAAGTGTATAGTTACTTTAAGAGTATATATGTAAAAAGTGTGAGAGGAACTTGGTGAATTCAAACAGGCAATTGTTGGCCTAGTTAATGGAGAGTAAAATTTATTGTCCCGAGTTTAAATTTAAAACTGCTGAATATTAAATTTAATTCTAGGATGAGTAATGAAAATTAAAAGTCAAGATAAATATTAAAATTATAAAAAAGTTAAAATGAGATTCAAGATTAAAATTCTAAATAAAACTTAGAAAAGCGTAGCTATTGAGATTCAGAAATACTTAGGGCATCGCACCTATTATGCTACTGAGAACCCTTAAATAAATCAGCCGCTTTTTCTTCTTGGAGGGGGTTGGCTAGACGTCTCTCGCGTCTTCTTCTAACATAACTCCTAAGTTCTTGACGGCCAAATACGATTAATGATGGCAAAACTTTTCCAAACTCAATACCAAGAAGAGAAACGGATCGGAATATGCAAATGAGATATACTTAAAGATAGAAGGTTTCGGTGAGATATCACGGCAAACATAGAGACAACTTAGTGTGAATCCGTTCGGAACAAGTGCCAGACGTCCTACAGCCTGGAAGAAGGATGGCGCTCATTGCCTTAAATTATAATAAGGATTAAGAAAGCATGAGGCCTTCTCATCTAAAAATTAACATAATAGAATTTCTTCAACCTAGGAAGGAAGGGGCACTCCCCATAAAAAGGTACTTGCTCTTGCTAGAAGTTAGATTAGACAGTTAAATTTCAATATAACAACATAAATGTCTTCTGAAGTTAAAAACATCTGACGGAATATAAGGTTTAATTATTGGCTTATTCTCACTTTAAGAAAGTTGTTAATTAGAATTAAGTACCTCAAGCTATTCTTAACAAAAGCTACTAAAAGCTAAGAATTACATAATGTCCTTCACTACTTCTGTGATAATCCTTACCACCTCTATAGCTTACGCGAATAATTTGCATATAGTCATCCTGGTATGGCTATGTCTCAACATTGATAAATATATTGTATATAGGTGCATTTTAAAGTAATTGCTATATAATAATTTGCTGTAAATAATTGAGTAAGTGATGAAATTCTTGGTTATTATTATTATAACAGCTGTTGAATATATTTTTTTCTTAAAGTTAAATATTGAAATAGAAGGTCAATCAAGAAGGACTATCTAGCAAAAGTGAAACCCCGGCTTTAGTCTCCATGAAACTTTTGATACATGTACGTTTTCAGATTTAGCTATTTTTACTCTTTTATTTCATGAATTGATATATTTATAGCTTCAAAAGTTCTATATTTTGCAATTTTAAAGTTTATGTTTCTGAGATTACAAATTGTCAATTGATTTTAAAATTTCTATCATTATATTTCATGTTTTCAAAAGAGTATTAAAAATTATATTGGTGGACCAATTGCTATAAATGTTTAAATAAGCATATTTTAAGTTTTTGGAGATAGTTTTATATATTTTGATTATGTTAAGAAGGTCACTTTTCCTGTGAAGATTATAAATGAATGATATATCATTAAGAATTTTAAGAATCAATTATTTTTTTGTACAATGGTCATTGTTTAGAGTGTCCATACTAGTTGTTTGCGTCACAGTGTGATACATTTAGCCTTTAAATGTTTTGTATTTATTAAGTATATATTATTTTTTTCATAACATAACATGTAATCACGTTTTTTCAATATGCTATTGCGACTCATGATTAATTTTATATTTTGATATATAGTTGAATTTATGGAATTTTATTTAGACTGTCTACAGATCTTTGTATGTTTTTGTCTCTATTATGAATTTTTCTCTTTTTTATGTTTTTCTACAGGGAAAGAAGGGTTTTGTATCAGATTAGTTAAAAATACGTATCCATACAAGTAGGAAAACCAATTTAATTTATAACTTCCTGTATACTTTAAAACCTGAATCTAGTTTTATTTTAAAAGACAAATATGGCTTTTCTCTCAAAGGCAAGAAAATAGACCTCTATAATTTATCAAGTGAGCTACGAGTCTCTGTGACTTTAGATGATAAAATCATTGACTTACTCGAAAAAATCACTTCGTGTACATTCTTTCAGGATAATGAGCAGTTTGTGAAAGAGATGCTCGATAACATTGTTGATGAACGTAAATCGCTTGAAGTCGAAGCCATAAAGAAAATATAACGAGAGGATAAGTGCCTAGCTGATCAGAGAGCATTTGTGAGCTTGAAAAGCTTAAATTACAAGCACAAAATCCTCCAGCTTCCGTAGGTTATTCCTCTCTATTCCCCTCAAATGGATTCTAGTCCCATGAGGCTGGATTTGAAAACAGTCTTGCCCACATTCATTCCTGATAAAGATGATATATCATTGTTTTTAACAATGTTTGAAAGACAAATGAAACTTATAAATGTACCGGCCGATTTTTGGGTATCACACTTAATTGGGAGTCCTTCCAAGTGATATTTTCAGGTTAATTGCGAGAGAACCGGAAGAGTTGTTTAGGAATTATACTCACATTCGCAATATTTTATTGCAAAGGTTCAAGCTGACATCTGACCGTTTCAGAGTCCTTTTTTGCCGACACCAGAAACAGGATCATTCCACGTGGAAAGATTTCTTTTTTGAGCTAAGAACCTTTTTCAAGGTTGGCTAAAAGAATTAGAAATCGAATCATTTGAAACCTTGAAAAATCTCATCATAGCAGATCAAATAAAAAAAAAAAGGTGTTCACCCGATTACAAGAATCATTTCCTAGATACTTGGGAAATACTGAATGATCCTGTCGTGTTAGCTGAAAAGCTGGACTCATACGAAAATGTTAAACCTTCTTCGCAAAAATTAACAAAACTCCCGAAACCGCAGGATTTAAATAATCCTCGGTTTTCTAGGAACACAGGCAATCCGGAGTTTAGAAAGTCTCACTCATTCAAAGTTGAAAAGAATGTTTCGGGTAACCACAACAGTACTTTTGCTAACCCTAGCTACATGCCAGCACGGAATACCAACACTGGTTGCCATCCACCTATTTCTTGCATGATTGTGGCAACCCTGGATTTATAAAATCGAAATGTCCAAAATGCTCACAAAAAAAGAGAGAACCTCTGTCAACGCCATACAGATGTTCACTTGTCTCACCTCCCCAGTAGCTCTACTTGACATCGAAGTCTATGAGACTACAGGAGCCAGTCAGTCGGGGGAGAATTAATGTTTAAATTCTTGAGAAATCGTGGACAAAAGTTCTCAGAATTTTATCTTGCTATGTACCAATCACCATAAGTGGATGAACTTTCCAAATTGATTTAACTTTTTTGCCACATGCAAAAGGTAACCGCATTCTTCTAGGTGTTGACTTTTTAAGGACATCAGGAATCGTAATGGACATGTGTAACAATTTTTGGTATTTTGGTGACAACCAAGCTTCAGGATACCTTTTTCAAAAGAAGTTCCTTTGCCTGTAGACGACAGTCCTGTCGAAATAAATAGTAGTTCTTGTCCCACAAATTCGATTCCCAGTGAGGTTCCATTACAAAGCAATTCTGTTGATGAAACTGAGACCAATGATCTCCATTTGCGAGAAGAAGAACAGGCTCTAAATGTAGAAGATAGAAATGATTTGATGGTCCTGCTTAATGAAAGTAAAGATGTTTTCAGACTAGGGGGAGAACCAACTCCATTCATAAACACTTTATAAACACAGGTGACCACCCACCAGTTTCAATTAGACTATCTCCAAATAGGAAAGAAACCGATAACCTTTTGGCTGATATATACCAGAAACAAGTAGAAAAGGGTGGCATAATTAATATTGAAGCTCTGAGAAATAAGTACTTGTTGGAAATTTCAAATGCTCCAACTCGAGGTAACACTGCTGAAAACTCGGTTCCAGACGAAGCAAATGATGTTGATGCTACTCCAAAAACTGACTCGTCTACTAAACCAGAAGGAAATGCTTCTGTGATGCGAAATGATAGAGCATCAGGAAGTAAAGATATGCGTATTGGCTCTGGTAATGAACCTAGAAGTAAAGATGTGAGGTGTGTTGGAAGGACAAAAAATGATAGATTTGCTTACACTAAGCAGTCAAGAGGTAATTCTAATCGCAATAATTCTTAGAGAGGAAACCAAAGATTTAACAGATATCCAAAACCCAATGAACAGCGCTTTAACCGATTTAAAAATAGGGGTGGCTATTATCCAGAAAGATTTGATGTGGAGGAACATTATACGGAAGGAGATTATTTACCTCAAAATAAGGTTGAATCAGAGGATTATTTTGCTGAAGCCCGCCATGATACTTCTACAGTTACAGATTTATCTCCTAGACCAAGATCATACATTCCTTCAAATAAAAGGAATGAAAGAACTAATTATTACAATTCAAACAAAAATACGATGGGGAAAAGAAAGGGAATTTCCATCTCACCGTTCCAATTCAGATACCAGAGGGAGAAGGTATGGGCCTAATTCTCATGAAAAGTACAATAATAAAAATCAAAATTATCAAGATGCTAGAAGACAAAATTATGACAGTGAAGTAAATAACAAAAGTGACTGTGCACAAATTTCGAATGAATCTTTAAATGAAGCATCTGAAAGTATTTCACCAAGTGATAAAGAATGTTTCCAAAATAATCAGCCTGAATGTGATAATAAAGATGAATCCAAAAGGCAAGATATCTGTGCTGGAAATTCTTCAAAGGGTGCTTTTTTTGATCACCAGAGGAGAAATGCATATCACTCTGATACTCATTTTCAAGATGGGAGGAGAGACTCTTTTAAGAGAGGGAGACAAAATAGAGGTTATCGTAATCAAAATAATGAGAGACAGCATCCATCGTCTTATAGAGAAAACAATTATCACTATCGGGGAGGTAAATTTGCTCAGGAAAACCATTCCGGAAGATACTATAACAAAAGATCACGTGGGAATTCTTATAGGTATTCTCGTGAAGAAAATTTGCATTATTCTAATGATAAAAGAGTTTATAATAGATGAGACTGGCAATACATTGTGTTATCCCAGAGATCTCCCACTACCTTTATAGTAGCCAGTTGTGACAAAGCTTTAGGTATCTACCATACATCAGCTTTAACACCTTTTCTGAATGGCACAGAGACCCAGTCTCCTGTAGTACCTCTCAAGAAAAGAGGAAGGCCACGCAAACAGCCATTGATTCCTAGAGGAACTGCCGGAGAGAATACCATAATGTCTGCTAGTACACCCCCTCGCCGAGATGGTCTTCGGCGGTGTAGGGGGAGAATATAGCAACTACATTTGAACTCTGCCTTCCCTTGGCCATTAGCGAAAGCCAGGGGGCACTACTTGTTCTTTTGAGAAGCGGGGAAGTCTTCTTCCTTTCTTTTGCCCTGGATCGCCCGAAGAAAGACGTGTACACGTGGAATCAGGGAATGCCTGTTTCCCTTCTTTAGTCTTTAAGATTATTTTCTATAACTACTTTAATAGATGTGTGTTGTTTTTAAGTGACCCCTTGTGTTGTAGAACGTAAGAAAATTAAAATAAGACTTGTTCCTGTACTGGAAAGCCTTCTTTATACAATACATTGAAGACACGACATGGGGGATTGTCATAAAATAAAATTCAAGTAATGATCAACACATCTAACTTGCAAAATTTACCCGATTCATAAACACAGAAAAACTAGTTATCTGATCACGTACATATTCTTCCTTGTGTCTTTTTGACAAGGCGAAGTGCTACATTAATGGCTTCATAGAGTTCTTTAGGCAGCATTTGAAAGTTTTAGTTTAACTCAAACGTTTCATGTCTATCGCTTTTCTCATATTTACTTTCGCTATCTTGATTAATATGAATGATTTCAGCAGGTTCTCCAATTGATTGGTCAGTTTCAACTTCCTGCATTAGAGATCACAGCTGCCCATTTTTTTTTAATGTTCTGCTCATTTACATTTATAAACCATAATAAGTCGTACAACACAACAATCAAAACCACAAAATTGTTCAGGGGGGAAAGTGTAGCATGTTTGTGACGGCTCACGCGTCCTTTCTCTAACATAACCTCTGTGTTCTTTGACGGCCAAGATTAATGGCAAATCTTTTCCAACCCAAATCCAAGAAGTGAAACGAAGGATAGATGCAAATAAGATAACCTTTAAAAGGACAGAAGTTTTAGTAAGCATGATGGCAATTTAGAGAAAGTTCAGTTTGAAAAAGGTAGATGTGTAAATTGGCGGCCTACCCAAGAATCAAATATATCTAGCCAATACTACAAGGTACATACCATTGTACTCGAGCCTAACTGAATATCTGAAGTTGATTGAACCGTTGATTGGAAATTCCAGGTAGGAAGATTATTTTCCGAATTCCAAATATTATTAGGATTGAGAGTAGGCGGATATAATATAATTATATAGATAAGTGATCCAATTGCGCGATCTGTGTTAACTACGGCTACGTGTTTTGGTTTATTCTCACTTAATATAAGTTTGTTCGATATATAAGTAATTTAAGTTAAACTCTTAATAAAAGTCATATTAAGAATTCTAAAATGTTTCTTCATTTCGAGAATCCCACACCTGTAACTTACGCTGAAACCCCACGATATGGTCGACAAAGATCGACCATATCACATTGGTGCCCGAACCGTTATAATTTATATGACTCTGGGTTAGGTAATGCAAGCGGGTTTGGTATTTTACCAGAAATGTGCTTTTCCGGGTCCGAGAATGTGACTGAGTTTCTCGAGGCCATAAACAATCAAATAAAATTACTAGAAATACCTAGTGATTTAGCATGTGCTTATTTGAAAGGTCATCTCCGGGGAAGGGCTAGAGATTGGTATCAAATATACGGATCAGTGTTAGTGCAGGATACCGCCACAGATTTCGCGCAGCTAAAAGAAGAATTAGCGAAAGCTTTCCCCGCCATAAAAAATAAGAAAGAGTTAGAAGCGAGGTTTTTCGCGTCCCAGCAGGGAAGAAATCAGGAACCAACAGATTTTGTTTACGATTTGCTCAAAATACATAAGAGTTTAGAACTAAGGATGTCGCAGGCGGATTTGGTTGATCACATTTTTGTTAGACTCGAACCACAAGTCCAGGACTATGTGGAAGTCCGAAATCCGCAGAACACGGTACAACTTTTAGAAATCTTAGCTAAATTTGAAGAGAGGTATTCTTACAAATTAAAAAGGGGTTGGCAGAATAGTGATAATGTGTAAAGACGAAGTCAAAACGCGCATAGGATGTCTAATTTTGAAGATAATCGCAGAAACTGGAGAAATTCTGAAGTTGGGCGTAAACCAGTGTTTCTCAAACTGTGGGGCGCGCCCCCCTGGGGGGCGCGATAACCTTACGAGGGGGGCGCGAGCATATCGAAAATAAAAGATTTAAAAAATAATTAATTTACTGGAATGAATTAAAACAAAATACTTTCAGACATAATTAAAAATGCACTTTTACTCTGATATAATTTATAGGCGATATTAAGTCATCTCTCTCTCAAAAATAAAAACTTCTTCAATACCTAATTAGCTATCTTTGATCCTATAACCAAATAAAAAATCTTTTATTTGATTTGCTATAATCCCATGATGAGAGATTAAGTTTTCTTTTTGAATCTAACATACTACTCTTTCAGAGAAAAAACAAATCCCAGACCACGAATCGAAAAAATTTAGGAACATAAAAAATTCATTACTGTGATTATTTTTGAAATACTGCACATTATAGCTGTAATCTGTTTGACCTTCTAAGTTATTGGTACAGTTAATTATGACCCCTCTCTTATGTGTTTGTTTCTCATTCAAGGAAGTTGTAAGTAATGTATTTCTCTGTTGCGCTCTTTTCCATGCAAAATAGTTTTATATTTGGAAAACCACGGAGAGCACTTTGAAGGATTACTTGGCCATTTTTATGAGTATTCTCCAACATATAAAGCATAACGAAAAACGTTTTTTAGCAGTAACATACATAATGAATACAGTTTTTACCCGGAAGTGGTCGCGCGGGACACAGATCACGAAATAGTTAATTCTGGCAAAACTATTTATTTGTTACCAAAGAAAAATTGAAAAGTCCTTAGAAGTTGGTAAGTTTACTTTCTCTTAATTAAATTATTCACTGGAATCACGATTTGTATCGTGTACAATAAAATAATTATAAAAAAAAAGGATTGGGGTGACTCAATAACACCGCTCGACCGCATCGAGTGCGCGCTTGCTCCCGGGTAAAAGTCTTTTCGCTTTAAATATTAAATATAATACAATTATTCTTCATCGGAATTTTATATTACTGTTCATTACTTATATATAACGTCAATTATAAATGCTAATTCCATGAGGCTTAAAATTACAATTCGTTTAAAACTAATTATAATTTGAGCAATCATCTTACATTTTTGTAAACATTGTCGCGCACTTGGCTTTACTCTCCTTACAATTCAGCTATTATATCAATAATGTTTTATTTTCTTATAAATGAACTCATGCAAAGAGCGGGTACTTCAGCTGGTATACTTTTAATGTATCAGTGTGTGTGTGTGCTGCACGGAGTATTTTATAACTAATTAACTAATACTAAATTAAGAAGCAAAGCTAAGTTTTTATAAGAAATGCTTATGATTAGAAATTGACTCTGAGTTCTTTTTCTATATTTAGCTGATATCTATATTTTGTCTTCTAAGTAGCCACCGCATTTTGCAATATGTTCAATTTAAAAATTAGAGAAAGGAAAAATAACATAATAATTATCCTATTACTTATTTTTTTTTTTGCTTAAAAGTAACGTATACAAAATTTAACACTTATGTTATTAATTTGTATGGTTTATAATTAAAAGATCGCTTATTGTTGATTTAGCGTCAAAGTGCATTATTATTGCATTCAGTATATTATTAATGTATAAGGGGGCGCGATAAAAATTGTGATTGAAAAGGGGGGCGCCAGTATTTAAAGTTTGAGAAGCACTGGCGTAGACCAAATAATGGCAGAAATGATTCTAGAGGTACTTATGAGAATGGCCGTCAAAGTAATTAGTGGTTCGAGAGTAGGAATAGATTTCAGAATGAGGATCGGAGATTCAACTAAAGGGGATACCAATTTCGAAAAGAAGATCGAAATGATAATTTTAATAGAGGGGACCGCAGAAATAGGGGTTCGAGTGAGAATTTCAGTCGAGGCGATAGGATGCAAAGGGGACGATTGAATGTTGTGAAAGTTAATGAAGTTCATAATCAAAAGGAATCGGCAGTGGATATACCAATTAAGCTTTCTCCGATATGTATATCACCCGTAGAGCTTCCCACGTTCCCTATTTATTAATTAACTCATTTTTGAAAGCGCTATGGACACGGGAAACAAAATAAATCATTTATATCGGAAGAAATATATAAAAAATATTTTTTTTATAAACAAGTAAAAAAATCGCGAGCTCAGGTGATCACAGCACAGGAAGCGAAATGTCAAAATATAGGAATTGTAGAATTGAATATTCGAATCAGGAATTCGAAAAACCTTGGTTTTTCATTTTGTTGAGGATTTGGAATACCCATGTATTCTTGGAGTTGATATCATAAGTGGATCAAAGATTGTTTTAGACTTTGATCGAAAATCGTTGAAGATTCCCAATTCGCAGATAGAGAGAGTGGTTGAAACAGTTGAAGATGAAAATGTTGAAATAGATCTGTCTAAGACAAAGTTGGAGGATAAGCAAAAACTGGAATTACAAAATTTGTTTAGTAGTTTTAAGGGATTGTTCTCAGACAAACCAGGCCTTACTCATGTTTTATACCACGAAATGGATACGGGAGATAATCCACCAGTAGTTTCCAGGCCGTAAAAATATGATCGTCAAAAACAAGCGATAATAAATTATCATATTGAAAAAATGTTAAGAGAAGAAACCATTGTTATAATTCAATCCTCGTACGCGTCACCGGTTGTGTTATGTAAGAAAAATAATGGGTTACCACCGGATAATCCGGAAGAATATAGATTTGCGGTAGACTATAGGAAACTAAATTCGATCACTAAGTACCGTTAATAGATGATTTAATAACGAATATCCCATATCGACAATAATGTCATCTTTTGATCTAAAATTGGGTACTTTCAAATGCAGTAAACCCCAGTCATATTGTTAGCCGCATTCGTAGTAAAAAGTGGCACTTACGCATTTCGGTGTATGCCATTCGACTTATCAGCGGCGGCTCCCAATTTTCAAAAGGCATTTGACCTAATCCTGAATCCGATGATAGGGAAGTTTGTGAGTGTTTATATGGACGACGTAATTATTACGTCTCCATCGTTCACTCACCATGTTGAGCATTTAAGGGAGGTTTTTTTCGTTATTACAAGATGCAGGATTGACATTAAATAAGGATAAATGTAAATTTGGGTGCGATGAATTGAAATATTTTGGATTGATTATTAGTAAGGAAGGAATCAAAACGGATGAGACAAAGGTTCAAGCCATACTAGAGATGAAACCACACGGAACTCAAAAGGAGGTGCCCAATTTTTTGGGTATGTCCAGTGGTACGTGACATTTATTAAAAATTATGCTAAATTTTGTACCCCCTTTATAATCTTAAACAAAAATTTAAAAAAATTCGTCTGGTCCACTGATGCGAAGGGCATTCGACGCGGCCCAGGCAGCCATAACAAAGGGCGCCAGTTTTAAAATTGCGGAATTTAAAAGCCCTTCAAATTATTTACGATGCCAGTTCAATTAGGTTTGGGAGAAGTTCTCAATCAGGAACAAAGACCCGTTATATTTGCTTCACGTACTCTGAACAACGCGGATAAGAATTATACAGTAACCGAAAAAGAATGTCTAGCAGTAGTATGGGCGTTGAACAAATTCCGAACATATTTAGGACCGATGCCAATTAAAGTTATTACAGATCACGCTGCTTTAACACGTTTAATGCATGGAAAAAATTTGTCGAGTAGGATGATCAGATGGGCACTCAAATTAGCGGAATTTAATATAGAATGGGAACATAGACCTGGAACTCAAAATGCGGTGGTGGGTATGTTATCTCGAAACCCGGTTGAAAGTATAATGGGGGAAAAAGTTAATTGTGCAATAATCAGAGATCTAGTACTTACGTCGCGAGAACAGTTAATAACAGAGCAAAAGAATGACCCAGAATTAGGTCATATCTATAGATATTTAGAAACCGGAAGATAACTCGGTTAATGCGACGATATGTGAGAATTGATCCGCGACTTCCGTCAAATTGAAGGCTTGTTGTTTTATGCGAAATACGCAACGTCGTTAAGTGAAATGCGTATACTTTCCCAAAAGTCTTTAGAAATGACATCTTACGCAATTTCCCCGACAACCAATCAGGTCATTTTGGCAGATTTAAAACTTATCATAAAATTCAGGACGTTTGTTATTTCCCGTATATGAGAAAATTTATTGATCAATATGTCTCTACATGCCATATGTGCCAAGTTAATAATTATAAAACGCGTTACCAGCTGGTCGATTAAATCCGATTGTATCAAATTATCCAAATGAGATAGTTACGTTAGATTTATTAGGTCCGTATCGAGGATGAGACGTAATCGATATGTTTTAGTAATTACCGATCATTTCAGCAAATGGGCTGAAATTATACCCTTTAAAAAGGGCCCTCGCTCGTATAAAGCGGATATTTTTTTGATAATTTTATATCGCGTTTTGAGCCCCAATAAAATTAATAAGTGATAACGTCCCCAATTATACCCGAAATTTTTGAACATTTAAGTGAAATATTAGGCATAAGGCATGTGAAGACTGTTGCTATAAGCCGCAGGCAAATAGAAAAAGAACGAGTAAATCGCGATCTAGTGCAAATGATTGCAAATTATGTAAAATGATCAACACGATACTTGGGCCCAAATCTTACGTGAGGTTTATTTACGTTATTCGTACGGCAGTGAATGAAACGACAGGAAAAACCCTGCGGAATTATTTTTGGGTTGAAAGTTGATTACCCATTTCAAAAATTAGTAATGGTTTCAGACGGAACTAAATTTTGCAGAAGAAATATTGAGAAATTGTTTGAGGAAGCTAGACTAAAACAAAAACTAAAATGAAAGATGGGAAAAATATTATAAATAGACCGGGCAGGATGTACAAATTAAGGTAGATGACTGGGTCTCATTAGAACACACCCTTTAAGTTCATCAGCGAATAAGATATGCGCGAAATTCAAACAAATTTGAAGGTCCGTATAGAGTGTTAGAAGAAGAAATAATAATAATATTGTAATATGGAGGTCAGGGAAAAAGGTTAACCTCAATGTTGATCAAGTAAAAATATATCGTCATAGGAAATGTGACGAGATTGAGTTAAAGGGAAAAGGTCGCTCGAATAGTATTAGTTCACGTCAGGAAACGAGTAGTTTGGAAAACGTACATCGAAGGTCAAATGAGTCGCAATATGGGAAGAAGAAAGGGTCTGATGTAAAACGTGAGTTAGAGGAAAAAGGGATAAATCTCAAGTCAAATTAATGTGAGAAACACACGGATAAGGCCGATAAGCGCGGATCACTTATCAGAGCTCTTTTTCCAGTAATAAGACAAAAGAAAGCGTCCAGATAGAGGAGATAAATGGTCGTATGGATCTTGGTCAAGTGGACCACAGAGAAAGTGGCAGAAATGTAGACCCAATAACATAAATAAAAGACCATTGTCATCAGATAATATTAATAAAAGTAGGAAGAAGAACCGGATGGAAGCAGCTGGAGTTCATTATAGAAAGAACTACAACTTGCGACCACGCAAAAGAAACTATCAGGAGTCCCGATCGGCTAATGGAGTAAAGTCAAGCCAAGCTAGGAACAGCCGAAGAGAAAACTACAGACGCTACATCAGGCAACATACGGGATCAAAGAACACCCGAGGAATGAGAAGAGGAGCGAACAGTGATAGCACCTTTTCAATGGAAGTACTAGTCGGAGACAAGCCATAAAATCAGGTTGTATTGTTTTTATTTTTTTGTTCTTTCCAACAAGTGGTCGGAAGAATTATTGCAAAGAAGGGAAATCTCGGGCGGTATTTAAAAGTTAAATCAAAACAAAAATTTTACACTACAATGAGGTTATATGTTTTTGAACTTTTGACTTGTAAAATATTTTTCTCAATTGATGGGGAAAACAATTTAATATGCATTTGTTTTTCTTCGATGTATGACTTCGTGAGGATGCGACAATTCCTTTGGTTATTTGTTTTAATGATTGATTGAAAATGTTTGTAATTGTATAGTGTGTATATATATGTTGTTGCATTGTTCCGTATTAATGTGCATCTGGTTCAGGGAGGCGCGGCGTAGTCAGGCTACTAACAATAACATTAACGGCGCTGCGCGACTCATTGGGAGTTTAACGGAACCAGATGCGGGGTGTACAGGAAAGTTTGTTGTAATTTAAAAATGATATATAATGCATAGAAATTGTGAAACATACTGGTATTTTGTGAATATAGATTTTGCCAAGTAACTTAGAGTTTTCATTTCAGGGTGACTGACCCTGAATTCCAATTTATCCTCAACTTGGAGAAGAATACCCAGTCTCCAAGCCCATTTGTACCCTGAAATGGATGGAAATGGAAGATAAAATTGTATAGTAGTTTAAGTAAATATTTAAGTAGTTAAGTAAAGTTAAGTTAGTTAAGCGGTATATGGACCTCGTTTTTTTCCCATCCAAATCAAGGATGGTTTTTTCCCCGATCCCTCGCTCTGATGAGGTATACCCACATATGTAAAAGTGAGAATATACCATGATTAAAATGCAAAACTGTTAATGTTGGTCTAGTTAATTGAGTAAAATTTATTTGTCAAGAGTTCAAATTAAGGAGGAATATTAAATTTAATTTTTAAGATGAATAAGGAAAATTAAAGTTAAGCTAAATATTGGAAATTAAGAGTTAAAATGAGGATTCAAGGTTAAAATTTAAATAAAACTTAGAAAGTGAGGAGATTCAGAAATAAAATTTAGGCACGTAATTCTTTAAAGGGGCATGTGGACCCTTGAATAAATCACGTTTTGCTTCTTGGAGGGGATTGTGACGGCTCACGCGTCCTTTCTCTAACATAACCTCTGTGTTCTTTGACGGCCAAGATTAATGGCAAATATTTTCCAACCCAAATCCAAGAAGTGAAACGAAGGATAGATGCAAATAAGATAACCTTTAAAAGGATAGAAAGTTTAGTGAGGAAAGATGGCAATTTAGAGAAAGTTCAGTTTGAAAAAGGTAGATGTGTAAATTGGCGGCCTACACAAGAATCAAATATATCTAGCCAATACTACAAGGTATATACCATTGTACTCGAGCCTAACTGAATATCTGAAGATGATTGAACCGTTGATTGGAAATTCCAGGTAGGAAGATTATTTTCCGAATTCCAAATATTATTAGGATTGAGAGTAGGCGGATATAATATAATTATATAGATAAGTGATCCAAATGCGCGATCTATGTTAACTACGGCTACGTGTTTTGGTTTATTCTCACTTAATATAAGTTTGTTCGATATATAAGTAATTTAAGTTAAACTCTTAATAAAAGTCATATTAAGAATTCTAAAATGTTTCTTCATTTCGAGAATCCCACACCTGTAACTTACGCTGAAACCCCACGATATGGTCGACAAAGATCGACCATATCACATGTTCATAGAAAATATTTTTGAACAAAAGTGGTCGCTCAGGGAACTTGATCAAAACTAGTAACTTGATTGTAAAATAACGTTTGCCACTCTCAAAAAAGAGGCATATTTGTGACAAATTCATTTTTGTTCCCATTAAAACTGTCTAATATGAGGATACTGTCAAGGTCACTGTTAACGAATAAAGAGTTTTCCCAGAATAAACGATTTAGTGAGCCTGGGTTGATTCTTCGCCTCATGCGACCTCTCCCATGTAAAAAGTGTATTCGATACAAAAACACCGATGTCAGTTCTAAAAAAATAATTGTGTAAAACGTTTTTCATTATGCATTATATATTTCAGAATACTCATAAAAATACATCTTGGCCAAATAATCCTTCAAAGTGCTCAATATTCTTATCCATATATCATAAAACTCAATCACATGGGAAAAAAGCAACAGAAAAATATTATTTATAACTTTCCTAAAAAAAAAGAGACGGAGTGAAACATACCAGTAAGTTTGAAGGTCAAATATATGAAAATCAAAAGTAGTATTTTAGGGGTTAAAAGAAACGTAATAAAAAATCTCTCATCTTGGGATTACAGTAAAACAAACAAAATGTCTTTTTTATTTGGTTTAGTATCTAAGATAAAAGCTAAGAGTGTTTAAGTGGAATCTTTTTTGATGATCACGGTGGTAAAAAAATAAATTATATCAATAAATAGTATATTTTTATTATGTCAAAGCATTTTGTTTTTTCACAAAAATTATTTTTAACTTATTTTTCAATATGCTCGCCCCCTCCTTGGATTCCGACCCGGGGGGGTCTCCCCACATTTGAGAAACACTGATTTATATGCATATAGGTATATAGGTGCGAAACCGGAAAGAAAGCACTCCCTAAAACGGGCACCGGTCGGGATAAAACTGCCATGCTTCAATTAGTATTTTTAGCAGGGACTGCCTAAGGCATGGGTCAACTAGGCCTGGGCTGCAATAGGGGTCTCGTCTCGTTCTCGTCTCAACCTTAATAAAATCATTATTAGAATAATAATTTCAATGGTCAAATGCTATTTCTGATTGTATTCTCCTAAACACTGGGAATTTCGGACGATAAGTCAACTGGCTATATGTGATGACCATGTCCACGTACAGGCTAGGCCTACCACCCTACACCATCATTACTCATTAAGTCAAAAGGCTGCAGTCGATCGAGTCGGTTTGTGTGATTTTAAGTCATGCATATGTATTTATTTTGGCTTATTGTTTGTACGAGTATTTGAAACCTTTTGCTATGAGTATTGATAACTTTTAAGGATCATAGGTGGGGCCTACATTTGTGAAGGGGCTCAGGGCTTCAAGAAGTCTTAAGACGTCCCTGTTTCTTCGTAGACTTACATGTATTTTTTATTAAAAAAAAGGAGAAGCCTGGAGCACCGACTACTAGACCTACAGTAATGAAATTTGGTAAGCCTGTGTCTTTTGTTGAATTGAAATCCGCAAAGAACGGGTCTTACGGAAATCAACTCTCAAAGGGGGGTACGGAGCTTTCTGATAGAAAAAATTCCGTTTTTGAACTTTAAGATTTGGACTTAAATTTTGAGCAGAGATTTGCTAAAAATAGGTTTTACGGAAATCCACTTTGGGGAATGGGATTACAGGAGCTTAAAGAATAATTTTACTTCAATTTTAGAAATTCAAGGCCTGTCCTTTTTAAATCAAAAAGTGAGAGTTATAAGAATGTTTTTCAATGTAATTGAATGCTTAATGCTAGGACTTATAGATATCAATAATTTATATACATATAAGCAGTATATATTCATACACCATCATTAAATACCCATCGAAGCTGGCGGGTAACGGCTAGTTAAATTATAAGACAGAAATGTACCAGTTAATAGAGGCTTTAGATTACTATTATATTTGCTTTATGGAAGTGATTTCCAAAATTTTATTTTTGAATTATCGATTTCTGCATACACTATCTGTTTATAAAGACGATACTACTATAAAAGAACTAAGCGACTGGTTCCAAATCTCACACACAAATATGAATTTTAACTTGGATAGGCGATGACCTCGCAATTATGAACTGCAGTTCAGTAACAAGGATGATACACCAGAGCTCATTGCCTACTTTTCCTAATTCACATTACACTGAAATTCCATTACGAAAAAAACAGCATACTTCAATATTTTCATATGACGGTTTGTGACATCTCTCGCGTTCTTCTTCTAACATAACCCCTACGTTCTTTGACGGCCACGATTAATGGCAAAACTTTTCCAACCCAAATCCAAGAAGTAAAACGAAGCATAGATGCAAATAAGATAACCTTTAAAAGGATAGAAAGTTTAGTGAGGAAAGATGGCAATATAGAGAAAACTCAGTTCGAAAATGAAAAAGTGTGGATCGACGGTTTAGAATCAAGACGCCCACCTCGCTAATCTATACAAGGTGCATACTATTGCACACGAGCCCATCAGTCTACCTGAAAGTAATTGAATCATTGAGTATTCAACCAAGGTAGGGAGAATATATTCTGAACGCTAGTATATTATTGAAACGAGATTAGGCGGATCTAATTAGTTATATTAATAAGTGATCTAATTGCGCGATCTAAGTTAGTTAAAACGGAGTACTTTGGTTTATTCTCACTTAATATAAGTTTGTTCAATATCTAAGTAATTTAAGTTAAATTCTTAATAAAAGTCATTTAAAAATTATAGAATGTCCCATCCTTCCGATAACCCCACACCTCAAATTTTACCCAAAAAACCCCCAAGAAAAGCTATCGACAGATGGCTATGTCGCAGGTTCTTCAATGAAATAAAAATTTGAAACCGTGGCACGAGATTGAATGAGTGAGAGTAAAATAAACGCCCTGCTATATAAATCAACACGAGGGCTATTGGCCGGATTTCTAATTTCAAAAAACCCCCGGTAAACAAAATTTTTTAATTTTTTGTAAAAAATAAAAAAAGATGAAATATTCTTGTTTGTGTAAAATGTCATGCAACTAAAATATAATATAATATTTTTTCAAATTGATTTTTTTAAAAACCCGGGGCATTTTTATTTAAAAAAAAAAAACCCCTTATTTGTTTTTATAATACTTAATTATACATTGCATTAAAATTAACGCTCTTCATTTTTCAACTTTATTATTTTTTTTTATGTTGGTTGTTTTTCCCCAACGGTTTCTGCAATATATGAAAAACCTAAAAATTTTAAAAACCCTTTTTTGGGGAAAGAACATATATATGTTTAGCTCCCCTTTTAATTTTTTTTTTAAAAATTAAAATAAAAACATTTTTAGGTTTTTTTTTTTAGGGGGGCCCGGGAGAAAGAGGGAGTCTTTTCAAATCGGGGGTTTTTTACCAAAAGTGAAATTTGAAAGTTTTAAATTATTACATGAAACGTTGTCTTTTTTTAATTCTCAAAAGTAAATTCGGGAACAGCTGTGTTGGGTCATTATTCAAGTTTTCTTGGGATTAGCGTCTTCGGGATTTTTTTTTAAATTTTTAAAAATGATGATATTTTTTTTATGAGGATAGAAAAAATTTGAGAATTTAAATGGTGTATCTGTTTTTTTAAATAGTAAAATTTAAAATGTTGCTACTTTTTTGAACCCTAAAAAAACCCAGTTAAAAAACCCCAAAAAAAAATTAAAAACTTTATAAACTTTTTTTTGACTGGGGTAAAAAAAATTTTTTTCATTTTAACTGTAATAAATATTAATGGTTTTTGGAGTTAAAAGGGCAAGAAAAAAAAAAATTTTGGGAAAATTTTAAAATTTTTAAAATTTTTGCCTCTTTTAAAATATCCAAAATATATCTCTATAGAAAAAAACATTCTCTTTAACCCCCGATCACTGGGGGAATTCTGTACACCCCCGCAACAAGAAAAGCCTTTCCCAACAATTCTAAAAATAAAGCCAGAGCCCGATTTTTTTTGTAGCTGCCCATTTTAGGTAATTTAACCTTTTTAACCCCATGTAATCAATCTCCCCGGATGATTAAATAAAGCACCTTGTTTATTTTGGGGGCCGGAGAACACCCCCCGAGTGATTGATTATATTTTTTTTTCCGAAGCATCTACGGAAAAAATACGTTTTTCTCTTTCCGTTTCTTTTTTTTTAAATATATTAATATGCACGAATATTTTATTTAAAATTTCAATAAATGGGTAAAAAAATAATATAATTCTATAAAATATTTTAAAAACAATTTTTTTAAAAAATTTAAAAAAACGTTTTCTAAAAATTATGACAAAACTCCATGAGAAAGGAGAAAAAACGACTTTGTCGTCTATTAGATACGTATCAACAGATTGACAAAAGAACTAAGTGAATTCGAAAACTGCGTGTTTTCTAAACCAAAGTTGGAGAGATGAAACTTGAAATCATAAATTTTATAATACAGGTTGTTGTACCACTATAAAAAATTGATATATATTATGTACGCAATATGAATTTTGGCCATTGCGAATATTTTATCATCTACCCAATATGCGGGAAATTTAAATGCTTCCGCTAATTCGTTCTTCCTGAAAATAAATAGACATTCAATTTTTTAAGGGGGATTAGAATGGATTTTTCAGCCACAGGGGATATGGATCGGATTTCCCAAACCTTTTAAAACACTAAAAAGAAGCTTTATGACACAGAATATATTAAAAGAGCATTAACCCCTGGGGGTTTTCCAGCTTGTCCACGGAAAAAGATGTAAAATTATTTTTTTTTGTCTTAATGTAAAAAAATTTAAAAACATATGGATACAGTTTTGAATGTTTAAAAAATGATTAAAATATTATTTTTTACTTTTTACTTCCTTACATTAATTATAAAGTATATTTATTACTGGAAAACGTTTTATTTTGGGGTTTAAAAAAAATAAAATTTTGTATTCAAAATAAAATTTTTTAGGTTTAGTTTAAATTAATGCTAGTCTCTTTGAATGCAATAAATTTAAAATTTTGTTTTTATAATACAAAAACCTCTATCTTATAAATTTATATCATAATTGACAAAAAATTTTTTATTTAAATACACGTATTAAAATTTTGGGGGTGTTCTCTACACCCCAGGTTTACAGTGAAAAACAGGCGCAGTGACCGCGGGTTTAAATTGATTTCATTACCAAGGGGCAGATTGGGGGTTTTTTCCCACAGCCATCATTTCGAAAAAGGAAATTTCACTACAGCAACACTATTTTTAGAGGTGACCCTTTCCAAAAAGACCCAAACGTCGTTGTTGTTGGGAGAAAAACACAGAAAAAAACGATCTGCGTTTTATCTGCTAGGGTAAAAAGGCGGTGGTCATAAATTCATGACGACAGTCGATCTGTGGGGATTTTGAATATCTCTCTTCGCCCCCCCAAAAGAGGGCTCCGAAATAAAAATCACCGATCGCTCACTTTTGTTGTAAATGTTTTTAAGCTCCCTTCCCCCCAAACGCCCCCGATTATTCCCCCTCAAACTTGTCTGATCGCCAGGATTCGGCTTCGAAATTTTCCCGCTCAAAAAAGCCAAGATTGCTTCCCGCATTAAATCAACCGAAACCGGTTCAATCCCCGAAAATTTCCACTTACGCGTGATTGGGCGGAAATTTTTCTTCCCCAATCACAGCACCCGAGAGCTATTTCTAAAAAAAAAGTAATTCAAACAAATAGAGTGTTGTTTTTTATTGTTTTATATTATTAGTGATTATATATCACAAAAGTTTCTATTAAAGCTGATTTCAGATATTTAAAGATAATAATGTTCTTTTAGGGTTAGCATGAGTTTGTTTTATGCCAATAGATTGCCTTTTTTTTTGATTCATAGTATTCTTTTCATTTTGTAAATAACCTAGTTCTTTTGCCGAGTGTGAAGGCTGTATTTTATCCTAATAATCTTGCGCAAATAATAAAATTAATTTTGCATGTATTCCTTTTTTAAATTTAGAAATTTAAAAAAATTTATTCTTTTCTTAATAATACTTTAAAAAAAAGTGTGTTTTTGTGGGGGGGGGAATATTCTGAAGGAAGTTTGAAATACTTAAAGATCAATTTGTAAAATTTATTTAATTTTGGGAGAAAAAAATTAAATATTTATAAGAACTAAAATAAAATAAAACACCAATATTGTCGATAATTTTAATTTTTTAAAAAGACTCCATTTTATTATTACATAGATCTCAAATTTTATTACATAAAACCCACAAAATATAAATAGCATGTAAAATTTTTAATTCATTAATGCAGTGTTTCTCAAACTTTCAATATTCGTGACCTAATATGCAATCATAACTTTAATTGCGCCCCCCCCCATACAATAACAAAGTATTGAATTCAATAATACTATAATTTAACACTAAGGCTACTATACGACTTAAACATCTTAAGTGCCACCGACGTATATAAACGTCTTGCTCAGCCAAAGCATTAATTTTCTGGACATATATATATGTCTTTCCGCGAAGTACAATCTTTTTTGTGTACTACTGTCCATAAAATTATTCCGAAGGCTTTGGAATGCAATAAAAGGACTTTGACAGTGTTTGCGAAGAACTTACTCATTTCAGAGGATTTGCTTATTATCTCTTTTCTCCCGCCTCTCCCCTAAAAAAAAACATAATATATGAACATCTACGGTAAAAACGGTGGCATTGGGGAGCGAATCACATAACTTTTATACGGCAATTAAGGGATTAGTTATAAACCGTACAAATTATCAAGATAAGTTTTAATACAAACCCATAAGGTCACTGGTAATTATCAAACTTGTTCTTAAATTAGTATTGCTATAAATTAATTATTAAATACATTGTATAGATTGATATATTTATAAGTGTATTGTATCAGTGTAAATGTGTATTTTATTTTTTATTATGTCAGAATGCAATTTTTTTTTTAAAAAATAATCTTTTGTTTTGGCCTTTTTTATAAGCTCGCTTCCCTATCGTAGAGTTATCACGCCCCCTAGAGGGGCGCGCCTCACAGTTTGAGAAACACTGCATTAATGTATTAGAAAACCATTTTTAAATACATAATCAAAAAAATAGTTGCTATATGCTACAAAAGCTGTAGATTATAAACATTAACTTTAGAACATTAAAAACATTAGATATACTATTTGTAAAAGTAATTGCGTTATAAAATGGTTACAATACATATTTATTATTTGTTACTACAGTCGGTCGAAAAAATAGCTGAGCACCGTGACCCTTTTAAAAAATGATTGAAAATGGAAAACGACTTTTTGAATTGAAAACCATCTCATTTTGGAAACTAATCATGGGAACCATCTCGTTTAAATTAATCATGAAAACGATCTCATTTGAATCGAAAACCCTCTCTCATTTTAAATGAATCACCATTTCGTTTTGAAAACTAATCATGGGAACCATCTCGTTTAAAATTAATCATGAAAACTATCTCAATTGAATCGAAATCTATCTCATTTGGAAATGAAAACCCTCTCATTTTGAAATGAATAAACATTCGTTTGAAACGAAACCCTCTCATTTGAAATGAATCCCATCTCTTGGAAATGAATCACCATCTCCATTGAACGAAACCTCTCTTTTGTTAATCTGAAAATATCTCACCTTTCTGAATCGAAACATCTCTTTTTCTCGTAATGAACCTTTCATTTGAAACGAAACTCTCTTTAAACAAATACCCTCCACCCTGTATTTTGTTTCATGTCCACTTTTTGTTCAAACGGCTCTTTTTATGACTCTTGTCCATTTTCACCTACTTTTATCCAACACTTGCATTAAGTTTCAATCAACATGTTTAACGGCTCTTTTGTAGGGAATCTCGATTCCTTTTCACCCAAGTCTAAAGATGTAGGGTCTCGATTCCTGCATGTAGGGTCTCGATTCCTGTTTGAAGCAAAGTATGAAGGGAGAGCATTGAGGTATGAACAAACAACTTTTTTCAGATTTTCCCAAAATATTTTTTCACGGGGCGAGAGAAAAAATTTTCATGCCACCCCAGAGAGACAATTTAGACAGGGGGTCATGCACAAATGAAATGTAGACATCTGGAAGGGACTATCGACAAATGAAATGCGTGACATGTCAAATGAAATGTAGGCATCTTGTGAGAAAACGGGGGATGCCAACTCAACGAGACAAGCCCTTCAATCTTGGTGTGAAAAGCAAGGAACAAGACAATTGAACGAGACAAGCTCTCCAATCTCGGTGTGAAAAGCAGACGACCATTATCAACAGGTAAGTCTCATTTATATTTGATGCATTCCAATCTTGGTGTATACATGGACCGAAAAAGGGGGACCGAGTCGACTCGATCCCCCAATGTTCGGATTTGAAGATTTTGGCCAAAAACATTTACCGATACGACTGCCAGAATCTGAGAATATGAATCACTTTAAATCCTGACAGTCTTGACGAAAAACATTTAGCATGCTCCATGACAATATGACTGAGTTAAGGCTGATGGCTTCTGGCCTTTTATACTCTGATAAAGTCACGTGAAACGATTCCTATTGACTGATGCACATGTTGCGATGCAGTGTAAGTTTTTAAAATAGGCTCTTCAACGTTGGCATAGTGTGTGTCTTGAAAAAAGGGGGACCGAGTCGACTCTTGTGGCCGACTCGATCCCCTTTCGAAACAAATTTTTTTGCATCACTCACTCTACCAGATGGGCCGTCTGTTTTTTTTTGCATTCAGCCTGCAGCTTGTTAAAATGTTGTAGTATCAGCACAAATCGATACGATTTCACCATAGTGCACTCCGGAAATATCCAAAGTTATCGTGCACCTCCTCGTGCAGGTAGTCAGGCAGAGGGTAGTCATTCAAATCCCGAAAATGGGGCAGCGTTTCCAAGTTGATGGTGAAAAGTCCCAGCTTTTCAAAAATGTTTCGCTGGTCGGATCCCTTGACGACGATGAAGCCTCTCTGTTCCTCGGGCAGGTGACCAAAGCTTGCCCTGACGCGAAGACAAGTATTCCAGGAAGGCACGCGGATCCAGGCAGGTGGCTTTTCAGCTTGAACCCGTTCGTTAATGTACCGGTTGGCTCGGCCGTCTTTGGAGGTTGTGAGGGGAGGTTGGGTGATCCACCGTGATGCAAATCACTTCTGAGTCCTTGCCATCCTCGGAATGCTGGCAATGATGGACAATTCGACCAGGACAGGCTGGCCACCATGGTGAAACTTACGTTGGCGTGGGCGAAAAGGCTAAAGGAGACATACGGCTGTGCAGGTAGGAATGTCTCTGGCGGCTGAGCGCTCGCCTTTTATACTCTGTTAGATCACGTGAATCACGATTCCTATTGGCTGATGCTTTCCAACCTTGAATCTGTGACATTTATGGATACTTTTTGATACTGATGATAGACACCTTGCTGATACTTTGCAGCCCCTTGAAGGAAATGTTTCACTCTCTGCACACATGAACGAGCCACTAAACTTTTAATATTCCACACTACATATGAATTCAATTTTGGTGCATTACTTTCACACAGCACTTTCAGCATCCATTGGGGGAAATTTAGCTAAAGTTTTGAAAATGGGCTCTCCAATCTTGGTACACTATTTGGCCCGAAAAAAGGGGGACCGAGTCGACTCTTGTGTCGACTCGATCCCCCTTTTTCCGGGCCAATGTCCATTTTTTACTGTGTCAATACCGTCACTTTGTAGCTCCATTCCGCATGCAGCTTGTTAAACTGCTGCAGGTATTTGGCATATTGGTAAGATTTTACCATGGTGCAGTACGAAAGGTCCTCTTCCTCGTGCACTGCTTCATGCACGAAGTTTCATGCACACAGTTGGATCGAACTTCTTTGGGCTTGGACGTTTGCCCGGCATGATTCACGGTGATGCCAATCACTTCAGGATGGCTGCCATCCTGGAATCGTGGCAATGAACGAATTCGATGGGCACGGGCTTGCCCTCGTGATGAAACACGTGGGCATGAGCAAAATAGTCTAGTTGACTCGAGACAGACATGTTGCTTCAAGAAGAAAGCAGAATGAGAATCGGCTAGCGGCTGGCGGCTCGCTTTATATATGCTCGAGGAAGCGTGACGTCAGAGGAGCATCATTGGACAACGCCTTTTCATGCGAGCTTGCACGTATTTTCCAAAAGCCCGCTTCCAAGGTGGAGACCCACCATGCGCCAAGGGACATTGTCGTCTCGATGCATTTCCCAATCGTCAACCACGTCAACCATGTCACGTACACGTCAGCGACTCGCGTGCAGTCTGTAAAATCAGTACGCCTCCGTATTTCGAGGTTGATAGGCATCCCAAACTCGGCGAGACGGGGGCGACCCGCGAAAAGAATCGCAACTCGACCCCTTGGTCACGTCAGATCAAATGACTCGTAAACACAATCACCGTTTTCCAAATGATCGAGTAATGTGCACACCAAAGTTTGGTTCAAACAGGATGAGTATAAGGATAGTCTTGCTTGCTCGTAATACGTGACTCGATCGGCCACCGACCAAATTCAAACACGATCGTAGTGCGATGTCGACACTGGTCAATAAATTTTGCACAAACCATTTTTTACAGGCTCTTGTCTCCAAGTTTGGTATTTTTTTCGACAAAAAAATGAGACTTGATTCAGCAAACATGAAATTTATTTACAAAAAAATATTTACATTAAAATTTATTTACAAAAAATATTTACATTAAAATTTATTTACAAAAAATATTTACACATTAAAAATTATTTACATTAAAAAATATTTACATGCAAGACAAAAAACATTTGTGCACAGACAGATCCAACGGTTTAATCACTTTAAACCCAGTGGTTTTTGTCACATTCTTTTTCAATCGGGGCATGGTCAAGTCTATGGGTGTTTCATTTGCCTCCTGAACGTTTGTCATTTCCTCTTGGGAATTTATCTTCAAAGTGCCGAATATGCCAGTCTTTTCGGATCCGTGCTCTTGTCAACGGGATTGCTTAGTGTGTGGTCGGGGAGGAGAGCCACCCCACGGTGTGCCATCCACGTTTTGTTAGAATCGATGGTGTTTCAAGGACGGAATGGTGCCCGGCAGACCCAGCGAGGAGCAGGTGGAGAATTTTACAGAATGGAAAGGAATATCTGCAGGCAAAGCCTGCATGACGGACGAAAATAGTGTACGTTGGCAGATGATGTACCAATCTCATGTCAAAGTGGTTTTCTAACACCATGGAAATTGTGTCAGAATGTAAAATGAAGCATGGAAAGTTTTCCACCTTAATTGGCGAGGCTGTAAGATTGAAATCCTGTACAACCATGTTATTAAAAAAATTTTTTTTACTGAGAATACAATAGTTTGACAGGCTTCCGTTGCAATTCATTCACTTTCTCAGTGTTTTTCAAGGGAATCATCATGTGGTTCAAAATTCTCCTGCCTCATCAGCACTATCCATTGTTGGCTGCTATGGTTGGAAAAGATGGCAAGCTCTACTTTAGACTGGTGGACGTTGGAGCCCTACTCGGTCGATCCAAAGTGTACGAATTTTCCAAAAGATTCGACAACCTCGTCATTCAAGGCAAAGACGTGTTGCCGGCCCACAAACGGTATCCAGTCATGACGCAAAGATCCAAACTGGTGACTCCCGACGTGGTCTTTAACATTTTTGAATGCCAAACTGTCGTCGTTGGCTACGAGTTTTGCCACCAGTCTCAATGCGGGCTTTGCTCTGGTGGAAGGTGGAGCAGGCAACCTGTTTGTGAAAGCTACAAAACGTCTCCGTCTTGCATGTTCAAGATTCTCCCAACCCCAATTCAATCTTGGTGAAATGGATCCAAGACTTTATCAAAGGTGCAGGACATACGTCGGATACAAACACGGATCCTCTTTTGCGGATGGTGTATGAGGTCGTGAGGGCTGGGGCAGATATCAGGAGCCGTCTGGAACTGGCTAGAGACTAGCTCTACCTGGTAGGATTCCCTACTCTCTACCGGCTCAAAGACTTCAGTGAACCTGAGAGAATTTCTACTCTGCTGAACCCGAGAGAATGCCTACTCCACCTGCTCAAAGACTTGCTGAACCGAGAGAATTTCTACTCTACCTGCTGAACCGAGAGAATTTCTACTCTACCTGCTGAACCCGAGAGAATGCCTACTCCACCTGCTGAACCCGAGAGAATTTCACCTGCTGAACCTGAAAGAATGCCTACTCCACCTGCTGAGACCACCTTTGGAAAGGGTGGATCCCTCTGTTTTGTGAATGAAATCGAGGTGACTTCATCTCTGATCACTCGTTGTGACAAAAGAGTACCCAGACAATTTCCCCTACCTTCATGTCAAACGCCTGGATCTTGGAAAGAGGTTTTGGAACAACAACAGGCCAGCAAAAGACTGTGTCAACAATCAAACAGGAACCCTTGAGAATCCCGTTCCACAGATTGGTTCAAAACATTGTGTTATTTGGTGCCCAGCAATCATCCTCTCATGAGGTAGGTAATAATGGATTCATCATTCAACCCACTAATGTAAATAAAATGTGTGTCAATAAATGATTGTTTATTTTCAAACATGTGTCTGTTTCTTTTTTACCATTTTAATTGTTTCCCCATTTCATCCTTGGGATCAGTCCTTTAACAATTTATTCTTAGGATCCCTTATCAGTCGAATGGACCTATGAAAAGCCACTTCCTCCTTCTCTCTACTATAAAAGCAGGAGTCAGAAGCCAGTCGCATCATTTTACTCCCGAGACATGGAGGACGAACTAGCTTTCACGCTGAATCTTGCCTTGTACCAAGAGGCAGACCTTGGTGATTACATCACCTTCATGATGAAATTTCGGACCATTTTTTTAAACAGTTTGAAACCTTCCCGGGTGATTCAACTCCGAAACCGTTTATACTATGGACATTGTTATCAATCTGCTGAATTTAAAGTCCTACACCTGACCACGAGAGCCCCATGACATGCCTTGGTTCGAGAGTTTTCCTATTTGAACCTGCCGACTTGCACAGTGATTACATGGGCGAAGGCCGCCAAAGGAAAGGCGCCTTCATCCAAACCCTGTGGACTGAAATATGGAAAACCTAAATTGTACGGTTTTGGTGTATAAAATCTTAAGAACGACATGGTGCTCAAACCTTGACCACCTGGACTCTATTGGCTCAAGCGGTGTTGGACGGGTGTTTTAGGCAGAAATGGCCCGATAGCGTATTTCAAGTGCCAGACGCGTGTCCAATTTGCCTCGGCACGATGCACTGGCCAGAAAAAGAACGCACTGTGTATGCGTTTTCACATACGTTGCCTCCTACGACACCTCGACGAGAGAAACACCTGTCCCCTCTGCAGAGCACCCAACCCTTTGAGGACACCTTAGACACCGTCACGAGCCCCAGAAAAATGAGGGAATGATTACTGATAATCAGTAATCATTCTCCCACCAGGCTCTCTAATACCAAGGTTGGACACCTTTGCACGCAACTTGCTGGCATCTCTCAAAATACTATTGCACGCAACCTTTACAACTCTCAAACTACTCTGTATGGGACCCAGGTTGAAACGCACAGCCTTCTTATCGGCTTTCTGTCGGCGTCCACTCGGGTCAAGGTTGATCCACATCTCGTGCCGTCCATTGCTTAATCCTTATCAGTCGAATCGATGAATCAGAAGCCACTTCCGTGTTCTCTCTGCTATAAAAGCAAGGCTCAACAGCCAGTCGCTTCATTTTATTCACGAGCATGGAGGACGAAAAAGCCTTTGCACTTAATCTTGCCATCTACCAAGGGGCAGACATTGGTGATTACATTAATTTTATGATACGGATTTCGATCGAGCTTAAGCTTGTAAGAGCAAGCCGACTGTCGTGCTCTCGAACCCATCTATACGGTGGATCTTGTGGAGCAGATGCAACAGCTGTTGCCAAATCTTGACCCGGGGAGATTCTACGTTCGAGTCATTTGCATGCTGAACCGGCGGACGTGTTTGACGAATACCTGGAACAGGAGGCCAGCATGAGAAGGGGCGCCTTTATCCGAAGCCATTGTGGATTGTGATTGGCAAACCCAAACTGTACAATTTGGTGAACAGAATGGACGAAACATGGTCCCAGACTCTCGCCCCCTGGATGGGATTGGCTCAAATCATTGTTGAATGGGTGCTGCGGGCAGAAATGGCCCGATGGCGTGTTTCAAGTGCCCCATTCCTGCCCCATCTGCCTCAGTCCCATCCATTGGCCACAGAGAACGCAGTGTGGTCACGTGTTTCATACGAGGTGTCTTTCGCAACATCTGGACATTTACACCACCTGTCCCTCTGCAGGCATCGTTGAGAGACCCATAAACACGATATTGAGCCCAGAAAAATGGGAGAATAGTTGCACGGAAAGGAGCATAGCTCGGGACCAGTAATCGTTCTCCCATTTTTTTGGGTCGCCAACGTTGGCAGAGCATTTTATGAATGTGGAAAATATTTTTAAGCCACGAAAAAAACAAGAGGGATTTTTGTGATATAAACTCACGACTACATCAACAATAAATAAGAAGCATTCTCAGTAATAAAGAAGAAACTTTCTTTCTACATACTTGCTACATTCTTACTACATACATACTACTATATATTAAATATATATATTCTATATACTATATATCAGGTAATGTTACCTTTTTTTGGCTAAGAGTTGCTAAAATCCTGACAGTGTTTGACAGCGTTTCAAAGCAGGAGTACAATAACGGGCAAAAGGTCGAGAGTGTATAACATGTTTTTAGGTGAGATTGGAGACAAATGGGGATCATTTTGTTACATGAAAGGAATGAAATGGGATGCCGGGAAAATTTTGGAATGGTATAGAAGCCTCTTGAAGCCAGACGATAATCAGAGGTCGGTCAAATCAATCTCGCTAAACATTCAAACGCATGGAGATCGTTGAACCGTAAATGAATGGGTTGATCAAGTACCCGTGTTTTGAAAAATGTAAATTGTAAATAAAGAGACTAAATATTTTTTGTGTGTAATGTTTTTGTGTGTGAAAATTTTTCAAATGAAAAAGTAAATGGACAGTCAAAACTGTCCTCTACAAGTAAAATAATAATTTTTTTATAGCTATAAGCTGATTTTTGACAGTGAGTTTAAAGCTCTCACTCATCTCAGGATACTCATTCCTGCAAAAATGAATTCCCCAGACTATGATGATTTTATTGACATGTTTAGTGTGCCAACACCTATTTCACCTTTGCCACCGACTCCAGTGGCTTCTCCATCCCATGAGCCATCTCAAGATGTGATTTATGAGTCGTTGCCACCCATGGAACCATCTACGGTTCCCGCTTTGAAAGATTTGTCACCCATGGAACAATCTACGGTTTCCGAGTCACCTTTGAAAGATTTGTCACCCATGGAACCATCTACGGTTCCCTTTGAAGATTTGTCACCCATGGAACAATCTGCGGTTTCGAGTCACCTTTGAAAGATTTGTCACCCATGTAACCATCTACGGTTCCCACTTTGAAAGATTTACTTCCCGTGGATTCACAATCACCTCAAGTTTCTACTTTACCTGAATCCCGTGTAAAGAAGGCACCTGTCAAGAAGGTGGCATCCGTCATTCATCGAGCATTCTCCACGATCAGGAAAAAGACGGAAGAGGAAAAGATGTAGCCAAGGATCAAAAGACCACGAGATCCCAGGTTGTATCCCGCCAGACCCGATTTCAGACCCCCGTATCAAAGAAAGCCCCATTTCAAACCCCCTTATCAGAAGGCCCCATTTTAAAGAGAGTGTTTCAGAGACCCCCCCTTGTGCACAGCAATTGATACCCACTTCAGGAACATGCCCAAGTCTTTTCACAGCCAAAAGGGTTTGGCCGTATTGTCAAAGACCAAGGTTTCACGCTGACCAACGGAGTCGTCTCGTATGTCATGGATCGGAAATGTCCCAACGAACATTTTAAATTTTTACATTACCTCAATGTCCGGTACCATTTGTGTCACCGACTCCCATTCAAGCAAACATTTAAGGAGATTCAAGCCAATTGGAGCCCCTCGAGTCCATTCAAGCGAACTCCGTGATGCTTTAAATTCCAACGGACGCAGTTGAGGCAATGTCCGTTTTGTAATCAGACCCATTGTCATCGTTGGATTGCCGTGCAAGGCATGTGTGCCATTCTCACCAACCCATCAATCCATTTTTCATTCGTCGAGCAAGATTGGCTGCTGATGGCTCCGCCCATCCTGTTTGAAGTATAAAGGCCGACGCGTCGACGCTTTCCATCAGTTGCCTCTGCCAGCACGATGAATCAAATCGATGCGCTTCCCCGAGCACATTTCCACGACCGTGGTGCCCGTGACGCTGCCCGAGACGCCAGACGCGGAATATGCCGCTCGACAGGGGCCAAGTCCATGCTTGCATCATTTTACCAGGAACCCAACACGAAACGTGTGTTTGTCTTGTTTTTTGCAACGACAATTGGTCCCAAAACGCTGGTGGATAATTTCAAGCGGGCCATCCGGGAGGCGAAACTGCGTGAACGAATTCAGGCCGACGATGTCTTGTGGGAGAAAATCTCCAAAAGGACTGTTGAAATCAGACCGACCCCTAAAAAAACACCGACAAGAGGATGGTGTGCATTTATAATAACATGTTTTTGTCAAAAGGATTTTTACACGTTTGGCTTCCGGACAGTCAAAACCTTGGAGAGATTCACCCTCATTCAAACGACCCACGTGCTTATGCTCATCTATGAGATTTCCCTCCCTCCAGTCTCAGATGTCAGGCCAATCCCAATTTGTTTTGGAGGAGCTTTGAGCCGTTTGAC
Source organism: Trichonephila inaurata madagascariensis (assembly GCA_019973955.1). Taxonomy (NCBI): domain Eukaryota; kingdom Metazoa; phylum Arthropoda; class Arachnida; order Araneae; family Nephilidae; genus Trichonephila; species Trichonephila inaurata. The sequence continues at coordinate 61,279 of BMAV01027666.1, forward strand.
CAGATGCTCTATCATCGAATGGTATTGGAGCCCCACACGGCATATCCGATCCCGGCTGGAACGCGTTACATCTTGTTGACGGTTCAAAAGACTGTGTTTGGTTTGGACATTATCCCCGAAACCATTCTCCCCCAGCTCATGGAGAATGGATTTAACTTGGGGGATTTTAGAAAAATGAAACGGTTTGATCAAAAGGCCTACAAGCTACCGCCTCCGACTCCGGCGCATGTCCCTGCAGAGACCATGAAACGACCTTTGGAAGAACAGCCCGGACCCTCCTCCAAGAGACACAGGCTTCAACACAAATCCAAAGTGATCATCACACCCATCATCAGACCCTCTGAACAGGGGATCCAGTGTGGATTGCCAGACCTACAACTGCCTTGACCTCTCCTCAACCTGTGATGATTCCAGAGCTTCAGCCCCCTGTGCAGATATCTGCGACACCTGAGCTGGCGACACCTCAACCCCCTGTGCAAATACCTGTTCCAACTGTGCAGATCAAAGCGCCACCTGAGCTGACAACACCTCTACCCCCTGTGCAGATACCAGATCCACCAGTCTCTCAACCCCCTGTGCAGCTATTTCTACCAGATCCACCTCAACCCCTGTGCAAATACCTGTTCCAACTGTGCAGATCAAAGCGCCACCTGAGCTGACGACACCTCACCCTGTGCAGATACCAGATCCACCAGTCACTCAACCACCTGTACAATTCCTTTTACCAGATCCACCTGTGGTCGAGACTTGTGAGCCGACCCTTACGGACGACTTTTTCAATAGATCAGATCATGTCGTCCGTATTTGGAGACTACTCGCCACAGGAAGTTCAAACTTTCAGCCCACACCCAAGAACCCCAGGTGCTTCCAGACACGGTGCCTTCCTGTTTGGCAAGAGTAACGATCTCGTCTCGTACTTAGATCAATTTGGAAACAAGAGTTGGCCAGTGAGCAGCAGAAACACCCATAGACTTGACCATGCCCCGATTGAAAAAAGAATGTGACAAGAAAACTACTGGTTTAAAGTGATTAAACCGTTGGATCTGTCTGTGCACAAATGTTTTGTCTTGCATGTAAATATTTTTTAATGTAAATAATTTTTAATGTGTAAATATTTTTTGTAAATAAATTTTAATGTAAATATTTTTTGTAAAATAAGTCCTGCATGTTTTGCTGAATCAAGTCTCATTTTTGTCGAAAAAAATACCAAACTTGGAGACAAGAGCCTGTAAAAAAAATGGTTTCGGTGCAAAATTTATTGGACCAGTGTCGACATCGCACCACGATCGTGTTTGGAATTCTGGGTCGGTGGCCGGATCAGTCACGTAATTACAACAAGACTATCCTTATACCATCCTGGCTTTGAACCAAACTTTTGGTGCACATTCCCTCGATCATTTGTAAAAACGGTGATTGTGTTTACGGAGTCATTTTGGATCTGACGTGGGACCAAGGGGTCGAGTTGCGATTGTTCTTTTCAAGTGGGTCGCCCCCGTCTCGCCGAGTTTGGGATGCCTATCAGCCTCGAAATACGGAGGCGTACCTTTTGATTTTTACAGACTGCACGCCTTGAGTCGCTGACGTGTACGTGACATGGTTGACGTGGTTGGACGATTGGGAAATGCATCAGAGACGACAATGTCCCTTGACGCATGGTGGGTCTCACCCTTGGAAGCAGGCTTTGGAAAAACACGTGCAGCGCTCGCATGAAAAGGCGTTGTCAATGGGATGCCCTCTGACGTCACGCTCCTCGAGCATATATAAAGCGAGAGCCGCCAGCCGCTAGCCTCATTCTGCTTTAACGCGAGCCTTAATGTAATATAAGGTCAGCAGACTATTTTGCTCATGCCCGCGTGTTTCATCACGAGGAGACGAAGCCCGTGCCCATCGAATTGTCCATTGCCGATTCCCAGGGATGGCAGCCATCCTGAAGTGATTGGCATCACCGTGTGAATCATGCCGGGCAAACGTCAAGCCAAGAAGTTCGATCAACTGTGTGCATGAAACTGTTGCATGAAAGCCTGGTGCGAGGAAGAAGGACCTTTCGTACTGCACCATGAGGCCAAAAATCTTTACCAATATGCCAAATACCTGCAGCAGTTTAACAAGCTGCATGCGGAATAAGAGCTACAAGTGACGGTATTGACACAGTAAAAAATGGACATTGGCCCGGAAAAAGGGGATCGAGTCGACACAAGAGTCGACTCGGTCCCTGAGCAAACAAGATTGGAGAGCCCATTTTCAAAACTTTTAGCTAAATTTCCCCAATGGATGCTGAAAGTGCTGTGTGAAAGTAATGCGCAAAATTGAATTCATATGTGAGTGTGGAATATTAAAAAAGTTTAGTGGGCTCGTCTCATGTGTCTGAAGTGAAACATTTCCTTCAAGGCTGCAAAGTATCAGCAAGGTGTCTATCAATAGTATCAAAAAGTATCCATAAAATGTCACAGATTCAAGGTTGGAAAGCATCAGCCAATAGGAATCGATTCACGTGATCCAACAGAGTATAAAAGGCGAGCGCTCAGCCACCAGAGACATTCTCACTCTGCACAGCCGTATGTCTCCTTTAGCCTTTTTCGCCCACGCCAACGTGTTTCACCATGGTGGCCAGCCTGTCCCGGTCGATTTGTCCATTGCCAGCATTCCGGAGGATGGCAAGGACTCAGAAGTGATTTGCATCACGGTGGATCACTCCAACCTCCTCACAACCTCCAAAGACGGCCGAGCCAACCGGTACATTAACGAACGGCTCAAGCTGAAAAGCCACCTGCCTGGATCCGTGCCTCTGGAATACTTGTCTTTCTGCGTCAGGGGCAAGTTTTGTCACCTGGCCCGAGGAAACAGAGGCTTCATCGTCGTCAAGGGATCCGACCAGCGAAACATTTTTGAAAAGCTGGGACTTTTCACCATCAACCTGGAAACGCTGCCCCATTTTCGGGATTTGAATGACCTGACCCTACCTGACCACCTGCACGAGGAGGTGCACGAGAACTTTGACATTTCCGAGTGCACCATGGTGAAATCGTATCGATTTGCGCGATACCTACAACATTTTAACAAGCTGCAGGCTGAATGCCAAAAACAGACGGCCCATCTGGTAGAGTGAGTGAGTGCAAAAAAAAATTTTTACCGAAAAAAGGGGGATCGAGTCGATACAAGAGTCGACTCGGTCCCCCTTTTTTCAAGACACACACTATGCCAACGTTGAAGAGCCTATTTTAAAAACTTACACTGCATCGCAACATGTGCATCAGTCAATAGGAATCGTTTCACGTGACTTTATCAGAGTATAAAAGGTCAGAAGCCATCAGCCTTAACTCAGTCATATTGTCATGGAGCATGCTAAATGTTTTTCGTCAAGACTGTCAGGATTTAAAGTGATTCATATTCTCAGATTCTGGCAGTCGTATCGGTAAATGTTTTTGGCCAAAATCTTCAAATCGAAAATTGGGGGATCGAGTCGACTCGGTCCCCCTTTTTTTCGAGTCCATTTGTACACCAAGATTGGAATGTATCAAATATAAATGAGACTTACCTGTTGGTAATGGTCGTCTGCTTTTCACACCGAGATTGGAGAGCTTGTCTCGTTCAATTGTCTTGTTCCTTGCTTTTCACACCAAGATTGAAGGGCTTGTCTCGTTGAGTTGGCATCCCCCGTTTTCTCACAAGATGCCTACATTTCATTTGACACGTCACGAATTTCATTTGACATGTCACGCATTTCATTTGACATGTCACGCATTTCATTTGTCGATAGTCCCTTCCAGATGTCTACATTTCATTTGTGCATGACCCCCTGTCTAAATCATCTCTCTGGGGTGGCATGAAAAATTTTTCTCTCGCCCCGTGAAAAAATATTTTTGGGAAAAATCTGAAAAAAGTTGTTTGTTCATAATACACTGCTCTCAGGAGAACTTTGAAGGATAATTGAATCGAGACCCTACATTCAATTTTGAAATAAAAGGTGGGTGAAACATGGACAAGATTCATACAAAAGAGCCGTTAAAACGGCCATGTTGGATTGAAATCTTGAATGCAAAAGGTGTGAGTAAAAAGTAGGTGAAAAATGGACGATATTCATAGAAAAGAGCCGTTGGGAAAAGAAAAGGTGGGAACGAAACAACAAAAATACGGTGTTGAGGGGATTTTTTCAAAACGAGATGGTTACAAATGAGATGATTTTCGATTCAAATGAGATGATTTTCAATTCGAATGAGATGATTTTCGATTCAAATGAGATGGATTTCGATTCAAACGAGATGGTGATTCATTTCAAATGAGATGGGTTTCATGAAATGAATCATGAAAACTAGAGGGTTTTCGATTCAAACGAGATGGTTACAAATGAGACGGTTTTCAATTCAAAGAAAGTTTTAATTTAAATAAATGATTTTGTTTCAAATGGACGTTTTTGATTGAAATGAAATGGCAATTTAAATGAAATGGAATTTCAAAAACGTCGTTTTAATTTCAAAAAAAGGGCGTTTTTCCCTTTCAAAAAAGGGCGT
>BMAV01027667.1:0-11842 GCA_019973955.1 Trichonephila inaurata madagascariensis
TGCTCATGCCCCCCGCTGACGTAGTCAGATCGAGGTCCATGAAATTATCGGGCAATAGATGTACCCCGGGACAGGTTCATTGATAACAATGTCACCATAATGAAAATTGTGGCTTTTAACCCGTGATTGCAGCAGCCTATTGGTCCTATTCCAGACTAGTGGCTGGCGTGGTGTGTGTTCAAAAGGGGGTGGGGGGTTCAAATTTTCCCCCGTTGGTATGGTGTAAAAATTTAAGAGGGTGTACCAGCTCATGTATCAGTCTCGTCACTTGAACAAGGTTCAAAATTGGGAGATGTGTCGACAATAGCCCTTGTATTGGTTCATAGTGCTATGTTAATAAAACTTTCATTCCTTCATTTGATCACCAACCTTACAATTTTGAACCTTTCAAACAGAACGGGGTCGTCACCCACGTTGACACCCTATTTCCCCTTTTCATTTTTTGTTAACATAACATGCTTTGTTGATCCTCGACATCTAGTTTTGTGGTGTGAGTTTAAATTATCCATGAATCAATCCAGCGTCTGTTGTTCACTAACTGGGGGCCCGGTAGCCTAGTAGAAGCCCAAACTCGTGGTTGGAAGGGCAGGGGTTTCGTTTCCCTAGTAACGAAACCCCCCGAGAAAAAGGGGGCCAAAGCACGTTAAATCTGTCAAAGTTCAATGTCCTCCCGTTGGTGTGGTGTGGTAGTTGGGAAAAGGAGTTGCCATCTCTCGGTGTCGTTCTAGGACTTGAAAAGTTAAAATTAACAAGGTCCGTCCATAGCCTTCGTGTTGCCTGAGAGGTAAACGTTAATATAACTCTATTCACTCCCATTATTTAGAAAATTTATATAATACTATTTTTTTATAATTTAACAAATGGAAAAGGCAATATAAAATTTTGATTTGATTCCAAATTTTTTTTAAGTAACATGTATTATTTGAAAGAACAAGTAAAAAAAAAAAAAAAAATTTAATCAATTCCTACTTAATCAACAAAGCAAAATTTTTTTTTAGCAATTTTTTTATTAAATAGTTACATTTAATATAAATATGTATATACATAGGATAGAATCACAACATTAAGTGGTAATTAATTTTTTTTAATTATCATTTATTTTCATTTCATCTAAAACAATCGTGTATATAAAATTTCAGTTCAATAATGCTTTAAAACGGAAAAAATCTTTTCAAGTTTTTGACACAAATCGCCAAAAAAAGGGGCGCTAAGTCAACAAAAAAAGATGCCAATGGGGCTTATTTGTAATTTTTCAACTAATTAATTTTTAAACAATTAATTTTTTAATTATAATTAAATTACTGTATTGTTCCAAAACAATCATGTTATATAAAATTTCAGCTCAATTGAGCGCTTGAAAATGTAATTTATTAGAGATTGAAAATTCCACCCAAAATAAATAAATAAATAAATATGTAGGAGGAGCTAATAGTAGGGAAATTTAAAAAATAGAAAGTATTTATTTGGTTATTTGAGAAAAGATACTTAGGTATAGAAAAAATTTACGAATATTCTATCGAAAATTACTACCCAAATTTTAAGTCAGGGAAATTTGTGGTTACGTGCCATGAGCTCTATCTTTTTTAGTACCCAGAAGACCTGCAGGGGGCAGAGGAGGTTTAAAATCTTATCGGTCGAGGCTCCAATGTTCTCCCATGGGTCATGGTTTTGAAAGGAGAATGCAAGCTCGTTTGTCATCCCCGTCACACCCCGGTTCAAAAAGACGATCTGTCAGCAACCCTCGTGAAGCATTATAGTGCAATTAGTAATACTCTCCCTTATTCGAAAATTACTAAATTTATATTTGTTAAATATTATTTCGACCTTCCGTGGGTCGATAAAATTTAAGTTACCAAGGTTTCGGGACTAAAACATGGGGGTTTCGACAACTGAACACCTGATCGAGACATCCACTTATGCACCTCAGACCCCAAAGGGGTCACGTACACTGAGATGGGCACAGTGGGCCCCGGCCCTCGGGGGCCCCCCAACTGATTTTGAGTTTGAATAAATTTTCTTTCTAGATACATTCGGTAAATTTTTTCTTTTTTCGAATTCACATTAAAAAAAATGCAATTTTTTTTATTTATTTCTTTTCTTACAAGTTTGTTATACAGGCTATGAAAACACTCCAGTTGCAATTGATGCTTGTTTACGTTTTAACCTAAAGAGTTTTAAAAGTATTTAGTATAACTTCACAGATAAACGTTGAAATTTTTTTGGGGCAGATTTAAATCGTGAAAATTAATATTGTGTTTTTAATGTGAAAACATAAAAAAAGTATTTCAAAATTTTTTAAAAGAAGGTATAAAATGGGGTACAGGGGCCCTTACAACACGGTTTATTTAAATTTTTAAAAGGGAAAAAATTTATGTGAAAAAATAAGTTTGATTTAATGATCTTAGAGATTTTTTGGTTTTCCACTACGTATATAAAAAACCTTTTTTTTTTTTTTTCCCGAAAAAAACCTTTACCTTTTTTTTTTAAAAAAAAAAATTTTTAAGAACCCCGAAGAAATTTTAAGTTGAAACCCCCTCTTATATAAAAAAAATTGGGACTCACACCGGGTAATTTGATTCAAAGGGGTACAATACACAAGTCACAAGAACTTGGTATAGAAAAAAACGTTAGTATGGGTTTTAGTAACATGACATATTTTGCTAAATACCTTTTTCTGAATCCTTTTCGAAAATTCTTTAAAAAATTTTTTAAATTTTTAAAAAATTTTAAATATTTTTCAATAATAAAACTATTGATTTGAATCATAAAAAACATTTTCAAACATTTGTTACATTTTATTAATAGCAATGGTTTGGGAAAAAAATTAAAACGTTAGGCGCAATGGAAAAAAACCGCAGTATTTGAAAAAAAAGTTATTGAATGAATTTTCTTTTTGGGATAAATCAGTTAAAAAAATTTATTTTTCCATTTTGGAACGTAAATTAAACCAAACTCTGGACATTTTTTTTATATATTTTTTTTAATTTTAATGAGAGTATAAAAAAAATATAAAAAAATAAATTTTCACTAAAAAAAATTTATTTGAATCTTGGGCCGATTTTTGCCCAAATTTAATTTATACTGTGTAAGGGTCAAGCCTCCAAGCCTGGAAGTGGGAGAAAGGGGAAAGGGAAAACTAAACCATGTTCGAAATCACTTGGTTTATTTGCAACACAAACAACAGCACAAGTTGATCAATCCCAAAACAAAAGATTCACCCCCAAAGGCAATATGAAGACTGAATTTAGGGGACAAAATAAGAAAACATAAAACCATTAACACTTACTTCCCTTCAAAAGTAAATGCTTTTCCCAGCTCTCTAATCTATATTCAATCTCCAATGACAAATCGTCACCAAATTATTACAATTATCAAATAACAAATATATGCGTTACATTTTAAATTTATTAATCATCTCCGCTTCCCCTATCCTACCCCTCTGTCTCTAATTTAAAGCCTAGACTTTATATAGTAGTTTTAAATTTTTTACATGTTCATGTTCTTTTATCTTCAGAGGAAGTGTTCTAATAAAATAGTTTTTGGATCAAAACCCCAAGAGGATTGTTCGTGAGAATTTGGGGATAGACCCGCCCAAACTGTGTTCCTTGAATTCATCGTGGCATGAGAATCTGCATGACTCGAGAAGAAAAAAGACTATAAAGTGACAGACACGTATTATTTGTTAAAAAAAAATTGGACATAAGAACTTTATTGAAGACACATGAAAACCCAAAATATTAGTTTTGTGTAGTGTTATTTTTGTCGTAATTGGAAGTGTAGTACCGATTTCTGTAGGGATTGCGTCAGACAAACTTGAAAAAAAATAAAGTTGCAACATTGTTTATTTTCAACCCTGGGAAAACTGTGGTCACCCTAAAAAATTAAAGTTATAATCTGTTCTTTTGGGAATTGTTCATACACTCTAGGTGCCCGGGAGCCTAGTGGTCAAGGTAACGTTTGGTAAAATAAATCAATGGATTATGTTTCTTTTCCAGATCTGAAAATAATTTAACAAAATTCAATAAAAAGTATATGTTTTTTTGTCTGAGTTTGAAAATTAGGCATAAATCATTTTTTTTATTTGCCCAATTCCTTTTTTTTTTTTTATTTATTTATTTTCGAAAAAATAGGCAATTGTTTATAATGGTAAAAAAATTTCAACCACCCCCCCCCTTTTCACATAAAGAACACTTTAGGGGTTTTAACTTAATATGTTAGTCACCAAATATGTAAATATTTGGAATTAGTCCCAGATCTGGGAAAAAAAGTTGGGAAATTGTCACCCAAAAATGGAAATAGTTTAACCTTTTATCCTGATCGGACAATGAACCCAAAAATTTTAAAATTATTGTACTGTTATCCATCCTTGATAAGGGGGCAAAATTTCAAATTAATCTGATCTTTTTAAAGGGGGAAAAAAAGAATTTAAAAATTTGTTACATACAAGTGAAGCTTTTTAAAAGCATGTTAAAATAAAAAGACGGGGGTTTTCCCCCATACCTTTCAACCCCCAAAAAATGTGATTGACCAAAAAATAAAAATTAATCTGTTCTTTCGAGAAATATTCATACAGTTCATTTTTGGGGGTTTTGGGGTTTCAACTTTATTTTTTAAATTCGCTGTCTAGGTTCAGAGGTACGAGGTATGTCCTTAATATCCCACATGTCTCCTTGAAATGAGAGGCCAATAAACAATCTGAATTTTGTTGGGTCGAGAAAAGCCCTACAAGAGTTATCATGATTATCTTTGCATAAAACGAAAAATTTACTATTTTTATTTGAATTATTACTTTAAAAAATAAAAATTAATTCCAAAAAACTTCTAATCAGCTTTTTGTGGGCTTGATGCATTTTGAAAATGACACTGATTGTTGGGGAAATTCAAGATATAATTTTAAACCCTTTTCTTGAATAATAACTTTCAAATTTTCGGTTATATCTTCACAATCAACCTTTTCCCCGCCATGCATTTTTTGGTTATTGTTGAATGAATTGCTTTTTTTACCCATTTCCTGGGACACTTTAACCCCAAGAACATGATAAAAAAAATTAGTTGTCATGTAATTTTTTAAAAATTTTTGAATGAAAGGGGAACTTCATTTTCTCCGGGGTTTCCCATTAGATCTACTGATTTTTAAAATTTGCACTTGTTTCTTTTTTTTTAAGGGGTCAAATAACCCTGTTTTTTTTAAAAAACATACAACAAAAATTTTTTTTAAAAACAATCCATTGAATTTAAAATATAAATTTAAAATCAAAAATTAAAACAATGTAGAGTCATCATACAACAGAATGAAAAATCCAGGAAAGCGAGGCTTAATATCCAGTATAAGTACGATACAATTAAAACTAAAAATTTTTTTAATGAGCAGATTACCTAACTAACCCGGGCAGATTTTGATTTGTTTCCCTTTAAAAGGGGGCGAAATCAAAAAGTTTTTCCGAATTTTAACTAGATAATCTTCAAATTAAGGGGTTTTCGTACCCGTTACAGTTCAAAAAAAGTTTTTTTCCTTTTTTCTTTCTGTTGGGAATTTTTTAAATGTCCGCCCAAGAATAATTTATTCTAAACTTTTAAAAAACAGTATGACAGAGTCCTTAATTGTAAGAATATTTTGGGAACTGATTGATTACTTCTATTGTAGTTTTCGGGGGTTTGATGAGGGATTCTAAATTAATGTGTTGGCTGTTGGATTGTATTAACTTGATTCAAAAAAGTAGCCAAAACCCATTTCAAATTTTTAAGACCAAAAAACGTCCATGTTCCCCAAAGATCTTATTTTACCTTAAACGATTGTCTGGTGGGTTTAAATTTTCCAGATTATATAGATAATTTGCAGATGACCTTTAATTTGAAAAAAAACAAAGGCCCCAAACCCTTTATCTACCGACGGTATTTTTTAAAGTACCAATCACTTTAAAATGACATAGAATAACGTTTTTTTACGAATACTCTGACATTAAAAAGCACGAAAATTCTTTCAAGTCTACTTTTTTTAAGATATATAGCAGCGGGGGTCCCATGATGAGCATTTCGGGGGGGGAAGGGGGGTATTTTTATAAAAAAAATTGGGTTTTTCACCCAAGGCTTTTTTGGGCGAATAGAAAGATTATCATTTTTTTTCCCCAAAAAAATAGTTGTAAAAGGTAGTTGCCCCTTTTTTTTTTATGTTAATGAAGCCCTTTTGGGGAAACGATTTGATCATTTTTTTTTAAGTGAACAGTGCTATAATTAATTTTTTAAATTAAATTTTTAGCTTTTAACAAAATTTCCCCCAAAGTTGAGTATTTTGCTTGTGTATTTCCAAAAAGAACCGACTACTTTCGGAATAGTGTTTTTAAAAAAAATCGCATAAATGGATATTTTTCAGTATTTGGTGTCCTTAAAATTGAATACATGATAAAAATTGTTTTAAAAGACATTTGGCCAAATTATTTAAATTTTTTTTCCCAAAAATTAACTTAGAATAATTTTTTTCAAACTTTTTCCCCTTTTTTGGAAAAATGCTTCTTTATAATAATATTCCCCCTTGTATATAGCTCAAACCCCAAACAGCGGCCCCTTTAAGGAATGTTAAAAAATTCAATTATTTTAAAGGGGTTTACAACCCATTGAAATAATTATCCCTTATTTTTCTTAAAAAAATTTTTTTCCCCCTGTTTTCGTAAAAAACACGGATAAACCCACTTTAAATTATATTTTCCAAAAAATTCTAGTGGGGGCCTCTGTAAAAAAGTCTAAGTTTTTAAGGAAAATATTATTATAATAAAAGGGAAATTTTCCAAAAAGGGGGGAATATTTTTTAAAAAAAGGGTTTTTATTTTCCTTTTCCAAAAAAATTTTCTTAAATAAATTTTTTTTTTAAAAATTATTCTTAAAAAAAATTTTAACATTTTTTCTAATCTAAGTGACACTAAATATCATAAATATTATCCGTTTACACGCTTTTAAAACACGGTTCCGAAAAGTCGGGTCCTTAATTTTAATGTGGGGTTTAAAATATATTGCATGAAAAAAAATTGCATTTAAAAAAGTGCGGTAGATAAGGGGGGGGAAAAAAATTTCCCCAGTTATTGCAAATTAACTAGCTAATCTGCCCTCTTGGGTTTCTGCATTTTTTAAAGATAACATATACATAACTTCGCATTGTAGAAAAAAAAAAAAGGATTTTCCTTTTTTTTTTTTATTTAGTTTTTGTAATAAATTGAAATGAAGTTGAATCGTGGTCTTTTCCCTTTTCACTGAAAGAGAGATGCATCCCAAACAAAATTTTTTGTTTCCCCCATATTACTTTTCCCCCCCCCCAAAAACCCTTTTTGTCCATTAATTTGAAAGGGCACTGGACGTGAACGGGAAATAAAAAATTTTCAGGAAACGGGAACTCTTATCTTAGAAACTACTTCAGGATTTCAATTAGGCCAAAAATTTTTCCCCAAAAAATATCTTTTTAGCGGTCTTCGTAGGCGTTGATGGAAAATTTCCTTTAAAATTTAAATTTAAGAATGGACGTGAAATTCCCAAAAGAGAAAAAAAAGAACAAGGTTAGGTTTTGGGTTAAACCTTGTTTTCGCTTTTTATATTTCCCGTTGTCCCCCAACCAATACGGGGAAAATGAAGTGTTGTGCGAAAAAAGGATTAAAAGGGAAAGGGAAAAAGGCCACCTAATCCATTTATGTACTTTTCTTTTTTTAAGGAAACCGGCTCTTTTCGATCTGGCACATTTTCCGGGTGAATGCAGTTGGGGAATTCTTTTCATTCTTATTCAATAGGGCCGGGTTTAAAGGGTTTTTTCGTACGCTCATCAAAGGGTGTATTTGTTTTTAATTAAATTTTACTCGTTTTTTTTTTTTGTTCATTTCCTTTTTTGGTTTTTTGCAGTTAGATAGAGTTAGTCTTTTTTTATTATTATTTTTTGAGAATATATTAGTCTCAAGTGTATTCCCCCCCCCCGATGTAAAAATATTAATTTATTTTTTTGTTGGGATATTTTTTTTTTTGTATGTAATTGTGGCTCATTAACATTTATAGTTGGAAAAATTTTGAGGTGTGTTGAAAAATATTAACGTCACACGTTAAACTCCGGGGGTTTTTTGGGGACGGACCTCATAATTTTCTGGTCTAGTGAAGGGGGGACACCCGGGGGTTTTCCCCCCCCAAATTACACCACATAACGGGGGAAAGTTTGAACTTCGACAGTTTTAAAATTATCGCCCCCCCAAGGGGGGTTTTTTGGCGGGCTCGAACCCAAAACCACCACATCATCCTAACTTTTAGCTCCTGCCCCAAGTTTTAAAGAATTTTATCAAAAAAAATGTTTAAAGGGTTTTAAAAAAAAAACTTAAGGGTTCGATTTGGAGTTTCAAGTTTGGGGGAAAAAATTTAAAAAAAACTTTTTAAAAAAACCCAAAATTTTTTTAAAGGGACAAACTAAAAGAAAAAAAAAATTTTAAAAAAAATGAATTTTAGGGGGGGCCCCCTTTTGGGTAAAAAGGGGGGGGAAAAAAATTTGGGGAAAAAAAAAAAAACTATAGGGTTAAAGGGTACTGAAATTTTTTAAAAATGAAAAGGAACCGTTCAAATTTTGGAGGCCCCCCTTTTTTAGGTTTTTTTTTTGCCCCAAAACCCCCCCCCGGCAAAAACCAATAAATCCCGTTTCCCTATATAAAAAAATGTCCTCTTTTAACCCCGGGGAGAAAGGCTTAGCTCTTTTTCCCCAACAATTTTGAGGAGAAATTGGGGTGGTCGGGGCTTCCCCCCCTCTTTCCCGCCACAACCCTTGGGGGAGGGCTTGCGGCTCGATGGCTATTTGCCGTGAAGGCACAAAATTTTTTAAAAACTCCATTTTTCCGGGATTCAACCCCAGGCCCAACGGCACGGCAGTCAGCGTGCAAACCCACAAACCGAACGGGTGTTTTTATATAGCTATCAATTAAAAAAGTCATAAACGGGGAAAAATTTTGTTTTAGTAAAAATTCGTAATTTTTGAAATGGGGGTTAGAAAAATGATGTCCCTAACAAATCATAAAAAAAGAAAAGTTAAACTACCCTACACAAGTTAATGGGGCTAAATCATATGGTCATATTCATGATATAAACCCACTGATTCTAAAAATCAATTCAAAAACCATCGACGTCATAGTCATACGATAAAAAAAATCAAGTGCCAGCTAACGCACGCCTCTTGGGGTTTTTAAGTTTTTTTCTTTGCAGAAACTTTTCTTGGGAATATTTTACAAAAAACTTTTTTTAAAAATATAAACATAAAAATAATTTTTAATTTAAAAAAAATTGAAAAATTTTTTTCTAACATTTAATATCTTTACCAAATATGAAATTTAAATTTTATTTAGTTTTACAAATGGAACAACAAGTACAATTAGTTTAATGTTTGTTTTTTGAATTCAATGGAAAACTTGTTTGTTTTTCTGTGACGTCTGAATTACCCCTTCAAAATCGATCCACTTAGTTAAATTCCAAAAAGGACAAAACATATTCTTTTCTATCGGTACCAATATTAAAATTATTTTTCACAAAATGACTTCATTCCAAAAATAAATCTTAAGTTTAAAAATTAAAAAATAGAAATTTAAAAAAAAGGGGAAAAAAAGTTACCAATGAATTAAAAACCCTTTTCAACATTTTTTTTGATCAAATTTTTTCTTTTTTTATGTTTTTAAAAATGATACATTAATACGCATTTCTAGAATAAAAAGTAATTTTAGTTCAAAGATTTGCTTTTTTTTTTTCTGAAAATAATTTTGTAAAATATTTTCATTTTTCTTTTTATAAAAATTTCTTTAAAAAAATTTTACATCAATTATAAACAATGGGAAAAATTTTTAAATGGTATTTAAAAGAACTGAAAAAATATCTTTCAAACAAACCATAACTTTTTTTTGAAAATCCTTTTTTTTTTTTTTTGGGAAGAAAAATTTTAAAAAGTTTTTTATTATGTAAAAAAAGATATTACTTCGAAATTTAAAAAAAAATAATATCTAACATACTTAACAAAGAGAACAAACTTTTCAAAATGTATCAAAATAAAAACATGGCCCTTTTTCATTTTTTTAATTTGTTTTCCTATTTTAAGTTTATTTTTGAACGCTTATATATTATTTAAAAAAGAATAATATGCAATTTTTTTTAAAAAAACTAAAATTGAAAACCAATTTTTAAATTATAAGCCCCTTTTTTAAATTACATTCTAAAATAAGCAAAAAAAAAAGATTAAAAGCAGTTAAAATATTTACCTTTAAAATAAATACTAAAATATCTACTAATGTTCATCCTATAAATTTATATTTTATCTTCATTGTGTGTGGTCATTTTAATTCCTTTAAAGAAAATATAAACAAAATTGTTTTTCATTTTTGCAAAACTTCTTTTTCTATTTGTTCCGTTAATGGAAGGGTTTCTGTTGCATGAACATGAATGGAAAATAAAATTTAGCCAAACTGTACCTCCATCCATTCCAGGATCTCAATTTCCCTTCTAATTCCATCGTTAATGATATCTTCAGAGTGCCGTGCGTTTTTTGATGGAAAGAACATAAATCACTGCTCCTTAAGCCACTATATCGCGAGAGGATCCATTAGGTTTTGTTCTTCTGTTATCCTCTTTATTTTTGCTCTTTTTGTGCTATGACGCAAAACAAGCACAAACAGAGTGTAGCTCAGGAAGGATTTGCTGGGCAATGGGGGCCAATGTTTCATTTATTACAACCTGTTACTGTTGATTTATATGCCGTTAATTCCCCTTTCTTAAAGATCTTTAAGGAAATCTTTTCAAACTTCATTTTTTTCCTCTCACATTCATCCATATCCAAGTCGATCCGACATTTCTTGTACTAAAATAGAATGCAGTATTTTAGTTAGGAATTCAAATCAATGAATGGAAAATATTTATTTCAGTTCACTTTATTCTAACGCGAGAAAAGATCTCGTTTTCAACTTTGTCTCCCTCCCTTGCGACGTCTTTGTCAGAAAATTAAGTTATGAGTTTGAGTAACTGTAACTTTATCGGTCAAGACGACGAGATGAGGGAAAGAATGCTTCCGGTGGGGAATTAGAGAGAAACAATTCCATCCACACTGGGTAGGAGGCTCCTTTTCACCCCCCTTCTATTGCAGATCCGTCTGTTTGTTTTGTTATTCCCATTCCACCATAGAAGGAAGAGCAATGATGGTGTTTAAAATTGAGATAAGTGTAGGTTACAATTAAAAATATTAACTTCGTGTGTGTTAAAGGAAAATCACTGAAATGAAGATTTATTACCTGAATTATATCGGTGAAATCCAAATTTCAGTGTACAATATGTATAACAGTGCTTTCATTGCTTTTCCTATGTGAAGGAGTTTCGCATGGTTGCCAATCTTCAAAAAAAAAAAAGAAAAGAAATTGGACACTACTAACAGAGGAGATTTGAGGTTAAACTGACAAGATGATACCAAATGGTGAAAATTTGATATTGTAGCGCGAGAAATTCATTCATATCATTAAAATCATTTTTTGTTGTTTAGTTATTTTATTTAAGTTTTTTACTAATTAAATTTAAATTTAATTAATTAGCATGTGCTTTTTAAATTTTAAACACTATTCTTCATTACAGTTAGAAATTTAAATTTTTTTAAAGGGATCCCACTTCGTTCGGAACCGTGATTTTTAAAAAACGCATAATGAAAAATTTTCATGATATTTGTGTCATTAGATTAGAATACATGTATAATATAGTTTTAAGAAATTTTGACAAAAAAATTATTTAAATACAATATTTTGGAAAAAATTTAAATTAAATAACCTTTTCAAATGTTCTCCTTTTTAAAAAAACTTCTATTTTTTTAATA
>BMAV01027670.1:0-74249 GCA_019973955.1 Trichonephila inaurata madagascariensis
AGAACTATTGCACACGAGCACATCAGTCTACCTGAAAGTACCCAGAATTGTTGAGTCTTCAGCCAAGGTAGGAGGATTATATTCTGAACCCTAAAAATTATTGAATTGAGATTAGGAGGATCTAATTAGTAATATTGATAAGTGATCTAATTGCGCGATCTGACTTAATTAAATCGGCATACTTTGGTTTATTCTCATTTAATATAAGTTTGTTCGTTATATAAGTAATTTAAGTTAAATTCTTAATAAAAGTCGTATTAAGAATTATAGAATGTCTCATATATACCTTCCGATAATCCCACACCTCTAACTTACGCGGAACCCCCAAGACATAGCTATCGACAGATGGCTATGTCACAATGTCGCCCGAACAATTATAATTCTGGGTTAGGTAATGCAGGTGGATGTAACGTACTACCTGAAATGTACTTTTCAGGGTCAGAGAACATTTTAGAGTTCCTAGAATCAATAGAAAACCAAATACAGTTACTTGAAATCCCAAGTAATCTGTCATGTGCTTACTTAAAAAGTCATCTCAGGGGAAGGGCTCAAGATTGGTACTCAATATTTGGATCGCCGCTAGTGCAAGATACAGCCACGGATTTCGCGCAGCTAAAGGCTGAATTAGCGAAAGCTTTTCCCGCAATCAAAAATAAGAAAGAATTGGAGGCTAGGTTTTTCGCGTCACAGCAGGGAAGAAATCAGGAACCAACAGACTTTGTTTACGATTTGCTGAAAATACATAAGAGTTTAGAGCTAAGGATGTCACAGGCGGAATTGGTTGATCACATTTTTGTTAGACTCGAACCACAAGTCCAGGACTATGTGGAGGTCCGAAATCCACAAAACACGGTACAACTTTTGGAAATCTTAGCTAAATTTGAAGAGAGGTATTCTGACAAATTAAAACGGAGTTCGCAGAATAGTGATAATGTGGAAAGACGGGGTCAAAACGCGCATAAGATGCCTAATTTGATGCTAATCGCAGAAACTGGAGAAATTCTGAGGTTGGGCGTAGACCAAATAATGGCAGAAATGATTTTAGAGGTACGTATGAGAATAGCCGTCAAAGTAATAGAGGGTTCGAGAGGAATAGATTTCAGAATGGTGATCAGAGATTCAACGAAAGGGGTTACCAATTTCGAAATGACCAAAATGATAATTTTAATAGAGGGGACCGTAGAAATAGGGGTTCGAGTGAAAATTTCAGTCGAGGCGATAGGATGCAAAGGGGACGATTGAATGTTGTAAGAGTTAAAGATCAACCTCAAAAGGAATCGGCAAGAGAAATACCAATTAAGATTTCTCCGATATGTATATCACCCCCGTAGAGCTTCCCCACGTTCCTATTTTATTAAATAACACATTTTTGAAAGCGCTATGGGACACCGGAGCAGATAAATCATTTATATCGGAAGAAGTATATAAAAAATATTTTTTTTATAAACGAGTTAAAAAATCGCGAGCTCAAGTGATCACAGCACAGGGAGCGAAATGCCAAAATATAGGAATTGTAGAATTGAATATTCGCATCAGAGGCAATTCGAAAAACCTTGGTTGTTTCATGTGTTGACGGATTTGGAATACCCATGTATTCTAGGTGTTGATTTTATAAGTGGATCAAGGATCGTTTTAGATTTTGATCGAAAATCGTTGAAAATTCCCGATTTTTAGATAAATAGGGTGGTTGAATCAATTGAAGAGGAAAATGTTGAAATAGATTTGTCTAAGACAAAATTGGAGGATGCACAAAAACATGAGCTACAAAATTTGTTTAGTAGTTTTAAGGGATTATTCTACAACAAACCAGGTCTTACTCATGTTTTGTGACGTCTCTCGCGTCCTTCTTCTAACATAACTCCTAAGTTCTTTGACGGCCACGATTAATGGCAAAACCTTTCCAACCCAATACCAAGAAAAGAAACGGATCGAATATGCAAATGAGATATACTTTAAAAGGATAGAAGCTTTGATGAGATATAGCGGCAAGCCTAGAGATAACTTAGTGTGGAATCGTTCAGAACAAGTGTTAGACGTCCTACAGCTCTGGAAGAAGGATACGTTCATCTCAATTAAATTATAATAAAGATTAAGAAAAGTCTGAATTTCTCATCTAAAATTACGTAATAGGTATTACCCCCCGATGAAGGAAGGTGACTCTACAAAAGGTAATATTTTGTATAGGAAGTTAGATTAGTCAGTTAATTTATTATAATTAAGATAAGTGATCTAGTTGCGCGATCTGACTTGAATATAAGGTTTAATTGGGTTTAACTCTCACTTTAAGAAAGTTGTTAATTAGAATTAAGTAATTTGTTATTCTTAATAAAATTTGTGTTAAGAATTACATAATGTCTCATCATTTAGATAATCCCACACCCTAGCTTACGCGGATCCTACTAGACATAGTCATCACAGGATGGCTATGCCCGCAATCCCCCGAACCAAATTCTGGGTTAGGTAATGCAGGTGGATGTAACGTACTACCTGAAATGTACTTTTGGGTCAGAAAACACTTTAGAGTTCCTAGAATCAATAAAAAACCAAATACAGTTACTTGAAACCCCGTAATCTGTCAGTAGTGCTTACTTAAAAAGTCATCTCGGGGGAAAGGGGCCCTAAGATTGGTACTCAATATTTGGATCGGTGTTAGTGCAAAATACACCACGGATTTCCGCGCAGCTCAAGGCTGAATTAGCGAAGGCTTTTCCCGCGGTCAAAAATAAGAAAGAATTACAACTAAATTTTTGCTTCAAGCAGGGAAGAAATCAGGAACCAACTGATTTCGTATATGATTATTAAAATTAAGAAACATTTAGAATTAGGAATGTCCCAAGCAGAATTGGTGGATCATTTTTTTAGTTCGACTCGAACCACAGATCCAGGACTATGTGGGGGGTGCGCAATCCACAGAACACGGTACAACTTTTGGAAAGGTCTTGTCTAAATTCGAAGAGGGTATTCTTGCAAATTAAAAAGGGGTTCACAGAATATAATCTAGAAAGACGAGGCCCAAAACGCGCATAGGATGCCTAATTTTGATGCTAATGGTAGAAACTGGAGAAATTCTGAAGTTGGACGTAGACCAAAAAATGTAGAAATGTTTTTTTATGAGAATAGCCGTCAAAGTAATAGAATGTTCGAGAGGAATAGATTTCAGAATAGTGATCAGAGATTCAACAACAGGGGTTACCAATTTCCCGAAATGAGCGAAATGATAATTTTAATAGAAGGGACCGTAGAAATGGGGGTTCGAGTGAAATTTCAGTCGAGGCGATAGGATGCAAAGGGGACGATTAAATATTGTAAAGTTAAAGATCAACCTCAAAAGTACCCAAGAGAAAAAATTAAGCTTTCCCCGATATGTATATCACCCGTAGAACTTCCCACTTTCCCTATTTTATTAATAACACATTTTGAAAGCGCTATGGGACACCCGGAGCAGATAAATCATTTATATCGGAAGAAGTATATAGAAAATATTTTTTTTAGCAAATTAAAATCGCGAGCCCAGGTAATAACAGCACAGGGTGCGAAATGCCAAAAACATGGGGATTGTAAAATGAATATTCGCATCAGAGTTTTTTGTTAGACCTTGGTCATTTCATGTGTTGACAGATTTGGAATACCCATGTATTCTCGGTATTGATTTTATAAGTGGGTCAAGGATCGTATTAGATTTTGATCAGAAATCGTTGAAAATTCCAGATTCTCAAATAAATAAGGTGGTTGAACCAATTAAAGAGGAAAAGGTTGAGATAGATTTATCTAAACAAAATTGGGGAGGTAGAAAACAAAAACTACAAAAATTGTTTAGTAGTTTTAAGGGATTATTCAGACAAACCAGGTCTTACTCATTTTTTTATACCATGAAATTGACACGGGAATAACCCACCAGTAGCTTCAAGGCCATATAGGTACGAACGGACAAAGCAAGCAATAATTGATTTTCACATACAAAAATGTTCAAGAGGAAACGATTGTTCCAATTCAATCCCCATACGCGTCACCAGTTGTGTTATGCAAGAAAAATAATGGGGTTACCACCGGATAATCCGGAAGCATATAGATTTGCTGTAGACTATAGAAAACTAAATTCGATCCAGTATCCGCGTTTACCCTTTACCGTTAATAGATGATTTAATAACGAACATCCTATACAAAATAATGTCATCCTTGATCTAAGAATGGGTACTTTCAAATGGCAGAAAAACCCCAGTGATATTATTAAGCCGCATTTGTAGTAAAAGTGGCACTTATGCTTTCAAGCGGGATGCCATTCGGTTTATAAAGGAGCAGCCCCAATTTTCAAAAAGGCAATTGACCTAATCCTGAAAACCGGTGATAGGGAGGTTTGTGAGTGTTTATATGAATGATTGATTATCTCATTCCACATTCACTCACCATGTTGAGCATTTAAGGGAAGTTTTTTTCGTTGTTACAAGATGCAGGATTGACATTAAATAAAGAAAAATGCAAATTTGGGTGCGATGAATTGAAATATTTAGGATTAATTATTAGTAAAGAAGGAATTAAAACGGATGAGACAAAAGTTCGAGCCATCCCAGAGATGAAACCACCCTAACTAAAAAAGAGGTGCCCAAGTTTTTGGGTATTTTCCCAGTGGTACGCGAAATTTATTAAAAATTATGCGGGATTTTTGTGAGCCATTTTTATAATCTTAAACAAAAATTTTAAAAAAATTTGTCTGGTCCAATGAAGCACAAAAGGCATTCAATGAGGTCAAGGCGGAGGTAACAAAAGCGCCAGTTTTAAAATTACCAAACTTTCAGGAGCCATTCGAGTTATTTACAGACGCCAGTTTAATCGGTTTAGGAGCAGTGCTTAATCAACAAAACAGACCTGTTATATTTGCTTCACGTACACTGAACAACGCAGAGAGGAATTATACGGTAACCGAAAGAGAATGTCTTGCAGTAGTATGGGCGTTGAACAAATTCAGAACATATTTAGGATCATTGCCAATTAAAGCGATAACAGATCACGCTGCCTTAACATGCCTAACACATGGCAAAAATTTGTCGAGTAGGATGATTAGATGGGCACTCAAATTAGCAGAATTTAATATAGAATCTGAACATAGACCGGGAACTCAAAATGCAGTGTGACATACTTTCAAGGAATCCCGTGGAAAGTATAGTGGGAGAAAAATTTAATTGTGCCATAATCAGGGATTTAGTACTTACTTCGCGGGAACAATTAATAACAGAACAGAAAAATGACCCAGAATTAGGTCATATATATAGATATTTAGAAAACCCGGAAGATAACTCGGTTAATGCAACGATATGTGAGAATTGGTCCCACGATTTCGTCTAATTGAAGGATTGTTATTTTATGCGAAACACCAACGTCTTAGGGGAAATGCGTGTATACATTTTCCCAAAAACTTTAAGGAATGAAATAATGAGAGAATTTCAGACAAGCCAATTGCTGGACACTTAGGAAGATTTAAAACATATAAAAAAATTCGGGACGTTTGTTATTTCCGTACATGAGAAAATTTATTGATCAATATGTCTTTTACATGCCATATGTGCCAGTTAATAACTATAAAAACGCGTTACCAGCTGGTCGATTAAATCAATTATATCAAATTATCCAAATGAAATAGTGACGTTAGATTTGTTAGGCCCGTATCCTATATCTAGAATAAGACATAATCGCTATATTTTTTGTAATAACCGATCATTTCAGCAAATGGGCTGAAATTATACCTCTTAAAAGGCCTCATCTCGCATAATAGCGGATATTTTTTGATAACTTTATATCGCGTTATGGAGCTCCAATAAAATTAATAAGTGATAATGGTCCCCAATTTATATCCGAAATTTTGAGCACTTAAGTGAAAGATTAGGCATAAGGCATGTGAAGACTGTTGCATATAGACCACAAGCAAATCGGACTGAAAGAGTTAATCGAGATATAGTACAAATGATTGCAAAATTATGTTAATGATCAAAACGATACTTGGGATCAATTTTACGTGAGTTTGCTTACGCTATTCTTACGGCGGTGAATGAAACAACGGGAAAATCACCTGCTGAATTATTTTTGGGTCGAAAAAATTTATTACCCCATTTAAAAATTAGTTATGATTTCGGAAAGTTCAAAATTCAAAATACAAAATATAGAAAAGTTATTAGGGAAGCTGACTAAGTACGAAAATTAAAAAAGGAAAGGTGGGAAAGATATTATAATAGACGAAGAAAAGACATAAAATTAAGGTAAATGATTGGTCTTATTAGAAACACACCCTTTAAGTTCAGGGAGCTAACAAAGTCTGCGCCAAATTTAAACAAAAAATTTTAAGGACCTTACAGAGTATTAGAAGTAAGAAATAACAATAATATTGTAATATGGAAATCAGGAAAAAAATTAACGGTTAATGTGGATCAAATAAGAATATATCGTCATAGGAAATGTGACGAGGTCGAGTTAGGAACAGGTATCCCAAATAGTTTAAGATCACGTCAGGAAACTAGTACTTCGGAAAAAGTACATCAAGGATTAAAAAGAGTCACACTATGGGAAAAAAAAATCTGCGGTGAAACGTAAGTTAGAGGCAAAAAAGGATTAGTCGCCAATCAAATCAATATAAAAAATACAGATAGGACCCATAAACGCAGATCACTGGTCAGAAACGCTTCCTAGTTCATTTGGAAATGACAGGAAAAGTAAAAAGGACAAGGTTCAATAAGGGAATAAAGAGATCAGGAGAAAATCAGGCAAGTGGACCACAGAGAAAATGGCACAAAAAGGGACACAATAATAAAAGACCTTTTTCATCCAGTACTATTTCTAGAAGTAGAAAGAAGAGTAGGAAAGAGACAACTGGAGTTCAAGATGGACCAAGATACAGCTTGCGTCCACGCCAAAGAAGCGATCAGGAATCCCGACCGGCCAAGGACGCAACAGGGAAAACAAGGAAAGGCCGACGGGGAGATTACAGGCCCTACGGCAATCATCATGGGGAATTCCAGTGCAGCCGAGGAGTGAGAAGAGGAAAGAACAATGGTAGCACCTCATCATTGGACGTCATGGTGGGAGACCGAATATAAAAATCAGGTTGTATTGTTTCATTTTTTTATGATCTTCCAACAAGTGGTCGGAAAAAAATTTGCAAAAGAAAGAAGTCTCGGGCGGTGTTTAAAAGTTATAAGCCAAGCAAAAGTTAACACTACAATGAGTGTATATTTATTTTTGAACTTTTGACTTGTTAAAAATTTTTTTTCTGGAGAAAACAATTGTAATTGCACATTTGTTTGCTTCGATGTATGACTTCGTGAGATGCGACAATTCCTTTGGTTATTTGTTATAATGGTTTATTGAAAAATGTTTGTAATTGTATAATATGTGTGTATATATATGTTGTTGTATTGTTCCGTATTATGAGACATCTGGTTCAGGGAAACGCGGCATAGTCAGGGCACTAACAATAATAATCATTGGGAGTTTTTTGGAACCAGATGTGGGGATGGAGATGAAAATTTATTGTGATTTACAAATAATATATAATGAATAAAAATTGTAAAACTTATTGGTATTATGTAAACATAAATTGGAAACAGTAATTTAGAGAGTTTTCATTTCCCGGGAGACAGACCCCAAAAAATTTTAGAAATAGATAACTTCAACACCGAAAAATTGAGCAAAATGCCGCCCATATGAAATGATGATACAGATGCAAAGTTTGGGTCTGCGCACCCAGGAAAATTTTTAGAAAATTTAAGTGTATAGTTACTTTAAGTGTATATATGTAAAAAGTTAGAGTGGGCAAGAATTAAACAGTAATTATAAATGTTGGCCTAGTTAATGGAGTAAAATTTATTGTCACGAGTTTAAATTTAAAATTAAGTTGAATATTAAGTTTAATTCTAGGATGAGTAATGAAAATTAAAGTCAAGATAAATATTGGAAATTATAAAAGTTAAAATGAGGATTTAAGATTAAAATTTAAATAAAACTTAGAAAGCGAAGAGATTCAGAAATAAAATTTAGGGGACGTAATTTATTAAGGGCATTGAGAACCATAAGTAAATCACGTTTTTTTCTTGGGGGGGGTTGTGACGTCTCTCGCGTCCTTCTTCTAACATAACTCCTAGTTCTTTGACGGCCACGATTAATGGCAAAACCTTTCCAACCCAATACCAAGAAGAAACGGGTCGAATATGCAAATGAGATATACTTTAAAAAGGGTAGAAGCTTTTTATGAGATATAGCGGCAAGCCTAGAGATAACTTAGTGTGGAATCGTTCAGAACAAGTGTTAGACGTCCTACAGCTCTGGAAGAAGGATACGTTCATCTCAATTAAATTATAATAAAGATTAAGAAAGTCTGAATCTTCTCATCTAAAATTACGTAATAGGTATTACCTCAACCGATGAAGGAAGGTGACTCTACAAAAGGTAATATTTTGTATAGGAAGTTAGATTAGTCAGTTAATTTATTATAATTAAGATAAGTGATCTAGTTGCGCGATCTGACTTGAATATAAGGTTTAATTGGGTGTTAACTCTCACTTTAAGAAAGTTGTTAATTAGAATTAAGTAATTTAAGTTATTCTTAATAAAAGTTGTGTTAAGAATTACATAATGTCTCATCATTTAGATAATCCCACACCTCTAGCTTATGCGGATCCTACTAGACATAGTCATCACAGGATGGCTATGTCGCAGTTTTATACCATGAAATTGACACGGGAGATAATCCACCAGTAGTTTCCAGGCCATACAGATATGACCGGCAGAAACAAGCAATAATTGATTTTCATATACAAAAAATGTTACGAGAGGAAATGATTGTTCCAATTCAATCTCCGTACGCGTCACCAGTTGTGTTATGCAAGAAAAATAATGGGTTACCACCGGATAATCCGGAAGCATATAGATTTGCAGTAGACTATAGAAAACTAAATTCGATCACAAAGTATCCGCGATACCCTTTACCGTTAATAGATGATTTAATAACGAACATCCCTATACGACAATAATGTCATCTCTTGATCTAAGAAGTGGGTATTTTCAAATGGCAGTAAACCCCAGTGATATCGTTAAGACCGCATTCGTAGTAAAAAGTGGCACTTATGCTTTCAAGCGGATGCCATTCGGTTTATCAGGGGCAGCTCCCAATTTTCAAAAGGCTGTGACGTCTATCGCGTCTTTCTGCTAACATAACTCCTATGTTCTTTGACGGCCACGATTAATGGCAAAACTTTTCCAACCCAATACCAAGAAGATAAACAAAGATAATATGTAAATTAGATATACTATAAAAGGATAGAAGCTTTGATGATACGAGATAGCGCGGCAAGCTTAGAGATAGTAGTGTGGAATTATTCTGATCGATAGCGTGACAAAGCTTAGTGTGAAATCTTGCGGATCAAGAGTTAGCAGTCCGATAGTTTTGGAAAGAATAGAAGCCTAAGATAAAGAAGTTGAAATCATCTTATATAAAGTTTATAGATACCATTCTCTAGGTAAAGGAAGGAAAACTGAAAAAGGTAATATTGGATATAAGTAATTAGATGAATAGGATTATTAATGATAATTGAGATAAAGGATCTAGTTGCGTGATCTGACTTGAATACGTGGTTTAATTTGGGCGTTGACTCTCACTTTAATTAAAATTGTCAAATTAGAATTTAAGTAATATAAGTTATTCTTAATAAAAGTTGTATTAAGAATTATTATGTCTCATCATTTTGATAATCCCACACCTCTAGCTTACGCGGAACCGGCACGACATGGTCATCATAGGATGGCTATGTCACAATGGCGCCCGAACTTATATAATTCTGGGTTAGGTAATGTAGGTGGAAGTACGGTTCTACCTGAAATGTACTTTTCAGGGTCAGAGAACATTGCAGAGTTTATAGAGTGTATCGATAATAACATACAGTTACTTGAAATCCCAAGTAATCTGTCATGTGCTACTTAAAAAGTCATCTCAGGGGAAGGGGCTCAAGGTGGTATTCGATATTTGGATCGTTGTTAGTGCAAAGCCACAGCCACGGATTTTTGCTGGCTCACTGAATTAGCGAGCTTTTCCCGCGGTCAAAAAATAAGAAGAACTACAGGCACAATTTTACGCGCGTCCCAGCAGGGGAAAGAAATCAGGATTTCTGCTGATTTCGTGTATGGAATACTAAAATAGAGAAGTTTAGAATTAGGAATGTCCCAAGCAGACTTAGTGGATCATATTTTAGTTCGACAGACCACAGATACAGGACTATGTGGAAGTCAGAAATCCACACAAAACACGATACAACTTTTAGAAGTCTTGGCTAAATTCGAAGAGATATTCTTGTAAAATTACAAAGGGTTATCAGAACGATAATATAGAAAGACAGGTCAAAATGCGCAGGATGATGCCTAATTTTGAAGCTAATGCTAAAACTGGAGATTCTGAAATGGGCGGCGGAGCCAAATAACAGTGGAAATGAATTTTATGAGAATAGCCGTCAAAATAATAGGGGTTCGAGAGGGAATAGGTTTCGGAATAATGATCAGAGATTCAACAACAGGGTTACTCATTTCGAAATGAGCGAAATGATAATTTTATGGACCGTAAAATAAGAGGTTCGGTGAAAATTTCAATCAGCGAGGGCGATAGGACGCAAAGGGGACACGTTAAATATTGTAAGGTTAATGATCAACCTCAAGGGATGTCAACAAAGAGGAGACAATTAGACTTTCTCCGATATGTATATCACCCGTAGAACTTCCCCGTACCTATTTTATTAAATAACACATTTTTAAGCCTTATAGGACACCGGAGCAGATAAATCATTTATATCCCGGAAAAGTATATAGAAAATATTTTTCTATAAGCAAATTAAAAAATCGCGAGCAGGTAATAACGGCACAGGGGTGCGAGAAATACCCAAAACAAGGAGTTGTAGAATTGAAAGTGGGATCAGACAATTCGAAAGAAATTGGTCATTTCATGTGTTGAAAGATTTAGAATACCCATGTATTTAGGTATAGATTTCATAAGTGCGTCAAGAATCGTATTAGATTTTAATCAAAAATCGTTGAAAATTCAGATTCTCAAATAAGGTGGTTGAACCAATTAAGAGGAGAAAGAAAAAGTTGAGATAGATTTATCTAAAACAAAATTGGGGAAGTAGAAAAACAAAAACTACAAAATTTGTTTTAGTAGTTTTAAGGGTTATTTTCAGACAAACCAGGTCTTACTCATGTTTTTATACCATGAAATTGACACGGGAATATTAACCCACCAGTAGCTAAGGCCTTATAGGTATGATCGCACTAAGCAAGCAATAATAGATTTTCACATACAAAAAATGTTACAAGAGGAAACGATTGTTCCAATTCAGTCCCCCATACGCGTCACCTGTTGTATTATGCAAGAAAAATAATGGGTTACCACCGGATAATCAGGAAGCATATAATTTGCAGTAGACTATAGA
The DNA here is from genome assembly GCA_019973955.1 of Trichonephila inaurata madagascariensis. Taxonomy (NCBI): domain Eukaryota; kingdom Metazoa; phylum Arthropoda; class Arachnida; order Araneae; family Nephilidae; genus Trichonephila; species Trichonephila inaurata. The sequence goes on from BMAV01027670.1 coordinate 11,457, forward strand.
AAATTAAATTCGATCACAAAATCCCGCGATACCCTTTACCGTTAATAGATGATTTATTAACGAACATACCATATACAACAATAGTAATAAATGTGATCTAGAAGTGGGTACTTTCAAATGGCAGTTAACCCCAGTGATATAGTTAAGACCGCATTTGTAGTAAAGTGGCACTTATGCTTTCAAGCGGATGCCATTCGGTTTATCAGGAGCAGCTCCCAATTTTCAAAAGCAATTGACATAATCCTAAAACCGGTGATAGGGGAAATTTGGCGGAGGTGTTTACATGGATGACGTGATAATCTCGTCTATATCATTCACTTTCACCATGTTGAACATTTAGGGAAGTTTTTCGTTGTTAAGGGATGCAGGGATTGACATTAAATAAAGAAAAATGTAAATTTAGGTGCGAAGAATTGAAATATTAGAGTTAATTATTAGTAGTAAAGAAGAATTAAAACGGATGAGACAAAAGGTTAGAGCTATACAAGAGATGAAACCGCCCCATGTAACTCAAAGGGTGTCAAGTTTTTAGGTATGTCCCAGTGGTACGCAGAAATTTATTAAAAATTATGCGGATATTTGTGAAACCACTTTATAATCTTAAACGAAAATTTAAAAATTTGTCTGGTCCAATGAAGCACAAAAGGCATTCGAAAGAGGTCAAGGAGGCGGTAACAAAGCGCCAGTTTTAAAATTACCAAACTTTCAGGAGCCATTCGGGTTATTTTACAGATGCCAGTTCGATTGGTTTTGAGGAGCAGTACTTAACCAACAAAACAGACCAGTGGTATTTGCGTCACGTACACTGAACAACGCAGGAAGGGAATTACACAGTAACCGAAGAGAATGTCTAGCAGTAGTAGCGGGCGTTGAACAAATTTAGAACATATTTGGAATATTACCAATTAGGTAATAACGAATCACGCCGCATTAACACGCCTAACACATGGCAAAAATTTGTCGAGAGTAGGATGATTAGATGGGCACTAAAAGTTAGCAGAATTCAATATAGAATGGGAACATAGACCGGGAACTCAAAAATGCAGTGGCTGACATTCTTTCAAGAGATCCAATTAAAAGTATAATTGGTGATAAAATTAATTGTGCATAATCAAGGGATTTGGTGCATACTTCACTTGGGAACAATTAATAAATGAACAAAAATGACCCAGAATTAGGTCATATATATAGATATTTAGAAACCCGAAGATAACTCGGTGTCACAACGATATGTGAGAATTGGTCCCACGATTTCCGTTTAATTGAAGGATTGTTATTTTATACGAAACACGCAACGTCATTAGGTGGTGCGTGTATACATTCAAAATCTTTAAGGAATGAAATAATGAAGAAATTTCATGACAAACCAATCGCGCTGGACATAGGCGATTTAAAACGTATCATAAAATTCAGGACGTTTGTTATTTCCCGTACATGAGAAAATTTATTGATCAATATGTCTCTACATGCCATATGTGCCAAGTTAATAACTATAAAAACGCGTTACCAGCTGGTCGATTAAATCCAATTATATCGAATTATCCGAATGAGATAGTGACGTTAGATTTGTTAGGCCCGTATCTATATCGAGAATAAGACGTAACCGCTATATTTTAGTAATAACCGATCATTTCAGCAAATGGGCTGAAATTATACCTCTTAAAAAGGCCTCATCTCGTATAATAGCGGATATTTTTTTTGATAACTTTATATCGCGTTATGGAGCTCCAATAAAATTAATAAGTGATAATGGTCCCCAATTTATATCCGAGATTTTTGAGCACTTAAGTGAAAGATTAGGCATAAGGCATGTGAAGACTTGTTGCATATCGACCACAAGCAAATCGGACTGAAAGGGGATTAATCGAGATATGGTGCAAATGATTGCAAATTACGTTAATGATCAACACGATACTTGGGGATCAATTCTTACGTGAGTTTAACACACGCTATTCGTACGGCGGTGAATGAAAACAACGGGAAAAACACCGGCTGAATTGTTTTAGGTCGAAATTGATTACACCATTTCAAAACTGGTTATGATATCGGAAAGTTCAAAATTCAAAATTCAAGATATACGAAAGCTTTAAAAACTAGACTAAATTACGAAAATTAAACAGGAAAGGTGGGAAAAATATTATAATAGACGTAGAGAAAGACATAAAAATAAAAGGTAAATGGTGGGTCTTATTGGAAACACACCCTGTAATTCAACAGCTAACAAAGTATGTGCTAAATTTAAACAAAAATTTGAGGGACCTTATAGAGTCTTAGAATTAAGAATATATGTATTGTAATATGGAAATCAGGAAAAAGATTAACAGTTAACGTAGATCCAAATAAGAATATATCGTCATAGGAAATGTGACGAGGTCGAATTAGGAACAGGTATCCCAAATAGTATAAGGAATCAAGTCAGAGGAAACTAGTACTTCGGAAAAAGTACATCAAGGATTAAATGAGTCACAATATGGGAAGAAAATCTGCGGTGTAAACGGGTTAGAGGCAAAAAGGGATTGGTAACCAATCCGTCAAATATAAAAAGCCACGAGAGGATTATAAAAACAAATCACTGGTCAGATGCTACCTAGTTCATTAGGGAATGAAAATAAAAACAAAGTTTTAGATATAATAGGGTATTATTAAAAGATCAGGTGTGTCGGGGCAAGTGGACCACAAAGTGGCAAAGAAAGGGGCAACAACAATAATAATAATAAAAAGACAAATGTCATCCAGTACTATTTCTAGAAGCAGGAAAAAGAACAAAGAGAGTGCACTGAAGTTACAGATGAAGCAAGATACAGTCTAAGGCCACGACGGAGAACAAGAAGAGCCCCCGACCAGCCAAGAACACAGTTGGGAAGTCAAGGGAAAAGGACGACAAGGAGATTACAAGCGCAGCAAAAGAAATTCCAGTACCAGCAGGAAAGAAGTGATGACACCTCATCGTTGGATGTGAATGTGGGAGGAAACATATAAAAAATCAGGTTGTATTGTTTCATTTTTTATGATCTTCCAACAAGTGGTCGGAAGAATTATTGCAAAGAAGAGGAAGTCTCGAGGCGATGCTTAAAGTTATAAGCAAGTCAAACTTACTACAATGAGTGTTTATTTAATTTTAAGACTTTTGACTTGTTAAAATTTTTTTCACAAGAAAACATTTGTAATCACACATTTGTTTGCTTCGATGTATGACTTTCGTGAGATGCGAAAATTCCTTTGGTTATTTGTTATAATAGTTTATTGAAAATGTTTGTAATTGTATAATATGTGTATATATATATGTTGTTGTATTGTTATGTATTAGGAGGCATCTGGTTCCAGGGAAACGCGAGCGTAGTCAAAGGGGCACTATCAATAATAATAACGGCGCTGCACGCGGCCTCATTGGGAGTTTTATTTGGGGAAACCAGATGTGGGGATGGAGATAAAAATTTATTGTGATATATAAATAATATATGTGAAATTGATTGATATTATGAGTAGGAGAGACTCAAAAAGGTTTTCATTTCAGGACTGACCTGAAAATCTTGAAAGAGAATATACGAATTAGCTTCAACAAGAAGGGGAGCGAAAGTTCCAGCTCCATATACATATGCAGTGTTAGATTGGTCTGCGCACCCAGAATATTTGTTTTAGAAATTTAAGTGTATAAATATTTTAAGTAATTGAAATGTAAAAAGGTGAGAGTGGGCATAGAATTAAACAGTAATTATTAATGTTGGCTTCGTTGTTGGGGTAAAATTTGTTGTCCACGGGTTTAAATTTAAATTGAATATTAAAATTTAAGATTAAAATTGCAATGAAATTAAAGTCAAAGATAAATAATGGAAATTATAAAAGAAGTTAAAATGAGTTTAAAGTTAAAAATTTAAATAAAACTCAGAAAGCGAAGAAATTTAGAAATAGAGATTTAGACACGTAATTTAGTATTAAGGGGCATTGAGAACCCTTAAGTAAATCACGTTTCTTCTTGGAGGAGGGTTGTGACGTCTATCGCGTCTTTCTGCTAACATAACTCCTATGTTCTTTGACAGCCACGATTAATGGCAAAACTTTTCCAACCCAATATTACAAGAAGATAAACAAAGATAATGTAGCAAATTAGATATACTATAAAAGGAGATACGAGATAGCATATCTAATAGCGCGGCATAGCTTAGAGATAGTAGTGTGGAATTATTCTGATCGATGGCGTGACAAAGCAGTGTGAAATCTTGCGGATCAAAAGGTTAGCAGTCCGATAGTTTGGAAAGAATAGAAGCCTAAGATAAAGAAGTTGAAATCATCTTATATAAAAGTTTATAGATACCATTCTCTAGGTAAGGAAGGAAAACTGAAAAAGGTAATATTGGATATAAGTAATTAGATTGAATCGGATTATTAATGATAGTGAGATAAAGGATCTAGTTGCGTGATCTGGAGTTAGAATACGTGGTTTTAATTTGGGCGTTGACTCTCCCACTTTAATTAAAAATTGTCAAATTAGAATTTAAGTAATATAAGTTATTCTTAATAAAAGTTGTATTAAATTATTATGTCTCATCATTTTGATAATCCCACACCTCTAGCTTACGCGGAACCGGCACGACATGGTCATCATAGGATGGCTATGTCACAAGGCAATTGACTTAATCCTAAAACCGGTAACCGGTAATATGGAAGTTTGTGAGTGTATATATGGACGACATTATTATTACGTCTCCATCATTCACTCACCATGTTGAGCATTTAAGGAAGGTTTTTTCTTTGTTGCAGATGCAGGATTGTTGACATTAAATAAAGATAAATGTAGAATTTGGGTGCGATGAATTGAAATTATTTCAGGTTAATTGTGTAGTAAAAGAATCAAAACCGGATGAGACAAAGGTTCGAGCCATACTAAATAGAAACCACCCGTAACTCCAAAGGAGGTGTCAAGTTTTTGGGTATGTCCCAGTGGTACGCAGAATTTATTAAAATTATACTGATCTTTGTGAGCCTTTTATAATCTTAAGCGAAAATTAAAAATTCGTCTGGTCACTGAGGCGCAAGAAAGGCATTCAGAAGCAGTCCAAGGCGGCCGTAACAAAAGGCACCATTTTTAAAATTGCGTTTCAAAAGCCCTTCAGTAATTTACAGATGCCAGTTCAATCGGTTTTGAGGAGCAGAGCTTAATCAGGAACACAGACCCGTTATATTTGCTTCACTTACTCTGAACAACGCAGGGGAGGATATACGGTAACCAAAAGAATTTGGCAGTAGTATGGGCGTTGAACAAATTCGAACATATTTAGAGCGATCCCAAATTAAGTTATTACAGATCACCTGCCTTAACACGTCAAACGCATGGAAAATTTGTCGAGTAGGATGATCAGATGGGAAACTCAAATTAGCGGAATTTTATAGAATGGGAACAAAAGACCGAACTCAAAATGCGGTGGCGGATATACTATAAAAGGAACCCTGTGGAAAGAATAATAAGAAAAAGTTAATTGTGCAATAATCAGAGATTTAGTACTTACTTCGCGGGAACAGTTAATAACAGAACAAAAGCATGACCCAGAATAAGGTCATATCTATAGATATTTAGAAAACCCGGAAGATAACTCTGTTAATGCGACGACATGTGAGAATTGGTCCCGATTTCCGTCTAATTGAAGGCTTGTTATTTTATGCGAAACACGCAACGTCGTTAGGTGAAATGCGTGTATACATTCCAAAGTCTTTAAGAAACAGCATTCTACGCGAATATCACCACAAGCCAATTGCGGGACATCTGGGTAGATTTAAAACTTATCATAAAATTCGGGACGTTTGTTATTTCCCGTATATGAGAAAATTTATTGATCAATATGTCTCTACATGCCAAGTTAATAATTATAAAAACGCGTTACCAGCTGGTCGATTAAATCCGATTGTGTCAAATTATTCAAATGAGATAGTTACGTTAGATTTGTTAGGCCCGTATCCTATATCGAGAATAAGACGTAATCAATATATTTTAGTAATAACCGATCATTTCAGCAAATGGGCTGAAATTATACCTCTCAAAAAGGCCTCGGCTCGTATAATAGCGGATATTTTTTTGGGTAATTTTTATATCGCGTTTTGGAGCTCCAATAAAATTAAAGTGATAACGGTCCCCAATTTATATCCCAAATTTTGAACATTTAAGTGAAAGATTAGGCATAAGGCATGTGAAGACTTTGCATATAGGCCACAAGCAAATAGGACTGAACGAGTTAATCGAGATAAGTGCAAATGATTGCAAATTATGTTAATGATCAACACGATACTTGGGGGCCAATTCTACGTGAGATTGCTTACGCTATTCGTACGGCAGTGAATGGGAAAAAACGGAAAAACCCCCGCGGAATTATTTTTTTTGGTCGAAAATTGATTACCCCATTTCAAAAATTAGTAATGATTTCAGATGGATCGGAATTTAAAGTTAGAAATATCGAAAAAGTCTTTAATGAAGCTAGACTAAGTACGAAAACTAAGCATGAAAGGTGGGAAAGATATTATAATAGACGAAGACGGGATATACAAATTAAGGTAAATGATTGGGTCTTATTAGACACACCCCTTTAGGTTCAGCAGCTAATAAAATCTGTTCCAAATTTAAAAAAAAATTTAAAGGGCCCCATAGAGTATTAGAAGTAAGAAATAATAATAATATTGTAATATGGAAGTCAGGAAAAAGATTAACTGTTAACATGGATCAAATAAGAATATATCGTCATAGGAAATGTGACGAGGTCGAGTTAGGAACAGGTCGCCCAGATAGTATTAGTTCACGTCAGGAAACGAGTAGTTGGGAAAATGTACATCAAACATCAAATGAGTCACACTATGGGAAAAAAAGATCTTCGGTGAAGCGTGAGTTAGAGGAAAAAGGGATAAATCTCCAGTAAAAACAATCTAAGAAAAACACGGATAGGGCCGATAAGCGCAGATCACTTGTCAGATCGCTTCCTAGCTCATTTACAAAGGAAACAAGAAATAAAAGAGAATGGCTAGATAAAGGAATTAAAAGGACGTATGGATCTTGGGCAAGTGGACCACAGAGAAAGTGGCAGAGAAATGGACCCAATAATAACAAAAGACCATTGTCATCCAGTACTATTTATATAAGTAGGAAGAAGAACAAGACGGAGACAACTGGAGTCCAAGATGGACCGAGATACAACCGCGAGATACAATAGCGGTGAAGCCGGTCTCCCAGCTCACAAATAAATATTTGTCCTGACGCAGAGTTTGGGTCTGCGCACTCAGGACAAATGCACTTAGAATATTTAAGTGTTTTACTATTTAAGTTGCGTTAAATATAGAGTTAAGTATATATGTAAAAAGTTAGAATATACCATTATTAAACAACAAAATTGTTAATGTTGGCCTAGTTAATGGAGTAAAATTTATTGTGTGTCTGTCACGAGTTTAAATTTAAAATTAAGTTGAATATTAAATTTAATTATAAGATGAATAATGAAAATTACAGTTAAGTTAAATATTCTAAATTATAGAAGTTAAAATGATGATTCAAGGTTAAAATTTAAATAAAACTTAGAAAGCGAGGAGATTCAGAAATAAAAATTTAGGCACGTAATTTATTAAGGGCGTTGAGAACCCTTAAATAAATCACGTTTTTCTTCTTGGAGGGGGTTGTGACATCTCTCGCGTTCTTCTTCTTACGTAACTCCTACGTTCTTTGACGGCCACGATTAATGGCAAAACTTTTCCAACCCAATTCCAAGAGGAAAAACGAAGCAACAATGCAAATAAGATAACCTTTAAAAGGATAGAAAGTTTAGTGAGAAAAAATGGCAATCTTAGAGAAAGCTTAGTGTGGAGCATTTGGAAGTGTGTTTAGACGGCCTACTCAGGAATCAAGGAGACGCCCACCCTCGCTAATATATATAAGGAGCAACTATTGCACACGAGCACATCAGTCTACCTGAAAGTATCAGAATTGTTGAGTCTTCAGCCAAGGTAGGAGGATTATATTCTGAACCCTAGTAAATTATTGAATTGAGATTAGGAGGATCTAATTAGTAATATTGATAAGTGATCTAATTGCGCGATCTGACTTAATTAAATCGGCATACTTTGGTTTATTCTCATTTAATATAAGTTTGTTCGTTATATAAGTAATTTAAGTTAAATTCTTAATAAAAGTCGTATTAAGAATTATAGAATGTCTCATATCCTTCCGATAATCCCACACCTCTAACTTACGCGGAACCCCCAAGACATAGCTATCGACAGATGGCTATGTCACAAGGGGAGGGGTGGGAACATGATAATGAGAAATATTTCTTTTAATGAGGATCGCAGTGCCACCCCAGCCACGGGCTGAGTTGGTCCTGTCTTTCCTGTAACAATTATAATCGGGGATGCCGAAAGAATACTCTGGTCTCAGATGTGTTTCTTGTAAAAGTAATAAGTCGCGAGAGTGCTTATCAATGAAATCGCGTATCTCAACGATACGCGATCTCACTCCGTCTGCATTCCAGAAGAATATTGAAAGGCCGAAAAAAGAATTATTCATTATTAATATCTAGAGAGGAGATTGAGGTGCAGACACCTTTTAACAGACAATGAAGTTTGTCCGTTGGATTTGTGCATTTCGAAGATTTTTTCATCACCGAAATTAAATTTAGGAAAAGTTAATTTCAAAAATAGCCTGGAGAAAGGAGAAGTCTCCTTCCTGGCCGTTGGTTGCATTAAGTGCTTCTAAATTAATTCCTTTATTATTATTACTATTATCATTATTAGAAGCCAAGGAATCATTCCCACGTGCTGCCCTCTGTTGAGGATTCTTGCCATGAATAGCTTGAGGGAAACTCAAGCCGGGGGTAATAAAAGCGGCATTAGCCTGGGTTATTTCGTTGCTCTTTTTATTATCTTTTTGGGTTTGACCGTTACCCTTTTTGGGCTTGGGGAAAAGGGGGCATTCAGGAGAAGAGGCCATATGGCCTTTTGCATTGCAGTTTATGCATTTCGGAGATTTTCTATTCTTTCTTTTATGTTACACTGGCCTGTTCTGTGTTCTTTGCCACATTTCAGGCAGCGCGTTTTCATGCTACAATTTCGATTGGCGTGATGGAAGAAATTGCAGTTATAACACTGCGTTGGTCTTGGGCTTTTTCTGAATGGGTCAATCTTAATCTGCATGTAGAGACAGCTCCGGACTTTGAAAATGTCATCGATATTTTCATCCCGGGTGATCTCTATCATGAAGATCGGAAGGGGGCTTTTAGTGTTAAATTGACGCAGTTGCGCAATTTTTTCAATTTTAATACCCTGCCCGATAAGATCGTTTTTAATATCCTCAGGGTCGGTGGAGGCCAGGAGGCCTTTAATGACCAGTTTAAGTGATCTATTGGCTGGGGAGTCACTAACATAGTACTGAACTTTTTTGTCAGTGAGGAAGGAAGTGATTTCCCTTTGATGGTCAGAGTTTTCGGATTGAATTTTAATGTAGCCACCTACGTGGGTGTTGGAGGTGGTAGGCCTTTTCAATAGGGGTTATTGCGATACTGCCTAGGGCCCCCTGCAGGGGGGATGAGATGAAAAGGCCTGCGTAAAAGGGAGGACTTCCTCCAAAGAGTGTTGTCAAAAGGCGAGAGCGCCTCAATGTGCTTTTCCCACTGTGTGCGGGAGCGTAATTTAATATCCTTTGCTATCTCCCGACTGAGGCAACGGAGTTCAGAATAGATAGTAGGACACCTGATTCTTTTCCAAATTTTCCGTAGCTTATTTCGTTGATGAATTTTGAGTTTAATTTCGGGAGAGAGGATTTTTGGTGCATTTTTAAATTTCGGTTTTGAAGCCTCAACGAAAGCTTCGGAAAAATTTTGGTTGAGCTCGCTGATAGCTAGCTCAATGTTTTCATTGCTGGTGAGGTCTAAAGAGGGGATGGGCTTATTATTTAAAGTAAATTTAAAATTATTCCAATTAGTTGAAAGCTGCTCTGGATTTTTGATTATTGAAGAATTTAAATTAATTTCGAGAATAACAGGGTAGTGATCAGAGCTGAGATAATTCAGGACTCTGATACTATGGTTAAAGGGGATGTGTTTGAACACAGCCAAGTCGATAACAGTGCCGCTCCGCGCTCCGTGCGGTTGAGCATGTGTGGGATTCTGCGGTGCAACAAGTTTCGCTCCCCGTAGGTTGCGAATGAGGTTGTTAAGTTGTTGCCCATAGCGAGTTGACTTGGTGTTGTGCCAATTAACATGTGGGGCGTTAAAGTCACCAGAGCGATGATTAAATTACTGCCAGAATTGAAAACTTTTTAAATATCCTCTGCTGGAAAATTACAGCGTAAGCGAGTCCTTACGTACGCAGACATAATATTAATGGGGGGAGGGGGAGTTATTGATTTTAATTTGCACAGCAGTGGCGTCCATACCTGGCATTTCAGGAAGGGGAACTCTGTTGTGCACGATATCATTTTTACAATAAACAGCGGTGCCACCTTGTGCACGAAGATAAAAAATGCTGACTCTATCGTCTTTGAAAAGACGATAGTTAGCGATCTGGGGGTCGATACCTGGTTCGAGCCAGGTTTCCTGGACCAAAAACAAATCAAGGTTTTGCTCATGTACAAAATCACGGGCTTCGTGGATTTTGTTAAGTAAGGAATTTGCGTTCCAAAATCCAATTTTTAAAAAGTTTTGCACGTGCGCTGGGAAAGTTAGGCCTGGGAGGATTGAAGCCTGCAATAGGCTTCGAAAATTACATACGTTTTATCTACATCCCCTGATGCCGAGCGGAGTGCAGGAAGGGAGTTTTTGAACGCCCTGCAGAAAATCTGCTTATAGACACATTAAGTATCCTCAATGAGAATGAGCAGATCTTTTAAGAGATCGGAATTTATGTTGGCATCTTTGCTAGGGGCTGATGTAAGGGGGGCCGTAGTGGTAGGAGGGGCTAACATGCTCATGTGGTATTAAATTTTGGACTACGCTTGCGTAGTTCAAGTTTTGGGTCACCTTACGCGCTTTGGAAATATCCGGGCGAGGTGCCTGAGTCGCGTATTGCTTTTTAGCAGTCTTGTTGTTATTTGGCCTAGGGCCGTTTTTTGAGTTATTAATTCTGCCCTTCTTTTTGGCGTTGGAGGGATGTTTGGGGCAGCGGCTCCAATTAGCCGCATGAGCTCCCGAACAATTTGCATACTTCATTGGTGCATCGAAATCGAGTGTGCAGTCCTTGGCCAAGTGGGGCCCTGCACAACGAACGCAGCGTGGAGGAAGGTGGCACACCTCGGAAGAGTGGAACCATCCTTAACAGCTCCAGCATTGGTTAATTTTGTTTCCGCAATCGAAGGGCTTGACCTCTATACGGGTGTCGAAAAGTTCCGTGAACTCGTAAATGGTGACGTAGTCTGAAGTCAAGTTCATTGTAATGGGTGACTACTATATTTGAATGTTACTCGCTCTATTTTGCAATCTTTATGCATTTTGAAAGATCTTCAACTGTCACAAGTGAAAAGTTATTTATATATATCTGTAACAATAATAAATTCATAGCCAAAACTTAGGACACCAAATATCTCTCGGTTGTAAGAGATTAGGGAAAGACAACCACATTCTTCTTTCATCCTACGTGGGGATATTTATCGCTTAAAATCTGACCAATCAGATCATAGGCTACATTCAATCAACTACTTGTAACAGTCAACTGAATTGCAGATTGACTTGTAATATGCTCGTGTGATTTCTTGAGAAATTATTCAGATAAAGAAATAGATAACACGTAACAGAGCCAAAGAAACCACGAAACAGGTATGAAAAGCGATCATGCTAAAGAAGAATAAAATTTAAAGACATTTTATTCCAAAAAATCGATGTTTTCCATGAACTTTACTTAAGTTGCAATATCCGATTTGTTTAAATATCTTGTAACTTCAATACATTTCCTGTTTAAATTTTGTTGAGAAGATAGATACGATTTTTAAAAAAGAAATCAATTTTTTTTCCTTACATATTTTATATTTCGAAGTTATCTTGTGTACTTTTTCCTCCTTATGGATTTTTTTGTAACAGATTTCATTCAACATGTGAGATGGTTGGAAGTTACGGTTTCTGTTAACATTTAATTAAAAAAAAAATTTTCTGAGATTTATTCTTTGTGTGTGTGTTTTCATTGTATATGTCGTTTATCATTATTAAACCTTTTATTGAGATCTCAAGTGAATGAATGTTGTAAAGATTTATAATTTTTCAAAGCCTTTTACGTAATTTTTGATGATAATTTAAAAATTTTTTTATTAATTGTCTTTAGATTATTAATTCGTAATATTAATTCAATTTTTGTGATTAATGAGCATAAATTTAATGAAAATGTATTAATTGCTTTGGTTTGAGTTTATTTCTTTGGAATTTGCTCGTTAAGTATGTAATATTGTAGCTTTAGTGAATTGTCTACTCGTTCCATATCTTTTGGTTTTCCAAGGAAGAAAACAGGCTTTGTTTTTTATGTGCATAAAATTTTTGAGCTTTAATTCATAGATTACAAATTATGTTGGTTTTGTTCTGAAAGGAAATAAAAAGTTAAAAAAAATGAACAGTGCAATTTATCTTAATTTGTTACACTTTCATGAAAATATCTCAACCCATATATTAACTTTAATATAACTTTCAGACATTTGTTATTTAAAAAATTGCTCAAGGGCTTATGAATTAAAAAAAAAAGATTTATGTGAAGTCCCAGTTTAATTTTATGTATTTTTTTTATTGGAATAAAATGAAGATTCAATTATGTGTTAATGATTTCTGCAAGCAACAAAATCAATATTTGAAGAAAAAAGATTGATTATCTGAATATAAAAATTGCTCAAGGAGTCCGAGATTAACATTTAGTAATAAATTGCAAAATTTGATTATCTTTAGAAAGCAAAAAGTCTCTAACTTTTGTAAATAAGTAGGAAAGAAGGTGGGATGTAAAACAGTTTTAAATTCTGTATAGAATGGATGAATGCATGTGAATTTAGTAATGATACGGAGATAATTATTAGAAATATTAGTGGATATTTTGTTACATGTGTCAAAACATTAATCTTTTAGAAGTTAAATAGATTGCAATTAATAAAAAAAATTTATTATTCTTAAACTTAGGAAAATTTTGTGATTATGCAATTTTAGGAAAGTTATTTTACTTCTCAAATTGGTTTGTGTGTGTGTGAGTATGGCATGGAATTTTTGGTATGATGAGGGTGATCCCCAAGCATAAAATGGTAAGCCAGGGATGACCAGCCAAGGAGCCGCATGAATAATTTTATGACCCGCAAGATTCTTTACAACTTTATAAAATACGACTGTTTTGTACAATATATTTTTTAACAAATAAATCCTGTAACCATTTCTATTTTATTATATTGCTTCTGTTATTGTGAATCTTTTTTCGAGAATGAAATTCATTAAACATAAATCGAACTCAAACTTAAAAGACGAAAACCTGCAACATCAATTACGATGTGCAAGTGCATCCATTTTAAGATCAACTTGCAAAAACTAAGTGAAAGAGTTGAGAAACAAATATCTCACTAATTAAATAAATAAATTATTTGATCATTGCATTATTAAATTATCTATGTTTGTATACATGAAAATAATAACACATTCTGTTGTAAATTTTCACTCCAATAAATGTTTGTAATGGGTCTAAATCTAAAAATACCATAAAATCCAGCGTATAATGCATATCTATACTTTCAAGTTACATTTTTTAATTTTTACGTGTATTTGCCATATAACGCGCACCCCCTTTTTTACGAAGAAATCTAAAATGTAGGTGTACAATGTTATGTTTTGAAATTTATTTGAGGTATTATTCCAAGCTTTAGAAAAAAAAATAGTATACTTCTCGAACTACAACCCTTTAAGTTCATAAAGAATGTCATTTCTTTTAAATAAACAGTATTTCGATCTATGTAGAAGTTACTTTTTTTTATGTTAATCTTTTTTTAATTTTTGAAGGGCTCATTCTTATTCACCGCATGTAACATGCACCCATAATTTTTTATCTAATTTTTTATGTTAAAAGTGCTTATTATACGCCGAATTTTACGATGTATATTTTTATATGCGGGCCCACAGGATTATAATGTTTTTCTGAAGTAGCATTTGAGGTCATTTGGGTTGGCCACCCCTGTGTTAAGCATATATGTAAAATATCTTCATCAGGAAAAGTGATTATTGGTGTAATATTTAAGTTATTTTTAAAGTTTCAAAATAAATGTCACACCAGCTTTAACTGATATCAGCTTTTTATTCATGGTGCAACCTGAGAGACTTTTTAAAATCCTTATAATTATTTAGAATTGGAGCATTGGTATACAAAATTCATTGCTATCTTGGTAAATATAATCTTGGTACTTCAAAAACATTTTATATTACGTATGAATGACAAATTTAAATAAAGATTGTCTTTTAAAAAGTCTTAATGTACTTAATTATTTTTACTATATTTGAAATGTAAAATTTTACATGTATGAAAGCATAAAATTGTTTCACTTCCATAATTTGGCATCATAATGAATTATTTTAGATCTGTAATTTGTGATGGTAAACCATAATTATAAAGTTTGTGAATTTCGCACCTGTGTTGAAAATGGAAGCAAAAATGTTAAGGGTACAAATTTGATATTGGTAAGTTACCTATTATCAAATTGCTTTAAATTTTTGCCAAGTTGGTTGATAACATTACAATATGGTTACCTTCATTTTTATTGTTTTGTACTGTGTTTGCTACAATGTTTATGTATGTTTTTGCTTATTTTTATTGTATTTTTTGGTTTGTTTATTTTTATTAGGAAAATTAATTAGATTTTTAAAAAATTTAACCATTTTTATATTTTGTGCTTATGTTGTAGTATTTGTTTTCTACTTTTGTGATTTCTTTCCACTGCTTTATGGATTTCTCATAAATTATTGCTGAATACCAGGATCTTTTTTTTGAAAGAGTACGTGAATTCCACATTTAATTGTTACGGACCATTAGGTTTACCAAATTTCCTCTGTGGTTCAGTTTTGTTTTCTAAGGGTCTGGATTTCTTTTTTTTAATTGTAATTAAGATCTCACTTATTTTAACTGTTATAAAATGTGGCAGACAAATAAAAGTTGTTTCTCAAAAAAGTTAAAGTTGTTTAAGCCGAACTTTTAATTGTGGATCTGATGGTGCGAATTGGCACTGCCATAATAATAAGTCTGTTTGGCAGAATTCTTTTTTTAATGATAAAAAATTAAGAATTTCCACTGTTTTACTTTTAATAAAAGATTTCATAATTTTTCACATCCCACAATAACTTGTCCCTTTTTTTCTACGGGTCTGAAATTGCTTTTTAAAATTTTTTTACTGCATCACTTGTTTTTAAAATTCTTTTCTCTCATCATGTAGAAATTCCTCATATTTTTTTTATCTGGGTTATACTTTTCACAGTGCCATTTTACATGGAAAATAAAAGCACATTTCTTGTTATTTCACTTTTTAAATCGTTTTTTGAATTGTAATTTTTGTGGCCTCACTTACTTCATCAAGTTTGTCATTTTTAAAAAATTATTTGCAACCCATTTTTTTTTAGTGTGAAGTAGCCATGTTGAATTAAAAACTACTTTATATCCAGTGCCTATTTGGTATGGTTAAAATCCCACTATATAGACAGGCCTTTGGTGGGTAGTGTACCAATAACAAATTAGTTACAATGTTAGAAATGATTTAAAAAAGTTTTTGTTTCAAACTTGCAAAAAATAATGATATGATTGTTGACTAAATTTTAAGTATAGTTGTGTGTTGTATTAGATTTATGAAGCAACTTTGCTGTAGAACTTGAAAAATTGTTTGATTCTTAAAAAAAAATGTTGTGCTCGTAACTTTTCTGAGATAAATTTTTATTATTGCTGATAAATGCATGGTTGTAAATCTGGATGATAGTGACAGGGCCGGCTCTAGCAATTTTGCCACCCCAAACAAAAATGGAAAATGCTGCCCTTATCTTCAAAGCAAAAAAATTATATTTAAAAAAGATAAATTGTTCACACAGATGCACACCAAAAAACTTGAGTAATTCTTGAGAACAAAAAGGCAGTATAACAATATTAAATAATATATATATATATTTTAAATCAAGTACAAAATAACTTGAAATTAAGGACATAATTACCTGTTATTTCAAAAGAATGAATTGTCCAATTCAGCATGCCAAGTTCTTCTAAAAAGAGTCTATTGATGGTGGGGATCACGAATGTTTATTTTAACTTATAGTAACTACACTCAAGACTAAAATAAAACATCTTCTGTGACTCTTTATCTCCAAAATACTCTTATTGCCCCTGTCACCTTTTGGATAGCTGGCACCGGACATCGTATGGGTGAAAGGAATGTTCATTGTGACTATACTCTGGGATGGGGAGAAAGTTACTAATGAAAAATGTGTAAACTTATCAAATATCATGATTGAACATGTACTCCAGCCTCGAACTCTTAAGTTTCAAGGTAAAAAAACAACAACTGAAATTAAATATACAGAGTACAAAATAAGGAAGTAAGATACATTAAATGAAATACCAAATTCACACCCAATAATATTTCAGAAAATATATAAAATTTTTTGCTGAAAAAAAAGTAACATTCGATCCGAATGCTGCCCTGGGCATGGGTCTAGTTTGTCCAGCCCTAGAGCCGCCCCTGATAGTGATGAACTTGGCCTAATATTTTGTTTTTCCTTCAATTTATATTTTTTAAAAGATAGCTGTATGGCATAAAATACTCTTTCTTGTTTGGTAGTCTTAAAGGTAAAATATTTTTCAAAAGAATCATTGATAAGGCAATAAAAAAGTTTTATATTTTACAATAGTTTTTCGCAAAATATTATTTGCTCCCATTTATTTTAGATTATTGTAAGTTTTGATGATTATGTCTAGATAAATTACCGATACACAAGCCAGTTATAAAAATAATGAGTCAAAAAACTTTACATATATGTAATAAAATTTCCTAAAGATAAAATTTTACATATATGCATTAAAATGGTAATATTTAATCCAATATTCTGAATATAATAGGAAAAATACTATATTTTTAATTATTTCTAAAATACATTTCATCTGGTGGGAGATTTTCTTAAAAATGTGAGAAGTTGTTTATGGTATTGAAAGCATTTGAAAGGAAAAAAACACATAATTAGAAATTAGGTATTTTTGTCCTGTTTTGTTTATTGGTTTTATATCTGTTACTGTGATAAATCTCGGCTACTATCTTAAATGTACTCTGTGGTATTTAGGAATTCAGCTAAAGAGCACTTTATAATGAACTTTAAATTTTTTTGAATCATATTTCTTATGAAAAAAATTAGCTTGATAATCAAAGTAGAAATTTCATCTTTTGAGCTTGAATGCAGATTTGTAGAGAATATTAAAATATTATATATTTATACTAAGATGTGTGTGTGTAAATGTAATATATCCTACATGTAAATTATCTTGTATATTTCTTATTGTCTGCACATTTATTAGTGTAGTTTTCTGCTTTTAAAATTTGAATTTATTTAACCTCATTTACTATCATCAAATATTTTTTTAAAAAACTCCTAATTTTGGTATTTTAAATGAAGTTAATGTAATCAAAATTGCTTTTTAAAGTCATTACCATAAAATGCATATAATGCTCACTTTTAACACAGAAAATAAGATTGAAATTTACGGGTGCGCGTTATACACGTGGGGTATAAAAATGAGAGCTTCAAAAATAAAAATAAAAAAAGATGTGCATAAAAAATACTTCTACAAGATCGAAATGCTGTTTATTTAAAAGAAATGTCATACCTTTAGAACTTAAAAGGTTATTTTTCTAGAAATATATATATGCTATTATTTCAAAATCTTGGGATAATACCTCAAATAAATGGCTTTAAAACACAATAGCATTGTTAACAAACATTTCAGGTTCTTTAGTAAAAAATGGGGTGCGTGTTATACAGCGAATGTACCTTAAAATTAAAAAATGCAACAGATTTTATGGTATTTAAAGAAAAGTACTTTAAATGTTCATTATTCAATCAAATATTTTTGCAAATGCTATGAATTATATGAAACACAAGACATACTTCCTTTTAAAAAAAACTTATCTATTAGTTCTTTGCTCGTGTACATGTCTTTCCCTTCTAAAAAAAAAGTTTTTTAAATCAGAAGTTCTCTCTTTGAAGTGTTTTCACTGCAATACAGGATGATATTGGTTTTATTAAAGTACTGCTACTGTATGATTTATCTTGAAATTTTTTTGATGTTGAACACCATTTTTTTTATTCTTTTACTAAAAAAGACTAGTTTTAATTTATTCTAACAAACTATACTTAAAAATCTGGATACTTTAATTATGTTTAAAAATTTAGATATATAATCTATACTAAAATAATAATATATATATGTATAATATTGAAAATTTTAAAGTTTGACTTGTCTGACTTTATTGTTTGACTGTTGATAATCTTGACAAAAACTTCTGTTTTGTGTGTGTGTAGGGGAGGCATCTACACTGCTTGGCAATTGCTAAGGAACAGTTATGTTTTTCAGAATAATTAAGAATAGACAATGAGTGAAGAAATGAAACTTAAGTACATATTTAGTAGGGTTGATGTGCATTTATTATAATGCAAAATGATACACATATTGCCACATTGAAGAACTAAAAACAAAAAAGAGGATCCTTGGGTGATTTCCAAACAGCCTCAAGAAATTAATTTTCAGGTTAGAATGAGAGAGATGCAGATATGAGTACCCCTTAGTAAGATGTGTGTTGACCATAGACTCTAATGCAGATTTTACATCTGTTCTACACTAGCCTAGTGGTGAAGGTATCGGATCTTGGCTGGCTTGTCACAAGTTCTAGCCCAGTACCCCTAAAGACCTGCCCTGTAGGAGAATGATGCACGTTAAGTCTGTCGAGAGCTCAAATATCCTCCCGTAGGTGTGGTGTGGTAGTTAGGAGAGGAGGGGGGTGGGTGCCAGCTAAAGTGGCGTTCTTGTCATTTGACCATAGCTCAAAATTACAAAGTCTGTCGCCAAAAGCCCTCGTGTAGCTGAACAGTGCAACGTTAATATTCACTCACCATGCTCTTCACTTAACTATCAAGGAGTTCTTGGGGGATATAGTCCCATTCCTCTCTCAAGGCAGTTTTGAGCTCCTGCACTGTACAGGAAGAGATGGTTCTTTGTGCTACATGTCTGCCAAGAACATCCCAGGCATGTTCAATAGGATTTAGGTTGAGAGAGTAAGCAGGCCAATGCATTTGGAGAATATTTTCACTTTGCAGTGTGCCCGATACCTGTAGCTGCACATTATTCTCCACATACAGAAAGTCTGGACCTACAGCACCCCTACAAATACGAACATGATCCAGAATAATCTCTCTGCAATACCATTACAATATAATGCTTCCTTGCTCAAAGATGTGAAGTGGTGTTCTGCCATTGTGTGATGCCTGCCCACATCATCCCATCTGGGCTGTACCGATCACGTTTACAAACAAATATTTGTGCATAATGTGTTCCACGCTCTCTCCACACTAATTGATGGCCAGAATCATTTGTCACACTGAAACGAGATTTGTCAGAGAACATCCGTCTTGACCAATTTAGTGATCCCAACCAATATGTTTCTTACATTAGCGTAATCTCTCTCGACGATGGCATGGTTGAAGTGGGATGCAATGAACAGGCTTCCATGCATACAAACCAACTTGATTTAATTGCTGTGAGATGGTTCTTGCTGAAACATGCATACTGATAGTGGTTGCAAGATTTGCAACTATCTGGCCATGAGTGAAATTTCTGTTCCTTTTTGCCACAAGGGCTACATATTCATCCTCTAAAGGTGTGGTGTTCCTATCGCAGCATGCTTTTGCAAAGCATTTCCACCTTCAGTGGCCTTCATTAATCGCGAAATCACTCTTTGATACACCCATTGCAGCATCAACGTTAGTGATTTTTTTTACCTGCTTCCAGTCACACATCCAACTGCTCGTCCACTTTCATAGTCACTCAAATGATGTCTTGCTGACATTTTGCTCTTAATTATTGCAAGAACCAAAAAGAATTCAAGAGAAAAAACTTTTATAATGCCCTGCACTATTTTTGTCAAACCTCAAACAACATGAATTTTCGTATGGATCATTAGCACCATATGAATTTTCATATGAATCATTATGCACTTCCTTTTAATGAGATAACGAGTCCTGGTCTACCACTCCCTCTGAATGTAAATTTACTTTTATTCGTCAGCTGTCAGAGATGCAATTTTGCATAAATCACTTGTTCCTTAGCAATTGTCAAGCATTGTAGTTTCATGTACTTATTTAATTTTTCCTCTAAAAATATTACTTTTCCATTTATTTGTTAGGTTTCTTATACTGAACATTATGGAAGGTATTAATTTTAATTCCATACCTGCAAAAGCTCTGAATTATTCAAGCCGACTTTTACTTGGCAAGCTTTTGAATCCAGAGCAAAATCTGCTTTCGGGTGATGGTTTTGCTCGTGATTATCGAGGTCTTGCTGAACAGATGGAATTTGGATTTGATGATATTAGAAATTTTCAGAGAAAAGAAGATCCCACAATGAAAATTTTAGAAGAATGGACTACTCAGCCGAATGCAACTATAGGTAAACTTATTAGTTTTTTAGAAAATATGGGTCGCCATGATGTCATTCAAGATCTTCAATCACGTTTTGGTATGTAAAATTTTTTTAGTATTTGTTTTATACATATTAAATATTATCTTCCCTTTATGTGATTGTTAAATAAATATATGTTTTTGCTTATTTCATTGTAATTGTTTTCTTTATTTTATTTTTTTTAAAAATATTATTTGTTATGGACTATACTAAAAAATAACTGTGGCCTTCATTAAATTATTTTATTCATTTTTTTTCTTCTAATGGGCTGCATATTGGCAACTAAGCCTTTACAAAGACAGCAAGTCCTCCTAAATGTAAGACATTTCATAGTGGCATGATCTAGTAGCAGCTCTTGCTATCAAATTTTAATGCTTGAATTAATTTTAAGCAAGCTTTCATCAGATGCTAAATATTGTTGAGAGTACCAGAGCTCATTTGAGTACCTGACATTGCAGGGGATCCCTAATATTCTCTGTTAGTCCACTGGCCAGATTGATATTCAAGGGATCTTTTGCATGCCACATAATTATGACGTGTGCCTAGGATTTTTGCATCCAGTAAATCTGTTGACTCCAGCCTGGATCGAACCCGCAACTTTTGGCTTATGAAGCAGGCACACTACCTCTAAACCACAAGCTTGCTTATATCTTACTATACATTTTTAACTTAATTTTCAGTTAAAATTTATTTTGTATCTATCGGAAGCACTTATATATTTTCTAATCGAATATGATTTCTTGTACTACATTTTTTTTTAGTTGAAGTATTTGGAGCTTATTGTAATTTGTATATTATTAGTGTTTGGTAATAATTGGAAATATATTGTAAGAGGGTAAAACAATTTATTGTTCTTAACAATTAATAAAAGGAAATAGATTTATGTTTTAAATGTATCCACTTACTTTTATCATCCATTTAGCACATTATTTTTATCCTCAGTTTCTTGTTAGTGTTAAGTGAATTTGTTTTTTTTCTATTATAATTTTAATTTCAAATGGTTTTTTTAAAGAATTTTTTTACAATTTTGTTTTGTTTGTTATGTTTCATGCTGGCTCTTTTTTCATTTGTTCAAAAAATCTTATAAATGCTTTATGCTAGTATATTTTTTAAGAATTTTTTTTAATGAATTTTGTATTCGTTAAATATTTAATAAATGTCTATCTTTTTTTTTTTTTTGCTTTTAATTTTCATTGAAATTTGCTTATTTGTTTGATAATATTTGTGTAATTTATTAAATGAAATAACTTTGCATTTAATCACAGATATTTTTACAAGTTTATGTGTAATTTATAATCAAACTAAAAAAAATTATACTTGAATAATAAATTTAGTTCTCAGCTTTAATTATAAAAATTTTTGTCGGATTTTTATTTATTTTTTTCATTTCGATTGTGTAGTTAATTTTTTCCATTGGATTTTCAAATTTTCATAAAATTTTTAAATGTTAAATTATAACTGCCTTATTGTTTGATGAATACTTAGGGTCTCCTAGTTTCATTTTGTTTGTTTTTCTACCAAGTTTCATTCCAACTAACAAGTTGAACTGGTTGTAAAATGTGTAATGATTTAAAGAGATAGTGATATTAATGTACATTAGAATGAACAGGGCACATCACCTTGAAATTTCAAAATGAAAAATTCAAAGATTACTGAATTTAGATCCTTGTCAAACACAATTGAAATTCACTTTTTGCATTAAAGGTTACCCAGTTGTATGTTTCTTTACATTTCCATACAATGAAATGAATAAACATAAAAATAAAGGGTCTTGCATAAATTGAAAGAAAGAGACATGGAGCATCCAATAAGCAATTTTAAAACTTCAAAGATTTCTGGAAATAATAAGTAGTTAGCCGTTTTGACTATCTTGAATGACCAAAGACATAAATGAATCCAGTTGAATAGGCTCTTCAGTGCCAAAACAGAATATTAATGGGGGAAAAAGTTTTTTCTTTTTGAGCTGTTGCAGTAAAGTAAAAGAAATAATTCTGAAAGTTGTTAACAATAGTTAATTTAATTAATGTAGCATTGAAGAAAAAATTTCAGAATGTTGAGACATTTAGCAATGCTATTTTTTGACATAACAATATTTATCCACATGTTACAAGCAACTCTAAAAACATCTGTCTGAAATATTTTTTTCCATTTTTAGTGTTACCTGATGTTGCTTAATCAGATTACCTTTTCTTTAATCCTTGCAGGGCACCTTGGAGAGCAGTTCAGGTCTAATGGCAATAGGAAAAATACTCTTGTCTCAAAATAATTAAGACTTCTTCCTTCTTGAAATATACTTACAATTATACTGAGTGGAAAATGATGTAGCTCTTATGATTGTGAAATACTTTAAATAAATCATTCTTTCATTTTAACTACAATACATTTTACTTATTGAAAAAAAGGCATGATCTGTAATGGTCTTTTTACATATTAATTAACAATTGCCTCAGATAACTTATGTCGGTTCATTTATTTCTTTAATTCTTTTCCATTTTGCCCACGCAGGCGATAAAGTCACCAAACATACTACCAATGTTAATGCAATATTCCTGCTGGTAACCTTTTACCACCACATTTTCAAAATGCTGCCTTTTCTTATGAGTGACATCTTTTTCTTTTTTAACATTGTGTGTGCGTGTGTATATTGTGTGTTGTCGCCAATAAAGTCTGCTTGCAGGGCCGTTTTTAACCTTTCCAGCACCCTAGGCACTTCAAATTGTTGCCCCTCCCACTATTTCCAGAGCACCCCTTCCCCCTCCTTCACCTCTTACCTGGTCAGTTTTGGTTCAGGAGGGATTTTCCTTTAACTCTCTTGCTCTTTTCCCTTTCATTGTTTTCTTAATGAAGAGTCCTTCCATTATTCACTACCTATGGGCTTGCCTTTTCCCTGACTGGCAACCGGCAGTCATAAGGAAAGAGTGATATGATTTGGTCACTCTTGTTCATTTCTTACCTTTTGGCATCAGGGAGGACCCCCATCCTTTTGTAAATAAGTACAGTAAATTAGTAAAATCATATGGAATTATAGTATAGAGTATACATTATTGTATGAACTTATTAATTATCAACTTTTTAACTTGTTTATCCTTCAACTTGTTAATTTTCTTGCTATCTTTTACTTTTAAATTTCCTGACAGTTGAGTCACAGCCATTGCACTGTGCAACAAAGGTTTTCTTCGAGCTTTCATCATTGCAATATCATTAACGATATCATTATAATCAACTTCCATGGTTGTATCATTTTGTGTGCATAGCAACATTAAACTATTAAGCTTTTCATTTTCCAAAGTAGTTCTTATGTCCGTCTTAATTCTCTTAAGGGCAGAAAAGCTTCTCTCTGCTGTACAGTTTGTCACAGAAAGAGTCAAGTAAATCCTTGCAACATCTAAATTTGGGAAGGTACATTCTAATTTGTTTTTTCTGATGTAGGAAAAGATTCCTCTTGTGGCTGTTATTTTTTCCACTTTCATGTATCTTTTGAAATGCTGACACTCTTGCACAAATTGTTCTTCATCAATGTCTTTGGGGTAGCTTTGAACCAAGTATTTTGCCTGTTTTGTGATTTCTTGTTCCTTTTCATGAAGATTTCTGAATATCTCAAATCTTGTGTTGAGAACAAGCAATCCCTTCTTTTGTTTAATTGCACTACTAGATTTTCAATAATTAGCAAGAAAACTCCAACTCAAAATCTTTCTCTTAGAGACATTCTCTCAAAATCTGGGTCTCTTTTCTCATCTGAAGAGAATTTCCTTTTTCTGATTTTTCATAGTTGGATTCAGGCATGTTAGCTGCAATGCTTTTGCCTCATTATCATCAAAGTTGGATTTTTTTTTCAGATAAAAACAAAGATAACATCTGTAACTCCTTAGCGCAAAGGAAATCAAGCTCTTCCCTTTGCAGTATCTCACTGGTTTTGTCCACCCTTTGTAAGAATTCGTCCCAAATCATCGTTAATAAAGTTGTGTGATAGCTTTCTAGGGTTTTGCGGAATCCTTTAGCTGTAACTCGCGTGTTAGGTATGTCTGAATATTGTCTTCAGTTAAATCTTCAAGGGCGTTCTTGATTTCATTTCGTAACTTGAGCTCTGAGAACATCTGCCCTTGCACACCATCTAGTTTCACTGAACAATTTCAACATGAGAAATCTATGTTCCATTTCAAACTTTTGTTCGTTGCTTCTTTTCACATAATCTATTAATACATTCTATCTGAGTAGAAGACGAAAGAAAACTGTAAAGTCCTTATACAAAAGAAAAGAATGCAATGGCTTCAGTGCAGGATTTTTCTGCAGCAAAACAATCAGCAAAGTTTAAGGAAATGGCTGCACATGGTACGAACTCAGCAAAGACATTTTCTTATATTATTGGCTGAAGACCCGAGTACACTTCTGGCATGTTTGAAACATTGTCATAACTTTGGACCCGAGAGTTTTTAAAATCTAATTTAAGTTCTTGAAGCAAGTCGAAAGTTGCTTCTTCCATACCTTGAGCTTTATGAGAGACACCTGATAACTCGTACAAGGTTTTCATTGACACAGGCTTTTCAGACAAAATCGTATTGAAGTGCTACAGCCAACTGGTTGGTGTATGAAGTGTCTGGTGTAAAGTCAATAATGGGGAAAAAGTAACTTGCGATTTGATCCCTTTTAAGATTTCTTGCAAGACTCTTTTGTCCATCACGTCTATGAACTCACTACAAATGTCAGATGACGGATAAGATGTACTTCCTTTACCTTTGTTGCCATATTTTGTCAGATGTTGGGAAAGAAACAGATCAAACTCACTAAATGAGTTCAAGGCATCCTAAGAAAAGCTCGTTTGTTGTAGATCCAAGTTGCTGGTCGTTGCCCTTGAATGGAAGGCCTCTTGATGACAAAAATTTCACAACAGAGACAATTCTAGTAAGGAGATCTCACCAATACTTCATCTCTTTGTCGTATTGACTTTGGGCTGCATCCTGGACTGTGTTGGCCCCTTTTCTTAAAAAAAAGTCAATATATTTGCCCTATAGTCGTCTGACCTCCCATGCTGTGAAGCAAGTGCAAAAGAATTCTTCCAATCATTGCAGCCAGTTACTGAAACTCCACGTTTTCCTCAGGCTGAAGGAGAAGACAATAAAAACAAGATACCTGGCCTTTCGATTTTGAATAGAGGAGCCAGTCTCTCTTATACTTCTCTCCTCTCGGTAGTTCATCAAAAAATAATTTTGTTGAAAATTTGTGCTTAATTTTGATGCCTTTATAACAATGCTCAGAATTAGAAAAATCTGCTTCTAAGACTTGAGTTAAATTTGATTTAAGTATGTGATACCCCCTACCTGGGGGTACCATCTCTTCATCTACGCGACCTAGATTTGTGGGAGGTAAGAATTGATCACCCAAGGTAGACATAATAAAACTAATTTATTATTATCAATTCAAATATTCAAAGACAGTCTTACGTTAGGAAGGAAATCAGGAGTGATTTATCATAACCTAAATTCTATGCAAATAAGCGCCTGGAAGCCTAACCGCTTAACTTTTAGTAAGGTTATCCTGTGAATCTCAATCTTCCTTAATTTCTTAGACTTGCTAAAGCCCGTTCTATAATTACACTTCTAAGTTTAAATCTTTACCATCAGCTCATGGCGTTCAGCATCTCAGCTTCCTTTCTCCTTCTTTTTTGCGATTACTAAACCTTCACTATATATCTACTAACTAATCTGAATATCAGGGTTTCTTGGCTGTGAAATAACTCAATGCTTACCCCAAAGATTCCCCAAGAGGATTAGTATGAAAACACGATAAAGCCCGTCATAAGTATATTGTATATTTGTACATTATCTTTTATATTCCATGTACCCGCATCCTCCAGCTCACAGCCAGTGTCAAGAAGAGTGTAACCTATAGGCATATACATATATATCAGTGTGAATGTGTATTTCATTTTTTATTATATAAGATTGTATTTTACATTGTAATTATTTTAATATGCAAATTATTTTATTAAATTGATAATTATTTTAAATATTTTATTTTCGATTTTTCGCGATATGCTCGCGACCCCTTGCCCAAGTAGAGTTATCATGCCCACCTAGGGGGCACGCCCCATAGTTTGAGAAACTCTGCAAAAAAAGATTTTATTTCGAGTTTTCAGAACAATTTAATAACAATATACATGAAACAAAATATGATTTGGGGAAGAAAAGCCAAGTGATTTACATAATAATTTGGCCGTAGTGAAACGAAGATTTGGTAATTTAGATATAAAAATGAAAGTGAATAATTGGGTTTTTAATAAACACTAAATGGTTGTACGTTCTCTGTAATTTTATATTTTTCTTCCTCCAATTTTTTGCACCCTAGGCATGTGCCTAAGCAGAAAAGCGGGCCTGTCTGCTTGGCGATTTTTGCTCCAGTGAAATGGAAAAGTACCATTTTTTCTTTACTTGCCTTCTTACCACCATTAGATTGTACACTTAAATATATGTTTTAACATATTTGGAAAAAAAAAATTCGGTACTCATGTTAGCTTGTCAGCCGTTTTTGTTAGATCAAAAACTGTCACCAAAGGCTATAATGTTTATCAGCCAATTATGGAAAAATGATCTCATGTAAGCTCAAGCATAATAATCTTGTTTGAAAGTTGAACAAAATCCTAATAAATTCTTGGTTAAAATTTTCCAAACATTTCACCATTGTGCTGGTTGACAGGCTAATATGTAGATAGTACTTATTATTTTATTTTTCATGCTTTTCATGGGCATTTCATTTGTAGAAAAGGATGCTGCAGTATATTTGCAACAGGTGGAAAAATACAAAGATAGTCCACTGCAAGTTCCTGAGGGTAATGAATTAAATACTTTAATTAGTTAAAAATACAGAATGTTTGAAAGTTAAAAATTTTAGTTTATTCTGTAAAAAATATTGTCTATATCATGTAAAGCTGTTTGTAGTATACTTTTAATTAAAAAAAATAGTAAATAAAAAATTCAATTTCAAAATTTTTAGAAAATAAATATATGCTTTTTTTTTTTGTAATTCATGTTATAAAACTGTTTTTAAAACAATTTCATAACACAAATTACAAAAATAAATAAATAAAAATTAAAAAAAAAAAAGGCACATATTTATTCTCTAAAAATTTTGATATTTAAGTTTTTTTTTTTTAACTTAAAAGTATGCTACAGATAGAATTATTCAGTTGTTGAGGCTAACTCTATCTCTTTCTACATATAGAATTAAAAATGTAAATTTCTTAAAATTGACATAATTTTGCTTTAGTTGGTAACTTTTTTAGTTTTTGTGCATAGTATTTTAAATAGTTATCTCATCAGACAAGTTTTATGTTATTAGATGGGAGAATGTGCTACTGTAGGTTTAAGATTTTCTTACTGAAAACTAATTTTTTTCAAAAGTAAGATTGGCAGGTATATATTGAAGAGAGATTTATTCATAAATAGAAAGAAATGTTTTAAAATAAAGTGTTCAATAAATCTGTTATGTTTAAGCAAATGTGGCTGTACAGTATGGGGGAAGGATATAATTTACTACTTTGAAAAACTCTATTAACTACAAAATATTAGCATGTATACCATTCAATATTTATGTTAATTTCTCATTAAAAATTAGTGACATCGTGCCGTTCTCAGTGCTCTCAATTGGATGAATTGAACATATTAACCCGAGATGATGCATTTACTGGTGGTTAGTATTGAATTTTAAATGTTCATAATTTTTGTGTAAAGTCATATGTTTTCTTTATTTATCTGTTGTATTATATATTTTTCTACTTATGCAATGTTCTTCAGCAAAATATATCCTAATGGTGCACACAAGAATTTTTCAAGGAGGGGGGTCCAGGGTCGAAAGACCACCTTTCTTGTATCATACACCGCCAAACATATTCTTTTGAATTTGTTGATTGTTGGGAATGAAACACAGTAAATAAGTTATTGAATAAACAGTTAGCATTAATTAATTATTAATAATAAATACTTAATTAAATTTTACTTACAATATACACAAGATTATAATCAGGCAGAGGAAAAAATCAAGGGCTCTAGTGATTTTGGATCCACGAACATCCTCCCTTGTGTGCGCCACTGATCCTAAGCATTTATTAATGCAAAGTATAAATTTAGAAATTAGAGTTTTATTTCAAATTCTTATTTTGAAAGGGTTCTTTTCAAACTTTTATTTGTTGAATGCTTTGTAGAATGTTATTTATTGTAAAATAGTTGTTTTTATATATTGTTTTTATTGTGGAAATCTATTGCAGTAAAACAGAAAACTTACTGAAAATTAAAGTTTTGAGTGGTTTTTGTGCCCTGTTTGTATTGGCTGATAATTTTCATCCATTTTTATAATACAGTTGGAAAATAAATTATTTCTTTGAATTAAATGACATTATATTCCTTTGTCTTAGACACATACATTTAATTGATTGTGTAAATAATATAAAATGTATAATTTTGATGTGTGACATGATGAAAGAATTATTTTTGTTTTAATTTCATCATTATTTTATTTTTACTTTGTATCAAATTATTAAACAGACATAATTTTTTTTCTTTAGATGTACAGGATGTGATTACTCAATGTATTCATATACAGTTGACCTCTATTTAACGAAGTTGCTAACCCTCGAACTGAAGTTCGTTATGTTGAAAATTTGTTAAACAGAGATTCATCTTTTAATATAGTTTAAAAACCATATAAAACAAATTTTAAATTCATAAACACTATCCATTATTGAAAAAAGAAATTATTCACACTTTTTTTTTGTAAATTAATATCTATTTATTTTATGTATCTTACCCCATTAAAAAGGAATCTGCAAGGAAAACAAGGAAAAGAAACATTGTCCAGGAATACACTGTATTTTCAACTTTAAAAAAATAATTTTATATTAAAATTAATTAATTTTTTAACATTTTCTAGCATACATAACTACATGCCTCCTTAAATTTAACTACTGACAAAATCTGTTAGTTTTATTTAAAAAATTACAGCAATTTGATTACGCTAGGTAAGTTAGACACCTAGTAAAGCCAGTTTAAGGCCATTGATCACCATAAAATGTGTTAAAAGAGAATAATTTGAAATGTCCAGAAATATTTTTAAAATTTGGAGGGGAAAAAATCGATTTACAAGAGAAAAAATTTGTTTTATAGAAAATGCACTTCACTATTTGGAAGTCATCTTATGAAAAAAAGAGTAAAATGTTCTTGGTTCCAGGAAAAAGTTTGTAAAATAGAAAAATTCGCAAAATAGAAGTTCGTAAAAATTGATGTCCAGTTGTATGCATATCATTGGAATTACATATGAATGATAAAACACAGGGATTATAATGAATGAGACATTTTCTAATTTTAGCTCCACATTTTATTTTCGAACACAAAGCGAAAAGCACGGACACAAACATTAGACAGTGTACAAAAGGATTTTTCTTGCATTCGAGAAACCTTTTGGCTTTTATACCTTTCCTTACTGGAAGCTTTGAGAATCCTATGTTTTCTATTATATAATACAGTGACTGGTCAGAATTAGTGGTTGATGCAATATTGTATCATACTTTAAAATGTTCCATATGGTCATGAACTCATGTCTATTGTGTTGTGAGTTCTAGCCCTAATGCCACTGAAGACTCACCATGTAGAGGAGATTTGGTATGTTAAATCTGTCAATGCTCAATGTCCTCCTTGTAGCATGGTATGGAAGTTCGGAGAGGGGGTCACATGTGGTCTTTGTTATGTAACGATGTTCAAAATTATGAAGTTGTCGCCAATAGCCCTCTTCCCAGGGGGTTGGTTTGCAGCTTTAAACCTCCTTTGTGATATCTCAGCTCCCTTGGGCATTCTGCCAATAGCCCTCTTGTTGCATTATAGTGCTGCATTAATTAATACTTGCTTGAAATCTGCCAACCTGGCATCTTTTTGAGGAGTTAAAGTTGTGGTTAAAATGGTATTTCCCGTTAGGCGATTGCATTTAAGAATTATCTAGCAATGTTTTGGAGGGTTCAATACTATCTTAAATTGAAGAAACCTCAAAAGAAAATATAATTGAAGAATTATTTCATGTATGTACTTAATCAATGATATACAAATAAAATTATTAGTAATTTATAGCATTAAATATTAATATACAGATGCATATATTTTTAGTATTTCAGAATATTAATGTTTTAAAATTATATTTATAAGTTATTCTTTTTTAGAGTGCACCTTATATGATGCTTATATTTCTTATGCTGATGAAGACATTCACTTTGTGTATAATCTGGTTCAGTATTTAGAGTCTTCTGGATTTAAATTATTCATTCGCAGCAGAGATCTTCTGGCAGGACACTCTGAATATGAAACAAACATGCAGTTAATTAAGGAAAGGTGAGTGTTGATTCTTGAAATTTCACTTTTCTGTAAATGCAAGGTAAACAAAAAAGTTCTTACCATTTTTAATGACCCAAAAGAACATGCCATACAAACAGTGTGGCCTATTGTTAGTCCTTGAAGTAATCACCATTGGCTCCCGCACCTTCGCCAAGGTTCCCATTTGTTCACCCCTTTTGGGTAAAAAATTGGTTTGGTGTGGGGTGCAAAGAATCCGTGAGAGCTTGGAGCATGCGTTTTTTTGGTGAAAATTTACCATGAAGATGATTGTCCCGGGGAAAGGAAGAGGTGGTAATCTGATGGTGCAAATCAGATGAGTAAGAAGGATGGCATAAGGGCTCCCAACTTGCTGTATCGTATTCCTGGCCACCGGTGACATGCGACTGGGTTTTCATGCACAAACTACACCCCCTTTAATTAACCAGTGTGGGTCCTTCGATGCAGTGCCTGTTATAAAATTCCCAAATTTCTGGGAATAAGGGCCCAGGACTGTTTGGGGTGGTAGCAATCTAGTGAATCACTTGATGACAAGTCCACCGAACAGAATTCTTTTTAAATTTTTGTGGGTGCGTAGGGGGTCTTGTGCTGTGTGGGGGAATCCCGGGGTGACAACCAATGTTTGGAATGATTGGGGGTTCCAGGACCCACTTTCGTCACTGGTTAGCACTCGATTGAATATGGATGTTCGATGGTGAGAAAGCAAGATAAACAGGGTTGCCACCGTTGTTGCTTATGGATGGGGTAAGGAACCCACTTGTCAGCCTGTAGTCTTACTTAAGTGGGGGCAGATGAAGTCAACCGGTTTCCCGGGGAAATGTTGAATTGTCTGGCAAATTCACCACACATTTGCCACTGTCCCCTCCTAATGGCCACCCTTTTTGGGGGGTTTGTCATCCAAGGCCTGTGGTCATCCTGTTTGAGCCTTATTCACAGAGGGACAAATCTCCCGACCTGAATTTTTGAAATCAATGCCTTGCTGTATGTTCATTGACAGCACTATCCTCAAATGCTTGACATATTCGGTGACTTGATGCAGCGGCTGATAAGCCCACTTTGAAGTCGTAAAGTAAACAACCCTGAACGAGCTCCTTCGATACGTCCATTTTGCTTTGCTACTGTACGAGTTCCAATTGATGAATGTCAGCAGTGGACCTGCATTTATAACAACTGATATTCCTACTCTCGACTGATGGTTTCTCAATCATGCCATATATGAATTTGCATGCTTATTCTCACTTCTTTCAATGGAAATGCGCAAATGGCAAGAACTTTTTTGTTTACCTTGTACATTAAACTGAGTTTCTCATAAAGTTGGCTGTATAGAATCACATGTTGCTATTTAGTATGTTTTAAACCCACAATTAAATGAAATATTTGTTATTTTAAAAATATATTTCTTTGAATCTTCCATTTCTTTTTCTTTCTTTTTTTTTATATATATATATTCATGGAGTGTTTAATTGTATAAGATTGTTATATATTATTTCTTGGCTATGTAATGGCTGAGTTAAAGATGAATCATTTTGCTTCATTTGTCATTTTATCTGTACAGAATTTTTGGACTGATGATTATTAGTTATGTCCAACAAAAACTACAAGGTATGATTTATTAATAAAAATATTCTTGTCTTTATTTTTTTGCATGTTTGAGCATACTGGGTAGTAATTTGTAAAAGTCATTTAATTTAAACAGAAACATTTACAATGATGAAAAAATTTTCATATTTTATCACATTAAGTTTATTACTGAGTTGAGATGTAAACTTTAAAAAAAATTAGATGATTTATTATTAGGATGATTTATACAAGTTTTATTTTAATACATATGCATGTTTATATGTGTACATATATTTTAGCCATACACATTTTTGTCTGTGTAAGAAAACTTTTCATCAAGTGTTTTTGCATGTATTTGCAGTCACATGGAAGCATGAATGTAGTAGTTTTATATTATTAGATTAATATTGCATGTTCTTTTTTTTACATATTCTGAAATGAAGTTTGTCCTTAACATTGTCAAATTTTATATGCTTTCTTATTGTTTTATATGCCCTTTTTTACAAGAATTTGGTTCATGCTTACTTACTGTTTGTGTTATAACTTTGAATATTGTAATTTTATTTTGTTATACCTTAAAGAATTTTAACAAAAAAATATTTAATTTAAAGAACTTTCATTTAAATGTATTTCTTTATAAGTTTCTGATCAGGATTTAAGTAAATTAATATACAAATACAGTTCTTCTGTTTGATTTTTTTTTAAAAGTTTTAAAATGTGTTATAAGATAATTAAATGTAATTAATTCATAAGTTTATAATTTTTCATGAATAAACAATTCATGATTTTTTTTTCATTCTCTACTTGGAGAACAGAATTTTTATGGTATGATATGTAGAAAGGGAACATAAGTTTGATGAAATATTAAATTGCTCTTTAATATAATTCTAATATGATAATGCTATAAAAACTTTATTATTGAGTAAGTATATTTTATGAAGCCCAGTGGCTGATTGGTTAGTGCTTTGTGCTTCCATACCACAGGTCTGAGGTTCAAACCCTAGGCTGGGCAAGGTTGGCTCAGCTTTTCATCCCTTCAGTGGGTCGATAAATGAGTACCAAGCTTGCTTGGGAACTTAACACTGGGGGTTTTGCATCAGATTGATCACCTGACCAGAACATCTGCTCATGCACCTCAGGGCCCAAGGTCACGTATACTGAGTTGGGCACAGTAGGCCTTGGCCCTCATAGGTTGTTGTGCCACTGAGTTATGTTAAGTATATTTTATATATAGGGTTTTTAACTCATAGTAGTATTTGATTAGTTGTTATGAATGTAATAAATAGTTAACAACGAAATAGATAAATTTCATAGTGCTATATCTGTTTAACATTGTTTGTTGATGGCTCATATTTGTTTTAAATATTTATACTTTTTCTTTGGAACTCTATGGTACAGAACTAGAGTATTATTGCATAATTATCTGAATTGCTAGTCATAAAGAGAGCAATTTATGAAATGTCTGTTGATTGATAAGTATAAATTTATAAAATTTATTCTAAAATTCTATTAATTTTTACATTAGTATGTATGTTTTGAAGTAATTTTTAATTTAATTTTTTAAAAGGAAACTTCAAAAAAAGTTGCTAATTGAACAAACAATTTGTTAACTTTATTGAACAAATTTTTATTCACTAATTTATGCAAAAGAGCATATTCAGACTGAATTCTGGGTAATATTTGCCTTCAAAACTTGAACATATGAAGAAATGCAAAGCAAAGTTAATATATTTTTTAATTCTCATTTCAAGTAATTAAATTTCTTATTTTTTGCAGATGTAAACGAGTGTTAATTGTATTGTCTCCTGACTATTTAAAATGCCCTGCATGTGAAGTTCAGGCAAGCTTTGCAGCTGGTCTTGGTTTTGGTGAGAAATAATTTTGTTTTTAATTATATAATAATTTTTCAAGAATGTTTTGTTAGAGTTCTATTGAATTTTGATTTCATCATTTTGAAGTAAAATGGCATTTTTTTTTAAATTTATGAATATTGTATAATTATAGTTATACTTCAGTTTATTGTATTTCCTCATTTATTTAGTAAATCATGGTTGCCTCTACATATATTTTGTATATCAAAGGAAATTTCTATGAATTTAATATTTTGCAAGGCAAAAATTTGGAATTTTTCTTCTGAAATCTAAAGAAATCATCAACTATCAGGTGACACAAATATATAACATGTCTTATTTCTTAATGCTCCATAAACAATGAAAAATCATAAAATTTATGGAATTAAAAATTGTTTTTAAAACATAGTAGGAAAATAAAGGGGCGATTAGAATTTGATGAATCCTTGTTGAAATTTGAGTTTTAGCAAGGTATTTAAAATTTTTAATCCAAAAATGTGAATGTATACAAGAATTACACTAAATCTGTCTTAAAAAGGATTGTTCAGCATATTTTCGTTTGATGAATTGTCTGCTCTTGTTGGTCCATATAACATTAAAAAACTTAAGAAATCAAATGTCTTAATAATTAGGTTCTCTTCACAGTAAACTAATTGCCATCACACAGTCACACTCAATCCTAAAGGCCGTTTTCTGTTAATATTAAAGAATAGGACTTGAATTAGGTACATTTTTTCAGATATAAAAGAAATGAAAAATTAATTATATTCTGGCTTCACTATCCTTTAGAGAACAACATATTTTATCATTCTTCACTTTTTTGACAGAGTTGAGCCATTTCTTCTGGTATAAAATGTGTTTCACGTTTTTTCTCCTATGTCGTAATGTTAAATGAGCTGTCCTTTCTCATGTTAAAATGAAAAAAATAATACTCAAGGAATATTTTGAAATTTTAGAAACGCTATATTGTCAATAGATGTATGAGTTATAATGTTGCAAATTTTCATGAAAATTGAGGCATTTTTCTGTCTGAAAATGTGCTCCGTGTTTAGTTTGGGCTCTCGTACTTTTGCCGAAAACAGCCTGAATCGCAGTGAATCTAAGATTTTAGCTTCATTATTCCTCACTCAAATACTAAATCATTTTCTGCCTTCACACCAATCAATTCTGGTTTAATTCAAGTTCCTATATGACGGCTTGTCAAAATCTTGAATATGCATCCAGATGCATTGGATTTTGAGTTTTTAAATAATGAAAGTGAAAGAAGCTAGTACTGTTTATGATGCTAGTGATAAAAGTCACTGCAACAGAAATTTTATACTTATGTATGGAGGAAAATTGGAGAAGAATGAAGTATTGCAAGTAAGTTTATATTCTATCCAGTTGGTTTTTATCTTTTATTTTATATTATTTGCATCATTATAGAACTGAAAGCCTTTAAAAAGTGAGTTTTCTAAAATATATGTATAAACTTACCTGAATAAAATAAACTGCATGAAAATATCTCAATTATTTCCCTAAATATAATTAAAAATATCCATACTTATTTTCGTAAACTGAGTTCTAAAACCAGTTCATTTTCTATAAATGAGATTTTTATCATTTTGCGCAATATAGTTTTAAAGTTATAGAAACAATCTCTCAAAAATTGTACACAATTGCAATATATTTTAAATGTTTGAAATTAAAGTAATTTTGTTTCTTTAATATTTCATTAGTTGTAGTTTTTTTAGAAATATTCAAAATTATCTTATCAATCAAAGTAAAGAAAATATATAATGTCTCATACAATAAATTATATTTCATTAAACCTTTAAAAGGATACTAAGACTTGAAAAACAGAACATTGTTGTACAAACCATTGTAAAACAAAGTTATTTATCAATCTGTACATTAATGCTCTGAGTAAAAAATGAATCATAAAACACAAATACCTCTAATTGGGCATTTAGTTCTGATACAGAAATTTAAGATCCTTTGTTGTGACACAAACGCAGCAGACGATTTTGAATTTCATTGTTGGAGATTGTTTGCTATATTTTTCGAAAAATTGTTGTTTTTCACGCATGTTCTAAATCAGCCTTCATCACCATGAACAGAAAGGTGCCGCTGATATTTCTCTGAATCAAAAATAAAAAAGAAGAGCACTTCAAAGATTTTTAAGGCTCTTTAATATTTAGATATCAGAAGGTTTTCATTTGCTAAACAATTCAGAGATTTTCTGAGACCAACAGCATTCTAGACTGTACTAGAAGCAGTTGTCTGTTTATGATGAGACAGCCGCTCTTCTCAAAGCAGTCAAAAAGAACAATGTGTCACATGGTAAACAAAGACCTTATACCAAGAGGCTATTTTATGCTTCGGCTTACAAAGTTATTAAAGTGTCAGAGGTACCTTAAAGAAAAAGCACTGTTTTGTGTTTTGACGACACACTCATAACGGACTCGGATGGTTTCTGTTTAGCGACAAGATACTTTGTGATATTGATGAATCTCTTAACTGCCATAGACTGTGTATATTCAAAAGGCTAAAGAGAAGAAAAAATTATGCAGAAAGTTCATCCGGCTTCCATAATGGCTTGGTGTGGTGTCAGTTATGAAGGCATCTCAGAGATGAATTTTTGCGAGAAAAAACACTGCAAAAGTTCAAGACTCTATCTTAGAACTAAAAGCGAGCACCTGAATATAAACCTGTTCAGTAGAAACCACTAGACTTTTCAAGAAGACTCAGCTTCTGCTCGTAAGACAAAGATGATACAACAGTGCTTGAAAAAGAATGTGAACTTATAGAATGCAAAGACTGGCCTTCCAGCCATTAGAGGATTTAAATCCACTTGACTATAAATTGTGGTCAGTATTGACTAAGACGACATCCCAGTTAGAATGTTGTTCTTAAAGGAGAGCGGTGATTTAAGTTCCTATGGAAATAGCACGTGCCTCAATAGATGATTAGCCAAACGGAGCCCAAGTGAAGTCAAAAAGTGATCAATTTAAACATAATGTTAAAAAAAATTTTAAAAATTTAACATTAAAGGTACATAATGTTAAATTTAAAAATTTTAATTCCTTTATAATTGTATCAAAATTTGAGGCACTACTAAGTATTATATGACTATTATTTATTTCCCTTTTAGTGTCAATTAGAATTTGAGAAAACTAAATTTACTAAGCTAGAAATCCCTCATGTATGAAAAAGTTATTGAGGAGGTTTCTTTTTTCAGTTGTCTTATTTGTTCCTCTCTGAGAGGTCTCTTCTCCAAGAGGTTATTTTCTGCATTCCAAGGAAATGTTTCTTGATCCAAAATTGCATCTTTCTGCCTTTTTTTAATGAAATTGTGCACAGCTGCATTTTATGTTTATATCTGTTTAGCAGATATTAATTTTTATTCATGACTGCAAATTTCGAATTTTTTTTGAAATAATTCCAGAAATATTTAATTGATTTTCGAGAACGATGGAGCCTGAAATTTCATTTGCTAAAATTTGATACCTTCTTAGGAAAGGTTTCCTTAAACTTTTTTTGGAGTAGGAACTGTTCATCACTGTGAAATATATATATATATATATTTTGTATTGAGAACCAGAGAAGGATAACTTTCCATGAGGCATCAACCTTTATTGTTGTATAATAAGCATTAGCATTGGTAATAGCAAGAAAGTAAAGTGAATGAAAATCCTTATATTATGAAGAGGACCCATCGATGGATGATGTATTCGACTGTATTTCTCATAAATGCTTCTGTTGCAGTTTGGCATATTCTACTTTTCTTAATATTATCATGTTATTTTGAGCTTCAATAATGACTTGGAACAGACATGAAATGTGGTTAGAGAACAGTCCATAAAACTTTTGTTTCCTTCACTATTTCTTGAATTGTTGACTATACTACTTGATAATAGATGGAGAGAGAATTGTTTCAATGGACCTGTGAACAGATATCTATAGAAAAAGAAAAAATATATATGAATATGAAAAATAAAATATAATTGTGTATTAAGGTTTTCTCCTCATATATATGGTTTTTAATGATTAAATGAGCAAAAAACTTTTTTTTTCCTGACAATCACCCTATATTTTTGCAGACTAGCTGAAGGAAAAACCATCAATTATGTTCCAAGAATAATCCAAATGTGCTTCTAGAAATATACATTCTGAATCTTCGCAATATTTTCTTTTAGTGGCGTTCAGAATGAAACAGGAAGATAGCCAGAAGAAAATACACCTAATGTGGTGACATTTACTGAAGCAACTATCAAAATTGCAATTGTTAAACACTTGAGATTCCAAAGAAAATGTCTAAAAAGAGTACGAAACCTCTCGTATAGTAGCTGAGAACATTGACTTTGAATGATCGAGAGGGAGACTAAGTTAATTGAGTAAGAAATAAATTCATCAAAGGCTGATGAAAATGATCCAGATGAAATGTTTCTATTGAGTCTGTTACCCTGCATGTGTGTGTGTGAAACAGTTAACTCCAGCTGATAACTTGAATTTTAAAGTATACATACTGCAGTTTTTAAAAGACCAATTGAAATTGAATTAATAAATATTGTGTGAATTTTTTTTGCATTTTATGTTTTTTATTATATTTATGGAGTTGTATTTTAGCATGTTTTATAGGGGTTTTGTTGAAAAAATAGGTATCAGAGATTACGCTTCTGTATATTTTTTATACAGTGTAGGAAATTTGATTTTTTTAATAACTTGTAATCATTTTGAAAACAACTCCTGTATTTAATTATATTTTAATGTGAAATGTTTTTTGTAATTTCAAGGATGTTTTGAGCAACTTTAAAAATGATTTTTTAAGAGTTTATTTAGTTTCGGGGGAAAAAAGAATAAAATGTTAAGAGTATACTAAAATTCTGCAAAAAGCCAATGTCAGTTGTACTTTCAATCTTTTTTCTTAAAAAAAGAAGAAAAATTCAATTTTATTGCATAATTGATCCTTAATCATGTTATATGTATAATTATTTGTAACACAAAAAGGAGGTAGGAAAAATTGTTCAATATTTATGAAAGGAGTAGAACTTAAAATGCATTGACTTATTAAAAAACAGGGTAAAATTATTTTTAAGTTTTTAACTGAAGTAAAAAATAGTTATTATATGCTGCAATTAATTTAAAATGCTTTTTAAGAATGTTAGTTAAATGTTGTTTGTAAAAGTAATTACGTTTTCTTATAATTTCAATGTATACTTTTAATAATTTGTCATTTTTCAGAGTATTAATTTTGTTTGATTATCAAAAAATGTAAAGTACTTTTGCTTTTTTTATTACATTTATATGGAAATAAATGATGAATA
This sequence comes from Trichonephila inaurata madagascariensis, assembly GCA_019973955.1. NCBI lineage: Eukaryota > Metazoa > Arthropoda > Arachnida > Araneae > Nephilidae > Trichonephila > Trichonephila inaurata. The sequence goes on from BMAV01027670.1 coordinate 51,195, forward strand.
GGAATACAAATCATGAAATTGTTAATAACTGTTACAATATGTTAATAACTGTCTTAGAATATTAAAATACTTCAGTTATGATTACAGAAATTAATTTTGAAAAAGTTGTTAAAAAATGAAATTACTGATAACATTTCTTTCTAAAAAAAGGGGGGGGGGACAAATCCTAAAAATTGTTTTACATTTTTTAATTCATTCCTTTCAACTTCTAGTTAATCAAACAAAGGTAATATGGTTTTAGTCCAAAAACAATAATTTAATGACTTACTAAATAAAAATCTAATTTACATGAGACAAATTGAGTTTCTTGTGCTATTGTAGACTTTCTATAATTTGGATCATATTTGAGATTTCTGTTTTAGAAAATAGTTCCTCACACACTCACTTAAAGGAAGAAAGAAGAAAAACTAAAAAAATGTTGAATCTTTTTGAAGGTCAGAATAAAGATCATGCAAATACAAAATGATTCTTTTGTATGAATCCATGACATACTTATTATTTTTTTGTTTTAGTTTTTGCCGTTTCCTTCTATGAAACAATATAGTGTTCATTATAGCGATATCCATGTTGAAAAGCTGCTAATAAAACGACAGGTGATTCAGATTGTCTTAGCTAGTTTGAAGGCGAATTATGGTCAGTCAGATTTGCAGCAATTCAGACATTGACTCGTTTGGTATAAAGGGAGCTTTCAAGTACATAAATCTGTGTAACATTACTACTGTACATCAACTGTCAGTAACAATGCATAAAATAATCACTTCTATAAAAAATTTCTGTGTTTTTGCCTTTTATTTGAGCTCTTGGGTTTGATCTATAAATCGATGGTTACTTTTTATTTGGTTTTATATTTCTGAAATGGATAATATACAACAAATAATTTTTATTTTCAATACATGCTGTTTAATGTTTAACTTCTTTTGAATAAAAGTTTGAATTGAAACAAGAAAGAGGATGAGGTATATGAAAAATTTTTTTTTTCATGATTGCTGTGCACAAATTTCTTTTCAATATCACAAATACTTCAAATTTAAAAAAATTACTAATGTCAATGACTTTTTTTATTTACATAATATGCATTTCAGTTTGCATGTTCGATCTGAATTAAACTAGTAAAACAATATTTGTTTCCTTGATAAATATTTCTTTATATATGGGGGGAAAGAAGAGAATGAAAGCTATTTTTATGCTCCAAGCCTATTTTTAATATTAGTGCATTACTTTGTTGTGTTTTTTTTTTACATTGCTCAAGTTTTTGATTATATAAATAAAAAAGTATTTGTTTTCTTTCTTTGTATATTTATCGTATAGTTTTCTTTAACCCTTTGACATGTGGAAAAATAAATTCGCTGAATTTTTCAAAATAAAATTAATAAATGCTATGTATAGAACCTAACAACAGAAAAATTACCTTTAAAAAAAATTACAGTACATTTCCCCCCCCCCAAGGGGGGAGGTGGTTTCATAGGAGTACCACTGCGCACTTACGACATATTTCTCGGATGAACAATATATGATTTGGATCAGATTTAAAAGATTATTCCTTATATATTTTGTGATAAATTTACTAAAACATGCAATATTAAGTATTAGAATTGCATTTTAAATGTTAAATATTACAAAATATAACTATAAGAGATTGAAATCAACTTCAATAGCCAGATTTTTCATTGTTTCTTTATTATTAAATTATTAAAACATGCAATAATACTGATAAGAAATATCTTCAAAAGATTAAATATTAGCAAATTTAAGTGAAAGAGGTAAGCAAAAATAATATTAAAAAGTATTAAAATTTTTTCAGTAATCAGTAAAAGGATATAAAGCATGAATATGTACAAAAATACATAAACAATAATAATAAATGTATTTTCAATAATCAGTAAAAGGATACAAAGCACGGATATTTAGAAAGTACGTTCTATAATGTATAAAGTTCTGAAATCTCCTCTCTCTCTCCCAAATGAAAATCTATATACTTTTGAAATGTTATTTTTTATGAAATTTTTCGAAGCATGATTGATCTTTTCCATATATGCAAAGAGCTACTTTACACGTTTGACACATCGATTGGGTTCTTTTAGGTTTCTGTCTTGTGCTGCATGCAGCACAACGTTTTGATGTACTATTCACTTTCAAATGTTGAACATTAGCTAATCTAACATCATCCGGTACGCTAAACTTACGTTCTTTCACTTGCACAGGTAAAGAAAGTTTTCGTTTTTTGCAAGTCCCTTCTTTTCCCATAACTACAAGAGAGCGAATAACTTCCATTCTGAAAGTCTTGCATTGGTATTTGGCAGCATATTATACAATATGTATGCGTTTATGACTGCCATATCAAGAAAATGAAAAAAAAAAGTCGGTGCCACCATTTTCTGCTTTTGCGGTCTATTTCATAAAGGCTTTTTAGATGATCAAAATGATCTACGAAACCCATATTTTTATTATAGTCAGATACTGCTTTGGGGCACTGCACATCGATTATATCCCCGTTCCTCTCCTTTTGTTTTATAATAACAGTATCTGTACAATCAGGCAAACATGACAGAATGCTTACACACCTTTTGTCTTTCCATTTCATGCAAGTAATATTTTCGCTACTGACAGCCCAGTCGAATTCCCCCTCGAGTAAGATTTTTATCTTCTGTAAGTTTTGGAAGATTTTTTCGACACATATTCACAGTTTCACAAGAAAAAATCTTTTGCGTTTCTAAATATCTGTATAGATTATAACTGGAAAAAAAATTATCCATATACAGAATGTGGTTCTTTCCATAAATTGGCTCTGTTGGATCTCGTACTACCCTTTCTCCTAAATTTTTTTCTACATCATTCGTTTTTCCTGTATATATTTGGAACTGAGACGCAAATCCATTTTCGTTGCAACGCATCTATATCTTATAACCTCTTTTTATGGTTTTTTTTGGCATATATTGTTTTGGACTACTTCAACCTTTAAATTTGACCATTGACTCATCAACAACCTGGTGTTTAGAAGGTCGAAGTACACTCAGAAATGTTTCTGAAAGATGTGTAATTAGTGGTCGTAATTTATACAGTTTATGAAAATCTTTATCACCTCTTTTTTTCATTAGGGTGTTATCATTAAGGTGAAGGTTTCCCAAGATCCATGTAAATCTTTTCACTGACATGAGGTTTGACACATAAGGATGATGCAAAATATCTGATGTGGACCCCAGCAATCTCTGTAACTTGGCAGCCTTTTTACACCCATCGTTAGATTGATTGCAAGGAATAATATCAGTTCCTCTAAAGTTAGGAGAGAAATTCTTGCCAGATTGTGTAGCATAGAGGTTGCTTTGAAAAACAAGGCTCTCCCTTAACTGTACAGAAAACAGTGCTAAAAAAATGGCAATAAGTGACTGGTCATTCATGTTCAGCATTTCATCTGAAGGTCCAGTTTCTGATTCAAAATTAGGTATAGTTTTTTGTATTTTTCCATGTTTCTCCCATCGAATCATAATCGGTTGAGAAGGACCTGGCAGGTTTATATCATCAGCAACAGATTCATTATCATGTATGCTTTCATCATTGCTATCACATTCAATTATTTCAGGAAGGGAATATTCTTCAGTGTCACTACTTTCATCTGACACTATGGACTCTGTGTCAGATGGCAGTTCTTCGTACAAAGCAAGTGCTTCAGAAATATCTAATCCTTTCCGAGGCATTTGGATTAAATTATAAATTATCAACCACATAAGAAACTCAGTATTAATATATTCAGCATTTAAATATTTAAAAGAAATAGTATCAGCTATATCAGAACATATATTCACCATCCAAATAATTTGACCTCTCTTCAGTATAAAAAGAACGTAAATGAGATGAGGAAAAAAGTTTCCATTCGAGAAAAACATCACCATTTCAATATAAACAAAATCCTCTCCCCCAAAGCAGTGGCAAACCCCCCATAAATTATTAGTTACTTCACTGCCTGAGTCAGAAAAAAGAAAAACGAAGGGGAATATCTCTTACCACCGGGTGTCCTACAAGTCGGACAGTTTTCATGTTCTAAACGCGCAGTGGTATATATATGAAACCACTGCTTAGACTACTTATTATTAGGCAGTTCTTTTTATAATTTATCATTCTAAAAATTAGTTATGCTATGAACAGCATATGCAGCAAAAATGTACATAACTTACTTTGAATATTTATCTGTTTTTATTTGCTAAAAAAATTTTTCTTGAAAGTGTTCAAAAAAGGTTGTTAAAACGATGCATTTTTCTCACAGAAAAAATAATTTTTTGTATAGTGCTGACATCTAGAGTCTTTTATGAAAGATAAAAGATTTCTATAGAACCATTGGTTTCATTCAAATACCACTGCGCATTTAGAGGTATTTTTTAGAAAATGGTGGTTTTGGAGAGATACCACTGCGTGTTAAAGGGTTAAATGTCTGTTTCAACTAAAATTTCTGAAATAAATTTAATTTTTCAAATAACATTGAGTTTGTAAAGGTAACATGGGCATTATGTACACAACAGATCAACAGTCCTTAAACAGTGGTCCCAGCACATTTCTACTGGGTCTGAGAAAGGGTATCACACACACATTTAATGTTAAGATTTCCCTCTTTTACAGACTGAAAGGCCTCGTGAAAAATTGAATGATGTGCCATCCAGACTAGATCACTAAATTGATCCCAGTGAAAAACTACTAGAACATGTATTTTGAACAATATGAATTGTTTGTTTTAAATTATTTTGTTAATTAGTATTTTAATTAGATTTTTACTGTTTTCTTAAAGGAAAAAAAGAAGTGTTAAATTCTGTAAAAGTAGCAGAGGCAGTCTTAGGTTCATTGAGGAACCTTTAAATTACTCTGCCATGTGTTGGGAGACAGGGAGGTGTAAGCAAAATGTTGGGGGTCTGCAAAGTTTGGCGGATACAAAAAGGGGGACCATGGCAATGGAAAGTAAACTTTCCATTGCCGTGATCCCCCATGAAATTTATTCAATGCTGTGGTGAAATTTATTCAAGAACCTTTGCGATAGGTTATTGAATAAATTTCTTCACTTAAAAATATTTTTCATTGGTTAACTTTTTTGCTAATGAAGAACTATATAAAAAAACATATCCACTGTTGTCAGTTATAGAAAACAAATCGAATCTTAATTTTTTTGGTAAAAAATAAATGTACATAAAAAATTTTTGATTTATTTGCTTTTTCCATTTTCATATTTTCAAAAGAATTGTTTACAAATTGTATTTTTTCTTCTATGTGGTAATATTGATAACTAGGCCTCTTCGAAATTTATACAATTAAAATACTTTTTTGAGGTTAAATTTGTAACTTCACTCTGTTCTGATTTGATAATTTTTATCCAGTTAGATGCTAATCTCACAAATTTATATTGATATATATTTAATATATTCATGATTGGTATATTGATTTTAATAAAAATGTTACTATAATTACATTCTTTTAGTTGAGCGGTGTCGAAAGATAGTACCCATCTTGTGGAAACCTTGTCAGATACCTCTGATATTAAAATTTGTCTCAAGAATTGATTTCACAAAGCCTGGTATTCAAGATTGGATTTGGGATACTCTTAAATCTTCTTTGCTTGATGTTCCTACTAATAGTTTTATTTCATCTGAAAGACGACCAGTTCAAGGACCTACAGGTTTACCTCAACTCGAATCTTCCAGTCCTGAACTGAGCAATCCTGCCATAACTTTTCCCTCTACTAGCTCTAGTATTTTGAGTATTGATTCATCCACATCTACTTGTTCTTCATCAGCTGATCTCATTCAGAATGAGATTTCAAATGAACCTACTGCAACTTCTACAAAAACTTCAAAACAGAAAATCAAACTGCATAATTTACTCTTTTGGCAAAATAAGAAAAATCCAAAAAAAGGTGATAATTACTTCTCTTCGGCATCAGTTTCATCTTCATCTAATGTCACTAGTGGATTTCACAGTCAGAGTGGCAATGGCTTAGAAAGTATTGATATTTCAAATGAAGATTGTTCTCAAGATACTCCTGTATAAAATGTAAAAGAGAATGCCTTATAATTTCCCCATTATGTACTGCCATTTTCTTCCATTTTGTGTGTGTTTGAAGCATATTATTTACTTTTATGCAAATTAATGTTTTTTAAATGTATAAATGATATAAAATTGTTTTTATAATAGATTGAAAAAGTATTGATCAAGAACACAGAGAGAACTGTGTGAATCATAAAATTTCATTATATTCTTATTATGAAACAAATTAGCTTGTGTGAATATTAATATGAAGTTGTATAAAAAAATTTCTCAACTTTTCCTCTTGTAAGAAATAGGTTTATGAAGGCTGAAATATGCATATGATATTCATATTTTTAATAAGTGGCATTTAGTATTTAAATTGCCTAATTATTTTGTATTAATATTGTTGAGAGAATATATTTTTATGTGACTTGTAACAATCTTAGTGATATACATAAGCATTTGTTTTAAAGCTGTTGAGGTGATATATATATATTTGCATGTGTTAATATGACAATGTGATTTGAATGCTGTGAATAGAAACATGTTGATGCATTCTTGTCCATGTTTTATATTAAGTATTTATTTTTATTTAAAGATTTATTTGAAAAATTATTTTTATGATGTATTTTATTCCCCCTTCTCTTGTTTAATACAGTAATTTGTATTTTGAAAGTTAAGTAAATTTGATGCATTTAATGTTTATTAATGTATTCAATAAAGTTTTGTGGTGACCAATTTTTTTTTTTTTTTATTTATTTTGAATTTATATTTAAGAATAACATTCAGGTTGCATTTTGTATTCAAAGAATGATATCTACATAACTACATTTATATATAATTATGAATAATTACTTTAATTGTATAATCAGTCGAATTATATATTTCTGTTTGTAAATAATTGTTAATAAACAAACTTTTGTTTGACAAAAACTGATTTACCTTTGCTAATTGATTCAAGATCTTGTAACATGTCATTCATGTTTTGTTACTACCATTTTAATTGTTTTGCTTATTTCTTTGTTGATATATTTAAATAATATTTTACAAGGTAATTCATTTCTTTATTTTTCCTCTTATTTTTTTAAATATTGATTTGAATATAAATTCATAAGGTTCTTTATTTTTACTCTCACACAGTTTCAATGTAAAATTAAATTTCCTGTGTTCTGAGTTTTTTTAGTATAGTTTCTTTTAGAGAGGGTGAAGCTTTATATGGGTAAAAGGTTATGCACAAATTTTCAACTAACTCATAAACTGATCTGCATTTGTTACATTGTTCAATTTATTGTATGAAATGTAATCTGGAAACATAATTTTATGTATTAGTTTTCTAACATTTTATAGTTTTCTCATTTTTTTCTACTTATAATTTTTCTTTATTTTTGGGTAAAATAATTTTTTACTATAGCCTATAAGTATGGGGAATTTCACTTTTGTATTTGATTTTGAAGTACAAATAAACCTTGAAACAGTTTTGTTTTTGTCTTCATATATTTTACCATTTGGCTTATTTCACACAACATTTTATTCCTAGAATAATTTATTGTTTAAAAGTTCCCTACAAATTTAGCTGTGTGTAAAAGGAAACAAAAGCTGACTCATTTCAGCAAATAAATCATGCAACTTGTTTTCTGCTGCATAGCCTCAACTTTATTTAAAACATAGTCAGAAAGTGTATCAGTTTCGTGATCTCAGCATTTGTTTTTCAGTTCCCTGTTATCTTTTTCGAACTCTAAATTATCATTTAATGGTTTAATCATTTGCTGTAATATCTTCAAAAACTTAATAAATGTTGTAAGTGGTATGCTTGAGTTTAATTTTTAAAGAAAAAATTTTTCAAATGAAATGATGTGCATATTTATTTATGGTTTTTCATATGCTGGTATAAACTGAAATCAAAAATTATTTTTAATCTGCTTGAAATTTTTAAATAACTTCATTTATATATACTGAATAACAACCATTTCCACAGCTATTTTGTTCCTCTTGTTATCTATTTCTAAAAATGTAGAATTTTGATGAACTCTTAATTGGACATGCTATATAAAAAGTCTTCTCTTCACATTGTTTTCCTGGGAAATAGAAGAAAGTGTACTGTCAAAAGTAACAGATGGTATTTTTACATATATAAAATTTTATTAAGTGCTAGTTGTATTCTATTTATAACTCCAATTTTACATTTTTAAATTATATTTCATAGGCTTTAAAACATAAGAATTAATTTCATAATTGTTTTAATTTCGATTCATTAGCATGATAAAAACGAAAATATGTATTAAAATGTAGAATGCAAATACACAGCATAATATAAACTTTGTGTTTATTATTCGCTAAAAATAAAAACATTACAGCATTTAATAACATATAAGTAAAAATTTCTGAATTATTTTTATTTGAAGTAATAAAAAAAGTATATAAAGTAAAATAGTCTGAAAGAAAAAGAGCATGTGCGAGAAGTCGTGGTGCAACTTTGTCGGTCAAAGGAAATCAACAAAACAAGATGGCAACATGAAATCTTCACCAAATGAAAGAAAAACTCCAAATTTCTCACTTGTTCAGTGCACAGTTCGATGTCGGCACCATATTTGTTGTCCTATATTCATTTCAACGACATTCAAGTTCTTCTCACACATGATTAAGGACGTCTTGTGTAATTGAGTGAATGGCATCAGATTCTTTATTTTAAATGATTAATGTCACTGATAATTTACTTTACACTCACTTTATGTTAACAACTCTTTTCTATCACCCGTTAGGGGAATGTTTTATCAAGAAACTCACGAAAAATGCTGGCACGGCCTGGAGGAGTGCTGTGATGCTGAAAAATGACATCGTTTGGAAAATGTGGCATTGCATACAATTCCAACATGTCCAGATAGTTATTTGACATAAGTCTACTCCGCAAAGAGCCTCTTTTTTTTAAAATCGATTCTTCAAAGCTTTAACATTAGCAGTATGTGCTGTGAACGAAACTTACAGGCCGGTTTTTAAATCTCTTACTCATGTCGATGCGGAATCTTCCCTCGAGTACGAATAGGCCTTTGATTTTGTGCTTCGATTATTAGAAAGCGGGATATGACATTTCGGTAATGTATTTCTTTGGGGATTTTAGGCCATATATATCAATAAAAACACCGAAATAACCAAGTCTAATATCGGAGTGAGCACCTCATCTGAATCACTATAATACCTAGTTGTGTGTTTTTAGCCTGGAATACATATGAAATACGAGTGGAAGAACAGAAACATACAATACAAACAGAAGAATATCGACATTTATTTTACAAATGATGATCCCAGCATATAACAGAAGGGGTGCGCTGTTTTCCATTCCAGACGGGAATCCATTACAGGCGAAAATCCGACTTTTCTTTTCCCGAAGATACAACTAGGCCTTACTTGGAATTCGAACCAGAACCCACTGGGTTACAAGCCGAGGGTCATATCCACCATACTGGCTGGTCGGCATAATACTTAGTATAATGCGATAGTAATCGAGATAATGCGATATTTTGACTATTGTCGTTTTTGAGCGTTTTACAAGATTTCCGTGCGATTCTCGCTAGACTCGGTATACTGATGTAAAATCCAACGCTGATCAAGAATATACTAGGCGCTTTTCGAAATTCCAGTTTCAAAAGTTATTGCATTTCATTTTTTTTCTCGATGGGCTCGGGGTACCGATAATTTGGCTCGATTGCGTCTCGCTGTCTTGGCGAAAACCTAAACACTTTTTTTTATCCTAGAATATATATGTTACCAAACTTCATAACACAACACCCATTCTCCCTAGTGTTACGTTAGTACTCAGCATAGGCATCAGAATTTTCAGCACCCTATATTTAGGCGTTATAGGGCAGGGATGGCGAACTGATGGCACGCGACACAATATTTTGGGCACTCCATCGGATTTCGATTCCAGACACATTTAACTGTTTGAAAAAGCTGGCTTATGCTATTTTAACCATATTTTTATCTACTTATGTTTCAGAGTCATTATTTTCGGAAATGAATAACATTAATGACTCCCTTAGAAACCGTTTGGCAGATGACTAACTCAGGATGCATTCTGCTAAAAGTAACATATTACAATCCCTAAATAAGTTATTTGTCATCTAATCTGCAACAACAGAAGTCGCACCAATGTTTCTTTAATTTGAATAACACGTTTTTTATTAAAATATTTACTACTATACAGTACAAAGGGTATTTTTCGCAATAAATAAACAGTTTTGATTAGTTATGTTATTTTCCCAATAATCACAAGTCAAAATTATTTGAAGGCACGTGTATACCTCATTAAATATTTCTTTAGAAAAAATGGCATGTTCATCCAAAAAGGTTCGCCACCCCTGTTATAGATTGAACGTGCCCACGGTCTGACAAACACAATCAACTAGTAAACACACACAAAAATGACTAAGAAACGCGGTCTTTGTCAAACTTCTATAAAAATCGTCCATCATTGTCGATCTCATGAAGCATATCTGTTGAAACGCAAATCTCTTTGGTCTATCCGCCAGTTTGATAGAGTGCAATTTGTAACTCGAAAAACGTAGATGCTTCAACACCTAATAAAATGTAGTCATGCTTAGGTGTAAATGTTGAGTGCGCGCACACACACAGAAATTTTAGGGCTTTGTAAAGGACAGTTTTAATGAAGATTTTTCCTCACTAGATGGCTGCACCTGTCAGCTGTTTTCAGAATCAGCGAAATAGATGTCATGGTGCGATATAACCCGAATTAATTCTATTCTAATAAATGTTATACTTAAATATATAATAAATGTTAAACTTATTTTATATAAATGCACTTAATTACTGTTAATTTTTAAAATGATCCTCATAATTTATATTTCAGTTTTTTATTTTTACTTGTGTACCTCTATCGATTATATGTATGCTTAACTGTAACGAAACTGTTATTTTTTTTTTGTAAAAACGTGGTTTTTTTTAACAACACGTTTCTTGACTTGCTTTGCTGACGGTGTCGAATGAACACGCATAATAAAATTTCCAGTAAATATTGAAAAGTTTGAAGAATGAATTTTTTGAAAACGCTGAGTATTTATTAGAGTGCTATTAAACAAGCACCTAATAACTGGCGACCCTGATTTATATTTATTTACTGGAACAGACAAAATAGCGGCAGTGTCTGACAAGATCGTGGAGATGGCACCAAGAACAGTAGATGCCGCAGCGGTGCAGAAGGATACCTTAGGAGTGGATGAACTCCTGTCTAAATTAGTATCGCTTGAAGACCAACTTGCCTCATTGAAGCTACAACGAAAAGTCCGGAGCTCTCGCCCTCATCACCATCAGAGAAGTAGAAGTCGCAGCAAATCTCAAGGCACCGCTACAATCTCCAGGGAAGATACTGCTACTACCATTTCCGATTCGGGAAGAAATGCCTCCCTGGCAAATGCGTACAGCCGTGCAGCTTCAATGAGTCGGGAAACGAATCCCTGCAGTAGACGCCGCGGCGAGTCCTGCTGCCGAAATTTTAGGCCGCAAATCCCGGTTATTTGTCAAGGACAGAGAAACCGGATGTCAATTCCTTGTGGATAGTGGAGCAGACGTCTCGATCCTCCCTTGGACAAAAACGAAAGGTGAGTGCCAAGCCTCTCAATATAAACTGTATGCTGCTAATGGCACTGAAATTCCAACATTTGGTGTGAAAATTCTCACCCTGGATCTAGACCTAAGACGCCCATTTCAGTGGCCATTTATTATTGCCAAAGTTAAGCGAGGAATCATAGGTGCTGATTTCCTTCAAAAATTCCAGTTACTGATAGATCTGCACAACAGAAAATTAATCGATGGAGTAACAAATCTTTCAATTAAAGGAGAAGTTGCTACCGTCCAAGAAAATAATGATCTCAGCACGGTCAATAGAGCCTCCAAGTATTTCAACCTGCTTAACTCGTATCCTGATCTAACCAAGCCTAATTTGGTAAACAGAATTTTCAAACATGGAGTAAAGCACCACATCCTAACAACTGGCCAACCGGTTTATTCGAAGGCAAGACAACTGGCCCCTGATAAGTTGAAACTGGCGAAGCAGGAGTTCCAGTTTATGCTGGACAACGACATCATTAGACCCTCAAAATCTCAATGGGCAAGTCCATTACACTTGGTTAATAAGAAGGATGGCACATTAAGACCATGTGGCGATTACAGGCGACTCAACGCCCAGACAGTACCAGATCGGTATCCAATTCCTAGACATTAACTACATTCTGAAGTATAAAATTTTTTTTTTTCCAAGATAGATCTTGTAAAGATATATTATCAGATACCTATATTGTTGAGGAAAACAAAGAAAAAACTGCCATTACCACCCCATTTGGCCTGTATGAGTTTTGGACTGAGGAATGCTCCTTCCAACGTTTCATCACTAAAGTTCTGTATGGACTCGAGTTTGTTTTCCCTTATCTTGATGATGTACTTGTTGCCTCATCTTCAAAAGAGGAGCACAGTGAACATCTAAAAATAGTTTTTGAAAGATTCCTTCGAATTAATGTTTCCAAATCAGTCATGGGAGCTGACCAAGTAGAATTATAGAAAGTAGAAATAGAATAGAAGAAATAGAATTATAGAATAGTAGAAACTATTCATGACCTGCGGACATTTCTGGGTATGATAAATTTCTAGCGAAGATACCTAAAGGATGCTGCTAAGACTCAAGCACCTCTACATGAACTATTAAAGGGAGCGAAAAAGAAAGATCGCAGAAAAGTGCATTGGACTGATGACACAGGAGCTTTGAAAAATGCAAAACTGACCTTGCCGAAGCTGCTCTTCTATCTTGTCCGAGATCTGGACTACCCCTATCACTTTGCACAGACGCATCAGATTTCGCTGCGGGTGCAGTACTCCAACAGTTAGAAAATGAGGGCTGGAAGCCAATAGCTTTTTACTCAAAAAAACTAAATGATACACAAAGAAGGTATAGTACCTATGATCGAGAACTATTGGGAATATACCTTTCTGTGAAACATTTCAAACACCTGCTGGAAGGGAATGATTTTACTATATATACTGACCACACAAGCCACTGACTTGCGTTTAAGCAAAAAAATGAAAAGGCATCACCAAGACAACAACGACAACTTCAATACATTTCAGAATTTAGTTGTAACATTCAACATGTACTGGGGAAAGATAATGTTGTTGCAGATGCTTTATCCAGAATGAATCCATTTCTGAAATCAACTTTGATGCAATTACAGAAGAGAAAACGGAACTAATTTGATAACGGGGGCAATAGCGCCAAGTGCTGCTTGTTGCTGGAATGAAATCCAATATGGCGGCCTAGCGGTAATTTAATGATACACAATAATTTAAAAGAATTGTTTTGAAATACATTGAAATGCATTTCAAATAAAAGATATAGGAAGAGATTGAGAATTACCTAGATCAATCAATAAATAATGAATAATATTATGTAATAAAAAGTAACATGAACTAATAATAGTATTATAAGCAGCATATAATAATCTTACAATATTATTTTATCGTAATTATATATAATATTCATATATTACGATTTTATGATGGTTATTAGAAATAATAATCATATAATATAATTAAATAGTAATTATTAAAAAGAATAATCGTTGAATTGTAAAAAAATAAAAATAATCCATAAGAGAACTCGTAATACATAACAATGAATAAACATAAGAATAGCTATAAATAAACAACAGAAATAGTTATAAATAAATAAGATAATAATTATTATAAATAAATAACAATATTAATTATAAATAAATAACAAAATATTTAAAAATATTTATAAATAAATGCTAAAAGAAACAATTATAAATAACGAATATTATATATGATGTTTACACATAGTAATAATTGCATTTTTTTTTCATTATGAATAAAATAATTACATAATGTACGCTAAAATTAATTCAGAATATCAATTACAAAGTAGTGAAAGCTTGCAATATAAAACTTGCACTGCAAGTTCCTTCAACGAGTATCATCGAACAAAGAACGTAAAAAAAACATTTTTAAAACGAAAATATAAACGATTTATAGCAATAATTAAAAGCACAACACTTATTCTTTTAAGAAATAAATATTCTAGTACTCACTCATTTTAGAAATATCCATATTCGAAAATAGCCCAGAATTAAACAGAAGATGCAAACAATATAAAATTACACTGAAAATGGTTAAATTCTTAAAGAAATCGTCTGAAATTAAAGGGTTACAGCGGGCAAAAAAGGAACAAAAGTTATTTCTAATATACGTTATCCCCATGGCAACCACATCGACAGACGATAAAAATATTAAGCTAACCATATTGTAATATTATCGCTCATCTTGGCGAACATAAACAACAGCTTAGTGCTACTACCCCCGATATCAAATTAGCATCGAGCAAACTAGGGATGAAGAGTTGCAACAATTATTTCACAGCAATTCTCTGAAATTTAAACCTTCTACATTGCCATCTGGGAAAAAACTTTGGTGTGACATCTCAACGCCAAAAAATTAGGCCTTACATCCCACAGAAATTTAGGTTTCAAATGTTCCAACTAATTCATGGCTTAGCTCACCCTGGTATCAAATCCACAGTAAAACTGATGACTGAAAAATATGTCTGGTCAGATTTTAACCCGCGCCCCCAGGTGTGTTAAGTGTGCGGGCGAACACCTTGCGAAAGATTGTGTCAAGACCGTCGACCAGAAACCAAAGTGCTGTCTTTGCGAAGGTGAACATCCTGCCAGCTTCTTGAGTTTGCCCAAACAAAGCAAGGTTGAAAAAGACACCAATACCAAAACATCAGCTAAACCCACCCAGGTCAATAATACCACTCCCGCACCACCTAAAATCAACTTTTGGGAACAGCGAGCCAAGAATGCCACAGCACGCCAACAGCCGAACCCCAATACCTCCAAAAAGTCGTCCCAAGCCACTCCCACAACTACCAACACCTCCACCGAACCTGCCATAGACATTTTTGAGCAACTTAACTCCCCTGCAGTCAGAGAGACCTTCGATCTCCTTGAAAAGTTCATAACAATAGCACATACCATTCCTACAAATTACGGACGCCTCCGGGCCATCAAGCAACTTCTAGGAGACGAAATTAACTTTTAATCCCCGCAATAGAAACAGGTTCCATCTGACGGTAATCTCCTGGAATGCCAATGGAATAAGATCAAAAGTCGAGGAATTCAGGAGTTTTATCGCTCACTGGAACCCTGACATAGTTAACCTCCAAGAGACCCATTTACAACCCTGCCACAACTTCACCTTTCCCGATTACAACATCTACAGGACAGACCGCACATACCGAGGGGGAGGCACGGCCATCATGATAAAAAGGAGCATCCCACACCACCAGATTATCATCAACAACAATAGTTTTGAAAACACAGCCATTAAACTCAACAGGCAAAATGATCCACCTGTCACAATAGTTTCTGCCTACCATCCCCCAAGGAAACCCATAGTAGTTGAAGATCTGCATCAAATTTTCCGGAACCAAGGTCACGTCCTCGTCGCCGGAGATTTGAATGCAAAACAAGCATCTTGGAGCCCTCTTACACAACAGAACACCCCTGGTAATATCATTAGGAGATTCTGCGACAGCACAGGATACTACCTCAATGCACCATCTGAACCCACCTGCTTCCGCCGGAGCTACAGGAGCACAACAATAGACATAGCCATCTGCAAAGGTATGACCGTTACAGATTGTTCATCCATCTCAGAGCTCTCTAGTGATCACAACCTTGTCCTCTTGAGGGTGAGCTTGAATAACACTCCACTGCCCTCAGTACTTACTCCTTTTTTCTAACTTCCAGTATAAATTCCAGGAATGCTACTAACACCCTTCAGGAAATCAAGAATTTCAACCCCATCGACATAGAAAATGCCCATTAAAAATTTTAACGATTACATATAATAGTGCCCTTTCTCATAGCTCTACAGCACAAGTGCATTAACAAACCTCTTCTTTCTATCCCCTCCTTCATCAGGGATAAAATTAAAGCTAAAAATAGAATTAGAAAAGCATGGCAAATTACAAAAAATCCCCTGCTTAAATCCCAACTAAATAAAATGCAAAAAGATATTAAAAAAGATTTGAATAACCATAAAAACAATAAATGGAATGAACTTCTCACCGAAGCTTCCCCTGATGTGTGTGATGACTCTCTCTACAAATTAGTTAAATCTATTTCCTAAAAATAAAAACCTTTTCATGTTCCTTCTATTGTTGTTGGCCCCATGTGGGCTTACATTATAGTAACTGAGGACAAAGTTGACTGTTTGCTGACTCGTTAGGAAGCTCCTTTTCAAGAAAACCCAGAACCATGCGACGACGACGCATTTGACCATGTCAAGGAAGAGTCGACAACTCCTCAACCGCAATTCCAGACGCCACACCGCACCTTGACCTCACCACAGAAATTATGGAAATCATGCTCCAGCTCTCAAACGAAAAAGCACCTGGAAAGATGGCATTAAAAACATCGCTCTCAAGGCTCTCCCGCTAACGCCATAACAAATATCACCAAGATTTTCAATAGCTGCCTACAACAGATTATTTCCCACAAGAATGGAAACCCCGCGCCCTCATCACGGCGGTCATACTAAACCAGGAAGGAAGCAAGATTCTGAGGCTATCACCCCACCAGTCTGATCAGCTCCCTTGGAAAAATATTTGAAAAAATCCTTCTATAAATCATATCAATAGACACTGCGAAGAAAACAATATCATCCTGGATTTCCAACATGGATTCCGCAGCCAAACCTCCACACAGCACCAATTGCTCCCAGTTACCAACCAAATAGTAAATGGATTCAACCAAAAAACATACACAGTCGGTCTGTTCCTGGACGTCAAAAAAGCCTTCGACAGGATGTGGCACGACGGCTTAATCTACAAAATGACCATCGAAAAATTCCCCATCTATCTTATCAAAATTATCCATAGCTACTTGGACAATAGAACCTTCAATGTGAAACTAAACAATGTACACTCCAGCCAACGTCATCTGGCTACACAACTCCCTCAGGATCAATCCTCCAGTCCGGCCCTATATAATATTTACACCAGTGACTTCCCAACGGATAGCTGACACAACAGTCTGCCTCTTCGCCGTTGATGCTGCAGTCGCTGCAACGGGAAAACGGTCGAAGAAGCAACAAACCTAATGCAAATTACATCCTCAAGTTACAAACCTGGCTAACCAGAGGATAGCCATCAATACAACGAAAAACGCATGCAATAGTCTTCCAGGGAAAACCAGATCTCACAATAGCCCTCCACCCCTCAAATCTTTGATCAAAAACAATAGAATGGACTTTTGAAAATTAAATACCTAGGACTCACACACATTCTTAACGACAATCTCACGTACAAAACCACACTTTGACGAAACAACAAAAAAAATCTGGAAGAGATTCTGCATCTCAAAGGACCTCATCGGCAGAAAATCAAAACTTTCACTAAAAAATAGACTTTTCGTTTACAAACAATATCTCCGCCCCTCACTTCTCTACGGCTGCTCGATCTGGGGATCGGCAGGTAACAAACACATCGACAAACTACAAAGACTTCAAAATAGAGCACTTATAACAATTGCCAGAGCTCCCCGATTCCTTCCAAGATATATTCTTCACGAGGAACTGAGAGTCGAGCCAATCCACAACATAATAGCGGAATCAGCTTCTAGATTCCACTCTTCTATCCCCTACCATCACAACGTGTCAATCAACACGCAGAATAACTACAGGAATCTTCCCCCATCCACCCACCGTATGCCGCACAGAGCAACAACCATCCATTCGAGTTTCTGAGTTTGCATTGCAAACGACACTACTTCAACGAATCACGTCCCAACGTCAATCGAAGAACTCCTTTTCGCCCCTTCCCGTTTCGCCGCGGGGCGGAACATCTCCTACCCCACTCTACAAGAGTGCTAAATCAAGAAACTAAGTACATTATGGGGGGAAAAAATTTTCCCAGAACGAAATAATTTCTCTTTTACATGAGAACAATAAACTCGTTTGCTGACTCGTTGAGAGCTCCTTTCAAAAACCAGAACCATGCGAGGGACGACTTCTTGACCATGCCCAAGGAAAGAGTCGACAACCTCAGCCGCAATTTTCCAGACGCCACCCGCACCATTGACCTCACCACAAATTATGGAAATCATACTCCAGCTCTCAAACGAAAAGCACCTGGGAAGATGGCATTAAAAACATCGCTCTCAAGGCTCTCCCACTTAACGCCATAACAAATATCACCAAGATTTTCAATAGCTGCCTACAACAGAATTATTTCCCACAAGAATGGAAACACGCCCTCATCACGGTCATACCTAAACCAGGAAAGGAAGCAAGATTCACAGAGAACTATCACCCCACCAGTCTGATCAGCTCCCTTGGAAAATATTTGAAAAAATCCTTCTATAAATCATATCAATAGACACTGCGAAGAAAACAATATCATCCTGGATTTCCAACTGGATTCCGAAAACCTCCACACACACCAATTGCTCAGTTACCAACCAAATAGTAAATGGATTCAACCAAAAAACATACACAGTCGGTCTGTTCCTGGACGTCAAAAAAGCCTTCGACAGGATGTGGCACGACGGCTTAATCTACAAAATGACCATCGAAAAATTCCCCATCTATCTTATCAAAATTATCCATAGCTACTTGGACAATAGAACCTTCAATGTGAAACTAAACAATGTACACCCCAGAACGTCATCGGCTCACAACTCCTCAGGATCAACCCTCAGTCCGGCCCTATATAATTTTACGCAGTGACCCCCGGTTTGCACCGTCCTCTTCGCGTTGATGCGAATCGCGCAGCAGGAAAACGGTCGAAGAACAACAAACCTAATGCAAATTACATCCTCAAGTTACAAACCGGCCAACCAAATGGAGGATAGCCATCCATACTGAAAAACGAGCAATAGTCTTCAGGAAAACCAGATCTCACAAT
This sequence comes from Trichonephila inaurata madagascariensis, assembly GCA_019973955.1. Lineage (NCBI taxonomy): Eukaryota > Metazoa > Arthropoda > Arachnida > Araneae > Nephilidae > Trichonephila > Trichonephila inaurata. The sequence continues at coordinate 70,189 of BMAV01027670.1, forward strand.
AGCCCCCCACCTCCAAATCTTTGATCAAACAATAGAATGGACGAAATTAAATACCTAGGACTCCCCAACACATTCTTACGACAATCTCCACGTCAAACCGCACTTTGACAAACAACAAAAATGGAAGAATTCTAATCCAGGACCTCATCGGCAGAAAATCAAAACTTTCACTAAAAATAGACTTTTCGTTTACAACAATATCCCCGCCCTCACTTCTCGCACCGATCGGGATCGGCGGGTAACAAACCATCGACAAACTACAAAAGACTTCAAGTAGAGCACTTATAACAATTGCCAGAGCTCCCCGATTCCTTCCAAGATATATTCTTCACGAGGAACTGAGAGTCGAGCCAATCCACAACATAATAGCGGAATCAGCTTCTAGATTCCACTCTTCTATCCCTACCATCACCGTGTCCCAAACAACACCAAAAATAACTTCTGAGGAATCTTCCCCATCCACCCACCGTATGCCGCACAGAGCAACAACCATCCATTCGAGTTTCTGAGTTTGCATTGCAAACGACGAAAACACACTTCAACGAATCTACGTCACCAAACGTCAATCGAAGAACTCCTTTTTCGTCCCTTCCCGTTTCGCCGCGAGCGGAACATCTCCCTACCCCACTCTACAAGAGTGCTAAATCAAGAAACTAAAGTACATTATCTAGGGAAAAATATTCAGAACGAAATAATTTCTCTTTTACATGAGAACAATAAACTCTACAAATTGTTCATAAAATTAAACAAGCCAAGTATTCGATAATTTTAGATTGCACCCTTTATGCCAGAGAGTGAGTGAGTGAATATTAACGTCTCACTGTTCAGCTACACAAGGGCTCTTGGCGACGGAACTCGTAATTTTGAACCATGGTCAAGTGAAGAGGATTGCACCTGAGCTGGTACCCCCTCTCCTAACTACCACACCTCACCACACCAACGGGAGGACGTTTGAGCTCTCGACAGATTTAACGTGCATCGCTCCCCTACACGGCGAGTCTTTAGTGGTTCTGGGCTCGAACTCGTGAGAAGCCAGCCAGGATCTGATACCTTGACCACTGATCCCCTTATGCCAGTAAGATCGAGCAAATGACATTTTTGACAAATGGTGATGATTAAAACCGGGAAAGGTAGAGTGGGGAAATTTTTAAAAAGATTTCATTGAAACAAAAAACAAACGCGGAAGTTATAAGTGACATGATAGAAAAGCAAACTTAAGGCTGATGGGCTCGACTTATGAACTGTAGGGGAAAGCCTATGATAATATGCGACATGGCTGGATGCCCCACAGGTGTGCAACGCGAAAAAAGATATCAATCTTAATGCTGTTTTTTTCTTGCTCAAACCTTTGCTAAACCGTTTGCGTACATGCACCTTGTGGAGGTAAATTCGGTGACTTTCTTTGGTACGCTAGAACGCTGCTACTCTTTTTTTTACGTCGACACCCTGGGTTCTTGAATCCCCAGGAAAATGTTTGAAGGGTTCAGGACACGTTGGGCACTAGAAGTGATCTGTAGATTATATTAACCCATTACAAAGAGACTTTAACTGCACTGTAAAACGGCGGAAACGGGGAAAGCCTTTTACACCCCAGATGCAAAGGTTTTTAGTCTATGCAATTTCATTCGTTTTATGTTTTAGGCTTCTGGCAACCGGTCTGTTGGGTCAATGATGCTCAAAAAGTTTCAAACAGGGTTAAATATCCATCAATGTGTAAAAACGTGCTTTACAGACCATATTAAGCAAAAAAGAAATTTGGATGACTCTTTTTAAAATATACCGGTTTATGTGAAGGCAAAATTTTTTTTTGAATCCCCAAGACGAATCAGGGGAAGCATATATTTGGCAAGGAAGTAAAGATGTTCAGTTATCTCGAAGATGACTGAGGGGGAACAATGTTTTTTTTCAATAGATAGAGTAACTGCTGAAATTCGAAAAATTCCTACAGTTGCAGAATCTAGCGCAGAATTTTGCTTTTTAAGGCCTGAAGTGATTTGAGCATGGACGGGGCTTAACTTGGTTAAGCTCCTCAAGACATTAATAAAATTCTAAGTTGAACGCGTACGTCTACAAGCTTTCATAGCTGCAACAAAAATCAGGATGGAAAAAAAAATCAAAGGGCTAGCTCTCTGGGTTTATTAAAAATATTTTGAGTCCCAAACTTGAAGATGTCTTACCCAAAAATTGTTATAATATTGGGTTTTTTAACATCTGCCATCACAGTAATGCCAGTTGGAGATGCTTCTTAAAACAAAATTAATCAAAAAATTTTCTCAGATCGACTTGTGATATAGCCCCTTTGGTGACAATATTTTTTTACTGGGTAGAAAAGGGATGGGGTTTTTTAAAAAACAGACATTTTAAATTTTAATATGACTTTATTACGAATAGAACCCAAAAAAGTCTAAAAATTTAAATAAATTTAAATAAAGGAGAATCTAGAATGAACGAACACACAAAAAAAAGTTAAACCGAATCCGTAACAGACCACTTTCTTCGTTTTTTTTTTCCGCCTACACTTATTTCTAATAATATTACAAGTCCTAATATCAAATAATCAGCCCTACCTTAACCCAAACAACTTCAATCTTTAAATGGAAACGTCTGGGCGGGGTGCAATAGTACGCCCCTTTTAAATGGGGGGTTTCCAGGAACTTTATGCTTCAATTCGATTGTACTCCCCCAAACAAAAATTTCCCCCAAATTTTTTTAAAACTTCTGTTTTTTTTAAAACTTTTTTTTTTGCATTTCTTGTTCGCATTTCGCTTCTTGGGTTTTGGTTTGGAAAAAAGGGGGTTGAGGGGCTCCGCGTCTTTTCTGCCTTTCCTCTGGGTTTTTTGACGGCCAAGATTTGGCTTTTTTCCAACAAATCAAAAGTGAAATGCAATTAAAAATGCAAAAAAAGAAAATTTTAAAATAAAAAATTTTTTGTGCGGGGGAATTTAGAAAGTTCTGTTTGGGAAGTTATTTGATGGCTTTTTCATTCTCCAGGGTTTTGGCTTTGGTGACTAAACCCGTTGCGTGATTGGGGGTTATTTGATATAAAAAATTTAAAAATTATTAAATTGGAATGATAAATTTAATTAGAAAAGTGACCCAAATTTTCGATCCTTTTTGCTCGCTACCGGGCGTCTCTCGCGTCTTTCTGCCTCTCCCATGTTCTTTGACGGCCCGTTAATGGCAAAACTTTTCCAACCCAATACCAAAAAGATAAACGAAGATATTGAAGGGAATACTATAAAAGGATAGAAGTTTTGATGAAAAATTCGCACAGCAAAAAAGTAGTGTGGAATCATTCGATCAAACAGGTTTGGATAGCAGTGTGGAGCAAAGTTACAGTATACTTTAGAAGGAATAAAACCTAATATAAAAAAGTTGGTTATATAAAATGAAATTTAAAAATTTTCTATAGGTGAAGGAAGGGGATCTGCAAAAGGTAATATTTGATATAAGTAATTAGATGAATCGGGTTTTAAATTTTAATTGAGATAAAAGGATCTGTTTCGTGATCGACAAAAACAAGGTTTTTTGGGGGTTAACTCTCCTTTTTTTAAAATTGTCAAATTAAATTTAAGTAATATAAGTTTTTTAATAAAAGTTGTATTAAGAACTCAAATTTTATCATTTTGATAAAATCCAGGGCCGGGAAGTTCCGGGGTTTTGGCCACATTTTTTGGCCACTTTTTGTCAAAATTTTAGATTTGTTTAAAATTTAATAACAAATTAAAAATTTTAAAAACTTTCAGCCCCCCAATTTGGAAAAAATGGTCAAAAGATCGCCATCCAAAAAAACCCCAAAAGGACTTGGGGTTGGAAATTAATGGGTGGTATTTTACCAGAAATTGTTTTTTGGGGGGAAGGGAATTTTTTTGGGGTGAATCACTTTTAGGATTTGTTTTCTTTTTTGAAAATCATCTCCCGGGGAAAAAAGGGTTTTTAGATATTCGGATCAGTGTTTAGTGCCCCCGGATTTGGGAGCTAAACGAAAGCCATTCCCCCCGATAAAAAAAAAAATATTTAAAGCGGGTTTTTTTACTACGAGGGGAAAGGAACAGGAAAAC
>BMAV01027674.1:0-10509 GCA_019973955.1 Trichonephila inaurata madagascariensis
TTTAAAAAAAACTGGGTGACAATGAAATTTTAAAACATTGAAAAGGTTAGAAAAAAAATTAACGGATACTAAATATTTTTTAAAAAAAAAACATTGATGGATTAAATTTGTTCGAACAATAAAATCTTTGCGATGTCTTCCCAAGAGGAATTCCCCTTTGTTTTTAAAATTATATTTAAAAAAAACTACCATACATTTCCCAATATTGCAATAGCTTTGCAGATTTTGAACCCTGCCAACGTCGGTGGCTATTGGAGAACAAAGTTTTTCAAAACTTAAAATTATAAAAAAAAAAAACTAGATGCAAACTATAATGGCGGGGGAGAGATTATTCTTTTACATTGAATTTTGAAGGGTTCGAGGCGGGGTATATGTTAAATTATGAAAATTTATATGTTTACAAAATTTTTCACTAGTAACTTTCTCCCCATCCAGGAGAACGGACATTCCTTTCGCCCATACGATGTCTGGTGCCAGCTTTTCTAAAGGGGGACAAGGGTAATAAGAGCTATTAGTAGATAGAGAGCCACAGGAGACGTTTTATTTTAATCATGTGAGCATAGTTACTATAAGTTAAATTATAAGCTCTTGTGAGATCCCCACCATCAGTATTCGACGAAATTGGCCTGCAGAAACGGGCTATTTCTTTTCTTTTATTTTACTCGTTTGAATTCATAACAGAAGCGTAGCTATCGCCGTATCAATGATACGGGGCAGCAAAATGTGTAAGCAAAACATCGTAATATATAAAGACCCCCCCCCCAAAAAATGTCCTCAAGGAATTTGGATACAGGGTTCACTCAGTACTAGCTACGCCAGTGAATCATAACGAGTAATTATGTGCCTAATTTCGAACTATTTTTTAGAACATTAGGATTATATATATGTCTGTGTTAATTATAATTTTTTGCTTTGGGAAGAAGGGTCAGCACATTTTTATTTTTCTCCGGGGTGACAAAACTTGTAGAGACGGCCCTGGTGGAATAGGGTTCCACAAAACTACTTTCTAGTTCTAGATGTTCCGTGAGTTGAAAAACCACTGCTCGAACGAAACGATCATAAAATATCTTTTAATAGTTTTTCTCAGTCAGAAGCGCCATCTTTTGACGAACCTCGTAACAAATTTTGAAAATAAGTGATAAGTTTCATGGTTATCAAAGCAAAATGCAGTAAAAACCGCAAATTTCCTTCGCTTTCCATTTTTTTTTTAAATCTTTGGTCATTTTGGGAGATTTGATTAATACATAATAAAATAAAATAATTTTGTGGTAAGCACACAGCATTTCTACTCTAGTTCTAGAATATATTTTCTGCGAATTATGATAGGATTTAAAAAAAAAAAACGCAAAAAATGCAATAAATACCCTAACAAAAACGAATGAGAAGAATGGTATAAAATTAATAACTGGGTAATATCGTGGAATATGATTTGCCACGATTTGATCTTGTAAACTCTGGATATAATAGTTGTACAATATATGATAAACGATTGGAAACATTTTAAAACAAGAAATGTTTTTTAACTATTATTTCGAACTAATAGTTAAAAATGAACATCATATTGGTACTACTCGAAAATTGCCATTCAAAATTTTTAAAATTGACTTTAAAAAAATATTGTCAATCTTTAAATAATAGAATAAATAAATAATGATAAGATAAATAAGAATTTTTGTAGATTTTATTTCATAAATTTTAATATAAACATTACACACAAGAAATTTTTTACCTTCTAAGAGATTTCTGACATTACGTTCAAGTTGGTGTAGTTAAAATATATCGGCAAAAAATGTTTTAATTAAAATTAAAATTAAACCCATGAGATTAAAAATCAGACATTCATTAATATGTGTATGTGATGCATATGTATAGAGTTATATAAGCATATTTTTTGTATGTAAAACATAGTTAAGAAAATTTATATAGTTGAAAAATACTTCACGTGCAAAAAGGATCTGTTCTAATTAATATGCGTAAAACTATTAAAATTTATTAAAATCATTAAATAAAGGAACATATATTCATGATTCCATGATTCTCAAAAGTATGAAATAATTTCAACAAACAATCCTTTATCTATTTTATAGTAAAAATTAGATTGGTACGACCAAAATAATCTTTCTTTTTGTCCCTCTCTTAAAAGGTTTCTTCATCACTGAAACGAACCATCGCATAAAAATGTAAATATTGGCCATTTTTAGGCGTTTTCTACCTTTGATAAAAATTTGTGAAACATGAACAGTTGGTTTAATATGTCAGTAAATCAATTTTTGTTGTTGTTGTTGCCATTTACATTGTGGATCTCTTCCTGAAAAATTAGCTGGTTTTACCTTTAATTGAATTTTTTACTCACAACGTACAGTATTAATTAAGCACTTCGAAGATGAGAAGTATAGTCTTGGAAGAAATTTTGAACTGCTGGTGGTGCCATCTGTCATTTATTTCCCCAACTATCGCTAATAAGGAAACTGAAATTAAAAGGTAAATTCATTTAGGTAATTAATTTTGGTAATAGGAAAGTTTTTTGTGAAAGAGTTAAGTTTTGTATTTTTTTCCCGTTTGATACTTCTCGATTGCATGCAGTTTTTCCACAACCAGTTCAAGAGAATCCATGAAGATGAGAGCATTGATGATGGGGACAAGTTTCAGTACCTGATCCAGGCAACAACTCCAAAATCCCGGGCCAGGGATATAGTTGAAAGTTTTCCGGCGACCCCTGAAAACTACAGAAAGGCTTTTGAATACCTAAAAATGCGGTTCGGACAAGAGGATGTCTTGATTCAAGTGTATGTCCGAGAACTCTTAAAGCTGGTTCTACAGAACACAGAAGTCAAGAAAGTAAATTTGTCTTCGCTGTATGACAAGATTGAGGCCCACTCGCGCCTTAGAACCCTTGGAAGTCCCCAAAAGAAAAATAACCATGTTTCCCCGATGGTGGAATCCTGTCTTCCCGCTAAATTTTGCGCGCCTGGGGGGAGATCGTTGGCTATTCATCAGATGAATCAGGTAAAAAAAAGACCGATTCTCTTATAAAATTTTTATCGTGGGTTTCTAGTAAAGACGAAAAAAACTACTAGGAATAGTTTTGATTCTGAGAAATTTAATTATAAAGAAAAATTGAAATCTTTCCACTGCGCAGATTTATTTAAAGAAACTTTAAAAACAGGAAAGACTTTAAATTTTAAAGAATAGTAATGATAATTGTATTTTTTTGTAAAAAACCCATGCCTCTGAAAATTGTTGTGAAGCAGCTTCTATGCTATATGATGTTAAGAAAATGCTGTGATTAAGAAGGCGTGTGTTAATTTTTTTAAAAAAGGGGTCACATGTAAATTCTTTAGATCAGATGTTAAATGCATAATATGCAAAAAACGACTTTATGTGTGTTATGCCCCAAATTACCGAGATGGGGTTTGGGAAAACCGAAATGCAAGCGTTGAGAATACCCGACTGCTGTTCATCTAGCTCTAATTTTTTTAAATAAAAGCCACTTCTAAAACCCTTTCGACTCTTGTGGTTGTGTTCAAAAGGAAAACCATAGGAGTTTATAAAATTTTAAATTGCACCGGATCTAAAAAATCGTATTTTTTAAAACACTGCGGAAAAATTAGCATTTAAAAATGAAGGGAAAAAGAGTTATTCATTCTTTGTTTGGCGATAAAAAAACAAAATTATGACAAAATTTAAAAAATTTGTTTAACTGATTTTGATAATAATTATACTTGTAACTTAAATTGTATGCCCAAGAAATTATATGTTGATGTTCCGGTATCAGACATGGTCCTTGGATAAATAGGTTAAAAATAGGAAAAAAATTTATCAGATGGGTCATAATTTGGGGAAAAATAGAAATATTAATAGGACAGATGTAGCGGGAAGATACTGACTAAAAATGTTCTATTTAAAATCTCCCTTAGCAATAAAACTAAATTAGTTGGACATTATGGGAAAAACATAGAAATAAGACTAAGTTTGATAACAATCATTTTATGAATGTTACTTCATTTTTTAAAAATATTGTATTTCCGATTTGTGGAACCTCAAAGATGATTGTTTATCATTAAAATTAACTTAGAAAATTGAAGGTAAGGCTATAACAAAAAAGGTCATTGTTATCCATAGCTTTTTTTTGATAAATTTGGGGTTTTACGGCCCCCGTGATTTTTAAAACCCAAAAATTAATTTTACAGGAACTTTGGAAAAAAAATTAAAATGGGATAAAAATCCCCAGAAAATATTTTAAATAAAGTTAAACAGTGGTTAGAGCAACTCCCTAACTTGCAGGTATTAAAATACCTCGATTTTTTGAATTTAGCTCTAGGGGAAATTTAAAACAGATAACATTGTGTTTTTTGTGCCCTAGAAAAAAGCGTATGCCGATTGTGTATTTTGAGGGTGAATATGGGAAAATGTTTTTGTGAAACTGATACGGGAAAAGCAGGGTAGCTCCTTTGAAAGATAATCCCCGTTTGGGTTTTTTAAATACCGGAAACCCGACTTGCGGTTTCTCTAAGAACGCAAACTTCCAGATTGCGTATTTATTATTTGACGATTCCATGGGGCCCTAGCATGGATACAACTATAGAGTTTGGGGGCGTATTTGTTTTAAGGGGGGAAAAGAAATCGAAACCTTTCGGATTTTGTGCTGGGAAACGTGCCTTCAAAAAAAATTTCGCGGACATTCTTACTCGGGGTTGTGCGCTCAACACATTTATTTAAGTTTGGTGGGGGGGGAGCCCCCCTGGTTGCCCAAAAACCCGGTTTCGGTCAAAAAAAGTCCCCGATGAAAAGCATAAATTTAGAGTTAAAAATCTGTTTTGGTTAATACCGCTAAGAAATTGGGATTTTAAACTGGCACTGAAAATATTTCTCATCTTACTTAAAGTTGTTCGCATGAAAAGCTTGGATATTTGTTTTTTTAAAAAATGCCAAGGAATTGATGTTTGAAAACTTCAAAATAACATTTTCTGAATTTATAAACGGAAAAAATTTAAAATTAAATTAATAAAAATTTGAAAATTTTAAAGGGTGAGAATGAGAAATTCGCCCTTTTAAAACCCATTTTAGTAATTTTGGGAAATTTTTTGCGTGCTAGAACAAAACTTTTTTTGGGGGAAGATACGAAAATTTTTAAATTTTCCCTATCATTTTACCTAACGAACACCAGTTGTTCATTTGATGATCGTGCGTAAACATGAGGGAAATTTATCAGGTGTATCTATTGTAATGAAACATTTGCGGGAAAATTTTTTGGGTTTTAAGCGCGAAAATTAATTAACAAAAATCAAAAATGCCCAGGTGCAAAAAATTTTCGCTCAAAAAAAGGAAGTGGTACCATCTTCTTTACCGAAAAATAGGGTAAGCAACTCTAAAAAATTTCAAGTTGTAGGAGTTGTTTAACTTTATTTAAAAGATAAGCGTAAGGGTGGGTGTATTATTCACTTGTTTTGTATTCCGAGCAGTGCATTTTTGAACTTTTTATCTCTTTCTACCCACATTTTTTCAATCTTTAAGAAGTTTATTTCGAGAAGAGGGGCCACCATTATTTATTCGGATAATGGAAAAAATTTTGTTGGGTCTAATGGGGATTTAAATTTTATTGACGGGATTATAATGTCTAAAGCTAATATCCAAAAATAAAGTGGAAATTTTAAACCCTCCCAGTGCTGAGGGGGGGATTTTTGGGAAAGAATGATTCAAATGTTAAAACAAATTTTGAAAAATGTTTGGTGAAATTGTTATATTACAAAATTAAATACTTACTATGTGAATGTGAACATGTGATAATTCTAGACCCTTTAAACACGAGGAGAAATTTACCCCCTTAACAAGATGTTTTTTAAAAATCGGGAAAATCTGTGGGGTTTGCTAGTATCAAAAAATCAAAAGAGGATTAGACTGTTTAAACCATTGGGAACAACAGGAAAGATTTAAATTAGACCCACCAACAGAAAAAACCAGGTCCAAATCCCGCCCAAGGGGGAAAGTATTGGGTGGAAAAAAGTTTTAAAATGGGGGTTTGGGCTTTGTAAAAGTAAAACCCCCAAATTCCCGGAAAAAATGGAAATTTTTTGTGAGTCAAAACTGGTGGGGAATGGTCAGTCCAGGCAAAGGGGGTTAAATTAGAACCAAGAACCGGGGAAAATCCCCAAGAGCATTCTTTTTAAAGGGGGGGAAAAGAACCCATGAAAACGTTTGAAAATCCTAAAAGTTTTTGCTTTTGTTTTACTATAAATTTTTTTTATTTTAAACCCCTTTTGTAGCCCATATTTAAATTTACTTTTTTTTTTAATTTGTGGATTTTTTAACGGGGAAAAAAAAAGGGGAAATTTCAAAGCACCAAGACAAAAAAGGGGTCTCCCTGGAAGGAAGAACATTCTTTTTCTTGGGGCAAACAGGAAAAGCGCTCCAAAAAAAACAATTCCTCAACTTTCGGGGAAAAGGGCCTAAATTCCGTAATTTTAAGCTTTTATGTTGAAAAAAAATGTTTTTTTTTAAAAAGAAATCTTTTTTCGCACAGAAGTTTTTTTTGTAATTGATTTGAAAAGGGGAAACAATAGAAAATTTTTAAATTTTTAAATGTTAAAAAAATAGTTTTAAAAGGATTAAATTAAAATTAAAAGGTACAAAAGGTACAAAAATTTAAAATTTAAAATTAAAGGGATTTTCTCCCATAAATAAAACATCCCGTTTTAATCTTTTAAAAGGAAATTTTTCAGCTTTAATAAATGGCCCTTGAAAAAAATAAAAATTTGTTTTATAACTTTTTTCAAGCCAAAACCCCCTTTAATAAATCCTGAATTAAAAAAATTTTTCACACCAAAATCTTTTATTTATTTAAGAAAAAATTGGTTTTTTTTTCAAATAAGATATCCTTTTTATCCGCTACAGAAAGACTTTTCTTGTAATCAGCAAATTTCGAACGGGAAAGGGTACAAATCATTATTAGACAAGTACAGTGGAGTCATGAGTGTAAAGTATCGTGTAAGTTTTGAATAGGACAGGAGATTTATTTCTTATCTCATCCCACTCCTTTAAAGCAGGGTACATTTAAACGATTGTGTTACATTTGATGACTGCCTGCCTATTTGTGCAACTGAAGTTGAGGAAATGGTTGATTTTTCGTAACCAATAAATTGCGATTCTGATGCAGAAATTGATATAATAAAACTCCTATTAAAACTGATACATTTTCTAATGCTTTACATTACTTGGAAACAGTGAAAACATACCTTATGCTACAGGTTGTAAATGACACAGCATTTTCTTACCTGCAAAAAAGCCGGAAAAGAACTCTTTCGAATCAGGAATCAAAAGGATTGTCAAACATCTATCTAACAATGGATATTTTTGCACAGATGCTTATTATAAAATTTCCAAGAAGTGCAAAAAATTTGTACTTTGTTTGAACCGAAAAATTCGATAAATCGGGGTCCGACTGTAATTCGACTCCTAAATTACATAAAAACCCTGCTTAATTTCTTACGGTTACGAATGGCTTAAATACTTATATCATTACTTCTGTTGAGAATTCGCAAACTCTTTTACAAAACTTAATCAATCATATATATATATTAAAGCTATTACTAAATATGTTCAAGATCTAATTCTTTTTAAAAAATATTTACTCTAATCATTGTCATGATTTTGAGTGTTTACTTAAATCTGTAGATATTAATAGAATAATTAGGGAGCTCTATTATAAAAAATTGAGGTAACCATTATATATAAATACTGTTATAAAATTCCATAAATTTAAAAGGCTTATTGAGTTTGAATGAAATAAAAATTATATTAATTTTAATGGTAATCTGTGTACACAAATCGAAGGTTCACCTCAAAGTGGACATTCTAGCCACAGATTAATAACATTTATTCACACATTTTCTTTTAAATAGTTATATTATTAATACAGATATAAAATTTTAGATGTATAGGTAATGTACTTGTTTTATGTAAAAATAGTGAAAAACATCTATTATTTTTCTTCCTAATTATTTGAACCTCGCTAAAACTAACAGAAACCCTCTCAAAACAGATTACCTTTATGTAATTTTGTGTATTATAAAATTTACGCAAAATATTTATTTGTTCCTTATTTAGCTGTTTAACTTAATATTATAATCTTTTCGTAGTAATGGTTTTTATGTTTCTCATTCCTACTTACTCCCATAAGATGGCGCCAAAGGCTATATTTTTTTCTGCTTTTTATACTCCTTTTTATTCAGCTTCTTATTGAGGGGACTGCCAAATGTACTGACATGGTTAGGGTACTTTTGCACAATAAAATCACATTATTCAGGCGTAAAACTTTTGCTGAGAACGTAAATTACTCATATAAATCCGCCTTGAAATGTAAAAATGTCAGAAATAGTCTAGAAAATTTTAAAATTACGAAAAATACATATACCCTTGCTTCCAGAATTTTCTGACGCCATACTTGGCAAGCTTTATTACAATGTCTGCAGATGGCGCCATGTGTATGCAATCTACGTACAAAATTTTTAAAACGTTACTTTAGAATAAATTTACCGCACAAACTGCTTAAATACATATTAATAATACTATATTTTATGAAAAAGAATATTTTGTTACACGAATAATGACTTTAATCACTTCAGAAACACTGATTTTGCTTTTTTTCATGAAAAAAAGGGGATAGTTATAAAATATAGTAACCCTAGAACTACGTCACGAAACCACTTCCATGATATCCTTTCGAAAAGGCAACGGTCAAGTGACCTTGATATCAGCTGGCTTTTGTATCTGCATTAAAGATAAAAGTTAATTGGAGAGGAATTTCAAAAAAGTTTCAAATCACAAACTTATTGCTTCAAGTCAGCTAACCATATTTTGGGCAGAAAGAGACGACAACCGAAAAAAATGCAGTTGTTGAACGTTATTCAGCTGTCTATTTCTGCTACATAAGCTTGCGAATCTGAAGCAAAATGATAAGATTTTCGATTTCTCTTGGATATTCATGGTTATTAGTATTAGGTGCACCGGAAAGTGTTCTGGAAGTTCCGGTAACCACAAGTTTTGACAAGAATGCGAAAATTCATTTGACCCATATTTGATTCTCTTTTTTTAATCATTGAATGTATACATATTGACCTAGCAAATGAATTTAAACAAAGATAATTCATGTTAGTTTTAAAAGAGACGTGATTGTATATCCATAGCTACTGATAACAGAAATTTATTGAAAGCATTTGGTAAAGCTACATTTTCTGATAGAATACGCAGAAAACGGTTCAAAGAATTTCAAACAGGTGATAAGGACCTTTCTGGTATAAACTGCTCTCTTCTAGACCAAATCCTTTTTAACAACATCACAGGTTCTGGAAAGGCTTGATTCATTTCAACAACTATTTCGGAAAATTATATTAATGTGGAAATATTCGAAATGGGTGCAACATAAATTGAGAAGAAGCAAAATTAAACCTTTCTTTTACTGTGTCTGTATTGAAGATAAAAGTAAATTTTGCTAAAAGTAAAATAAGAAATATATTGTAGTTAAGCTGGTTGGAAGTCATAAATAATGATGAAAGCTATATCATTTTGAGATATAGCCATCCTGTGTTGACTATGTCTATTAGGATCCGTAAGCCGAGGTGTGGGATTTTTAAATGATGAAAACATTTTGGATTCTTAACAAAACTTTTATTAGAATAACTTAAATTCTTAATTCAAATTTAAACCCCTTTTTTAAAAGTGAGAGTTAACACCCAAAAACCTTATTTAATCGCCAACTAGATCACTTATCTTAATTATAATAAATTCTGACTAACTAATTCTTTTCAAAATTTACCGTAGAGTCACCTTCCTTTCGATTGAGTAATACCTATAACGTAACTTTAGAGAGAAGATTCAGACTTTCTTATAATTTAATTGATATGAACGATCCTTCTTCCCGAGCTTAGGACGATAACCGTTAAGTTCCACACTAAGTTATCCTAGACTTGGGGCCCCTCTCATCAAAGCTTTATCCTTTTTAAAATATCTCATTTACATATTCGATCCGTTTTTTCTTCTTGGTATTGGGGTTTGGGAAAAGGGTTTTTCCATTAATGTGGGCCCTCAAAGAACTTAGGAGTTATGGAAAGGACGCGAGAGACGTCAAACCCTCAAGAAAAAACGATTTTCAAGGGTTTAATGCCCCAATAATCGTGTCTAAATCTTTATTTCTGAATCTCCTCGCTTTTTGAGTTTTATTTAAATTTTAATCTTAAATCCTCATTTTAACTTTTATAATTTCCCAAAATTTACTTGACTTTTTTTCATTACTCATCTTAGAATTAAATTTAATATTCAACTTAATTTTAAATTTCAATAAATTTTCATTAACTAGGCCAACATTAATAATTACTGTTTAATTCTTGCCCCCCCTCACTTTTTTCATACATTCTCTTAAAGTAACTATACATAAATTTTTTTTAAAAAAAAATTTTCCCGGGTGCGAACTCAAACTTTGCATCATCATCATCAAAGGAGCTGGCGTTTTGCTCC
>BMAV01027675.1:0-33050 GCA_019973955.1 Trichonephila inaurata madagascariensis
TTTACGTTATTTATAATTTACAATTTAAACAGTTCATTACACAAAATGTGTAACAATATGTTACTTTTGCTGAGCAGGAACAGCTTAGGAAGGTGTTTTCAAAAAATCGACACATAAGAGAGTTACGTACGTTATAAATAAAAAAGTCCTTTTTATCAGCTATTAGATCTACAGACTTAAAATTTAACAAATATGGGGTTTTTTTTGTTCAACTGAGATAAGCAAAAAGCTTTTTTTTTGTTTGTATAACTTGCAATTCACGTAAAATTAACTCATAAAAAACTTTTCCTTTATCCTTCATTCTGTATTGTTTAATTTCTCAATTTACCCGTGCGAAGAACAGGTATATCAGCTAGTATATATATATATATATGAGCAAAATATAGGAGTGGTAATTTTTGTATTAAATATGAGAGAAAAATCGTTCAAAAATTATGAATTGAATTATTGATAGGTTGCTTTTTGGTGAGTTTTTAAAGATTTACGCTATTCATTTGTGCACATACTGAGATTTTAATTTGAACTTTCGGATTTTAGACATTTTTTCTACATATACAACTATTTTAAAGATGGGTGCGTCATCTTGGTGTTCGATGGTTCACTTTATATTAGCACTTAATTGTTTAGAATTTTAATATTTTAATGTTATAATATTTTCAGAATGCGAGGCGAATAGTTTAATTTTTCAAGTTTAATGGTTTAATTTTAATTTTTAATTTTTAATTTTTAATTTGAGAATTGGGATATTTTCCTATTAATTTAAACCAAGTTGCAATGGGGGAAGGTTGGCCCATCAAACTAGTTTAACCCATTTATCGGTCCTAAGTCCGAGGTGGCACTTGGATATTTCATAAATTTTTATTTTATAATTTTTTAATTTTGTTTGAAAACGTTGGAATTTTATCTTGTATATTCGCCATTGATATTTTGAAATGGGATTTAATGTTATAAGATTCATATAATTTCAATTTTTTAATTGATTATTAAGTTGTGATTAAATTATATATATTTAAATATACATATATATATATAGAACATTAAAGATAAATGAAACCTAAAAAATAGATACTGGAATTTTAAAACTATGCATGGTGCAGTATCACAAACATTCCTGACTTAGGACAGGATTTTTATTTTAAATAATTTATATCAAAGTTGAGTTTTTAAGGTTTTGAGGCTAGCCAACCTTCTCCCCTTTCTGTTCATAATACTGAGCGAAATCCTGTTAAAAATAGTGGATAAAATTTCTAAATTCCTTAGAAGAAAAAAAGGTAACTGACCTAAAACAACTTTTGAAAATGCATAGCTCTCGCTGAGAAATGCCAGATTCTGTACCCAAATACAAAATGAAAGCAGAGAATTATTAGCTAAATTGTAGCGCCTCGCAAAAAGTTTTAATTTATTAGTACTAAAAAACCTGTATGGTATGTATATAAATATGAATGCCACAGATACTTAAGAAGCTCACGGAACATTTTTGTATTTTTGTCTATAAAATATTACTAAGGATAAAATAAAAATAAAGGAATAAGTAATTTTAACTGCAATTTGAATATGTAGGTATAATTATATCTTACTGGTGTAACGTCGTCAGTAGTTAGCAAACAAGAAAATTTGTCACAGCCTCATTTTAAAATTAAAACAGTATTTAATAGCTTCATATGTTACTAAAAAGTCCAATAAATATGCCAAGCCGGGCGGACAGTCTTTTCCACGGGAGTTCAATCCTTATTCCGAAAGGCACTCGACAATCCCTTGCTTTTCCGGGCTTCTCTCCAGTTTATTCCATCCCGGACTCTACATCAAGTTTCCCATTCAGGGCTCGATCTCTCTGTTTCCATCCAGGGCTCCATCTGTCTCACTTCAGGGCTCTATCTCCAATTTTTTTCCTCTCCGTCCCTTCTCCTTAAAATCAACCCCTTTTAAACACCAGGAGTGGGTCCACAACACGCCCCTCGTCTTCCTCATTGGCAGGCCAAAAAAAGGTCTGCCCTCGTCCCCGGGCCACATTCGTCTCCCATTTGTGCGGCAAACACAAACACATTCCTCGTCTGTCTGGAATCTAAGGGCGCCATAATGCTCATCCAACTTCTGAAATTCCCATTCATCCCACTCCCTGGGCCTTATAGCCCCATTCTCTCGGCACCGACTTTCATACAGGCTTCGCCTATACGTCAACCTATTGTCACCGCACTCTTTGGTTATTGTAAATTCCAGACTCGATGTCTGCGTTTGTCCGATGCCAGACAATACACAATGACCCCATAGCCACGTGCTCTTGTCACCCAACGTCTGTTTGGGGCCATAAAACTTCACATGAATAGATGGGTGAGGCTTCTCCCCAATCGAAGACGTCACACTGGGAAAAAGGATTTTCTGATACGATATATAATAATAAACTATTAGTCTCTTCTAAAGAATTTAATCCTTGCTATTTACAATGCCTTTAGATAATTTTGAGTTTTGTTTAAAATTCAATTTTGTTCTTAAATTTGCTCAAAATGTGAACAAAATATTTCTTAATGACAAACCAACCGATACTTAATTTAAACGACAGAGCAGAACTGACGTTATTAATTTTTTTTCCTGCAAATATCTATATAAAAAAATTGACATCTTTATATTACTTCTTCATTATGCAATCGAAAGACGCTCATGAACTTTAATGAGAAAAACTGAGGTGAAACTAGAATTTTTTGACGATACATTCAACAATGAATGAGGAGAAAAAAATTCATAAGTTGGCAAAAGACTGACTAGTATAACAATTGCAGAGTACATAAATTTGCAACATTTCAGAACTTTCGCATTACTATGTTGATATATAATTTCCATATGCATTGCATCACCCCTTCCTCCTATATGTTCGAAGCATAACGAAAAGTGAAGTTACTACTTCCCTGTATTATAGAAGGTCACGTTTATGGCAAGAAACTTTTACCTCAGACGAAAATTTGCATAATCCGTCGACTTATCCGTTGAATTTGCATGCGTGCACGAAAATCAATTTTGAAGCACGCTCTTTTGTTTTCGAAGATAATTTAGAAAAAGAAGAAAACTTTTTGAAAAAAGGAAAAAAATGAGAATGAAAGTTAAATATATACATATATATATATATATTTTTCTACGAAGTTCCTTTGCTCGATAAATTTTTCTTCCCATTCGAATTTTTATCTATGTGGATTACTGATGATATTTCAGCTTTTCTTAACAAGAAACCTGTGTAGAGGGTACCGATGTGCGTTGATGCTGTCGATGCTCAGTGCTATCTTGTTTGAGGGGTGGAGAGGGGGTTTCAGCTCAGGTATCCTCCTCATCTTTGACCGAGGTGCAAAGCTACGCTATTAGTTGCCAATAACTTTCGTGTTGCTTTACAGTGCGACATCAATATAACTCTCCCTAACCCAGAGATTCTCAAACTGTGGGGCGCGCCCTCTTGGGGGGCGTGATAACTCTACAAGGAGGGTGCGAGCATATTGAAAAGTCGAAAATTTTTTAAAATTGTTGTATAAGTTAGGAAGAACATTATTTTGAACACGTTAATGGAATTTCAAATCGATATCATAAATAGTTTCCAAGAAATCCTGCGTGCAAGCTAAAATTTTTTATTATGAGAAAAATGAAGTCAAAGAAAAGACAGATAGGGATTTTGTTTAAGTTTTACTGGTTATTTATTTATAACTTTGAAAGTCTCACAGTATCAACAAAATTTTAGTATCAAAATGTTTAAAAATGTTGAGGCTTTAAGATATATGTTTTTGAAAAATTTGCAATTTAAGAGACCTGGGACTCTTTAGAAGAACTTTGCGTGAGTGTGAGTTTACAATAACATTGCACTCACTCTGAGAATCATTACGTTAGACCTTGTAATTGTGCACAATAGTCAAGTAACGAACGAGGACGATACCTGACCTGGCATGCACACCCTTTCGAACGTTCACTCTATACCAACGGCAGAACTTTAATCCTCGACAGATTTAACATGTATCAACACCTCTGCATGTCGGATATTCAGTTGCACTAAAGTTCAAACTCATGACACGTCAGACACGGGGCCATGACCATAACCATTTAGCTACAGCCGTCATTAAAGAACATGCGTGTTATTGCATATGATACGTTTTTTTTTTAAAAAATAAATTAACAGGAAAACAATGTATGTTATAAGAACTTGAATGTATGAGAAAAGGTAAAATTTGTTTAGTTTATCTTTATATACTTACCATAAAATCCGGCATATAACCACACACTATACTTTCGAGTAGATATTTTTAGATTTTAGGTGCACTCGCCGTATAACGCTCACCTCCTTTTTTTATGAAAAATTCTTAAATGTGCGTGCGCAATACTCTTATGTTTTAAAGTCCTTTATTCGAGGTATAATTCCAAGTTTTAGAAAAAAATAGTATACTTCTAGAACTACAACCCTTTAAGTTCATGCCATCTCTTTTAAAGAGACAGTATTTCGATATATGTAGAAGACTAATTTTTTTCCATACTCATGTGTTTTTTAAGCTCTCATTTTTATACCGGACATATAACGGGCATCCATAAATTACGGTCTCAATTTTTGTGTTAAAAGTGTGTGTTATAAGCCGGATTTTACGGTACTTACCGTTTTAGCAATTCTACAGTATATTTTTCCCCCTAAAAAGCAGTTGATAATCATGAAGCGAACGTCACCTCTAAACATGAGAAAAATTGTAACTCTGGATATATAACTAATATTTGCATTTTATCATAAAAATTGGAATAAAATGTTAAATTTCCACGTTAATTATATAAAAGACTAAGTAATGTTCTTTAGAAATTCATGTAAGTTGAGGACACTGTTTAAAAGATTACCCTTATTAAATGATAATACATGGAGATATTGTTCAGTAATTTAATCTTTTAAGTGAAATTTTAAAGGGCTTTCAATAAAAATAATTAAAGACAAGGTTCTTGAATAATAATACTCTACTAATGATCTTATGATCTTACAAGGCATAGACGCATCATTTCAACATCAAATAGTTAGGGGTGTCATTTTTCATAAAAGTTATCGAATGCAAGCGCGTTGACTCCTTTATTTGCCTTTTAATTAATTATGTTTTGCTTTGATGTAGATAATCGTAAGAACGATCACACACGGTAATGATGATGATGTTATGGCCTCGAAGAGATTTCATTAGTAGACTTGAATGTTTTAAATTTTTCCCCTTAAAAACCCATTAATTACGATTTTATAATGCCTCGAATGTTTTCTGCCTAATTGATGTACTTAGTAACAGGAGATAAATATTTTGTAAGCAAAAGTATTTTTTAAATGAGCAATCTTAATACTGTTAACTATTAAACATTGTGTACGAGTACTGTAAATAATGTATACAAAAAGTACTTTGCTTGAGATTTGAAGTACTAAATACAGTAGTTGTATTCAAAGATTCATAACAATTAAAGCCTTATAAGTATATATGCTTCAACTAATATTTTTATGTTTTTTTAGACATCAGTGTAATTTATTAATTTATTGTGTACTATTTATTAAATAACGTACACAAATACAGTTAACATCTAATCTTTCCTCAACTTCTAATGCACCTGCTCAAACAAAAATTAAGGGAGCAAGACAAAAGGTGGAAATCTGTGCAATACAGCGAAGTATGGGTGCAAAATAGGACGTACACTTGTTGTGTGTGTTTTATCCTGGGAACATATGAAGTACAAGAAAGCATACAATACACACACAATAGAAGAATATACACATTTATTACAGATGATGATCTCAGCATATAACAAGAAGAGGTGTGCTGTTTTCCTTTCGAAACGGGAATCCATTACAGGCTAAAGACCGACTTCTTTCCCGAAGATGATACAATCATATCTTACTCGGGATTCGAACCCGAACCCACTCGGTTACAAGCCGAGGGTCATGGCTACCATACTGGCTGGGTGACGTCGTACACTGGCATTAAAATTCAATAAGAAAAAGATGACACACACCCGCATAAAAATTAAGGTATCCGACTACGTTCGGAACCGTGATTTTAAAAAAGCCCCTAAATGGATACTTTTCATGATATTTAGTGTCACTCAGATTAGAATAAATGCATAAAATTGTTTAAGGACATTTTGACAATAAAAAATTATTTAGATGCAATATTTTTGCAAAAAATTAACTTAAAATAATCTTTTTTTCAAAATGTTCTCCTTTTGTGAAAAATGCTTCTATTATAATCATATTTTACCTGTATATAGCTCAGACCTCTCTACAGAGGCTCAACTAGAAATTTTAAAAAATTCACATTATTTACTGAGTTACCACCAATTGAGATAATTATTGGCGTTTTTTTCTTAAAATTGCTCCCCTCTGTTGTCGTAAAATATGGATAAATCCACTTGTCAGTTATATATTTCAAAAATTCTAGTTGAGCCTCTGTACAGAGGTCTGAGCTATATACAGGCAAAATATTATTATAATAAAATCATTTTTTACAAAGAAGAACATTTCGAAAAAAAGTTATTCTAAATTAGTTTTTTGCCAAAATTTTGTATTTAAATACTTTTTTTTATCAAAATATCCTTAAAACAATTTTATACATGTATTATAATCTAAGTGATACTATATATCATGAAAATTATCCATTTATGAGCTTTTGTAAAATCATGGTTCCGAACATAGTCGGATACCTTAAGTGGTCTTTAATTTTTTGAAACGATGGAAATCACAAGGAAAGATGATTCAGGGCAAAACTTCAGTCACACGTAAATGACACAAAACATTGTTTGAAAGAGATTCAGTATGTTTAATATAGCATAAAAGTCTATTGAATAGCTAAGACTATTGCAGACTTTTTTCCCATTAACTCGATGAGGTTATCGATAAGACTTTGTGTAATACCGTTTCATTTTTCAGGAACTGAAATATTATAGCCCACACAGTAAACTAGGTATTAGATTCGATGTAAGGCGTCATCTGAGTACCTCAAAAATGTTAGGTCGGAATTTTGTCAAAAGTTCTTGCAGCCCATTCAACGATGTATTGTTTCAGAGGTTTAAGCATTTCCTCAACTCAACCTGCATAATGTCTGGCATTCTCGCGTGTTAAAAAGAAAAGAACATCCCTTTGCTTCAGCGCTTATGCAACATGAGGCTTAAGTATCTCGTAGGCATATCGTTGGTTAATCAAATTGCTATTCCGATTAAAACACAGATCCATACGTCTACCTATGCTGATGTGGACTGATATGCATGGTCTGTATTGAGATACAGTAGATTCTCGAAAACTCGGCCTAATGTGGACCGAAGGTTTGGCCAAATTTGTGAAAATTCCAGATTATTCAAAATGGGATTAAAAAAAGAATAAGTACAAGTATTTCCTCAGAAAATATTGTACTGCACTTGTATTCTCTAGAAAATGATACATACATAAGAAAATAGCCAAATACCCTTAAACAAGGAAAATTATATACTTCATGAAAGCAAAGAGCAGCATGAATGAATACATACTATACAAGAATTTACCTGAGCAAGTGCTCCTAAAAATACTTCATGAAGACATAAAGCAAGGTAAGGCCAATTATTATCCCAGTCGATAATTATCTTGGCTTCCGGGTTGTCGAGCGCCGAATTTTCGCGACAAGTCCGTATTCCAAGAATGATCGTGTTAATCCGGTGCCCCTTTCACTTCATACCAGAACAAGTCGAATGTAATACTCAAACTGAGTAGAAACTCGTCAGTAAACAACATATAAGTCCAATCTTGTATTCAATTTCGATGTTTCTAGCCCTTGTTTTTGTTTGGTCTCTTGAAATAAACAGAATGAACACCATTGTAACTACGTGTATAGAGACCACCCTGATAATGCCTATCTCAAACTGTTTGGCTTGACACCCTCTATCTTGTTGCTAAACTTACTGTATTTGTAGCTCAGTAGCACACATTACCTTTCTATCACTAAAACCTCTGAAGCAGATACTTGTCATCGATAGCTGAGGCTTTAGTGAAGAACTTTGCCTTGGTTGATGCTTAACATTTCCAGTTTCCAGGAATCTACTCAAGGGTCTTGAAAATGTACTTCGTGTCAATCTAACAGAGTCCTTAACATTTCTTTGTGTTTGAACGGATTCAAGTTACCTTATAATTCGCAAAGCTGTGGATTCTGATAAATCATATCGTTATAAGAGTTAAAGTCTCCTCTTCTCAGAAAATGACGTTTTCCGTTTTTTTTTTTCTGTTACATTTTAAACAGAGGTTGATTTAGCAGAAACAATTTGCCTAATTTCGGTAAATACAGGTGCTCCACCCCGTTTATTTCAGGACTCGTGATGTAAATTAAAACATGTGAAAGCAAATTATAAACTGCTGTTTTGAAAATGCAACACAATGAAAGCATCATCAGAATTAAATGAAATTTAATGCATAAATGAGACTTGTATTAGTACAAATAAATGACAAAATTTTCAAAGCAAAAAACTATATCTTGTGTCCGAAATCAATATTTGGTTTAGCCACCACGCGCTGCAATAGGTTCTGCAGTACGACGTGGCATGAACTCAAACAAATTTTGAATGTCTGATTGCGGAAGAGAACTCCAAATTACTTGTACCCCACAGCAAAAGTTCATCTTTTGAAGCTGCAAAAAAGCGGACCCGAGCGGCCCCAAAACCAAACCAAATTTAAACCCCACACGTGCTCAATAGGCAACATATCCGGCGAATAGGCGGTAAAGGAAGAAGTTCTTGTTTAAATGAGTCTCAACCATCTTCCAACATGGGGCGTCATTATCCTGCAGAAAAGAAGCCCGGGGATGTCTTGAAGGGAAATGAACGATTGGTTGCCTTCACGGACCCCTTTTTTATTGAGATTCCCCTCAATTCGTAAAAATTTAAATCATCCATGACACGAAATACACCCCAAACCAAACCCGGGGTGGGGGCCCCCAAGTAGTTCAAAAACCCACTCTTTTTGGAAGGCCGTTTACCGGATAACCCCCTAACACAAATCGGCCATCATGGTCCCAAAATTGAAGCGTGTTCATCTAAAAAGACAACTTGGTGCCAATCAGCTTCCCGGCTCGGGCCCTGACCCTGGGCGCAGCGTCAATGGTTTAAACGGGGGGGGATCCTGATAAGACCCGCACGCAAACGGTAGAAAACGTCGGCGTTGATGGAGCCGATATTAAGTACACCTGTGCGTAGACCAACGGCTGCCAACTGCCGGATAAAGCTGTGGTCTTTCAACGCTATGAGCGCAGGTGTTGACCATCGCGCCACGTCACCTTTCGTCATCCACCCTTTTTTCGAGTTGTTCGGTGCTTGTCGGTCCACTGCCCAAACTCGCATCACCCCTGTGGGAAATGTTCCCCTGCACATGAATTCCCCATTGCGCGATAAGAAAATCCTCCTTCTCGAAGGCCAAAAACCTCCCCGTTCAAACTCCGTAAGTTGTTGGAATTTCTCCTTATTTCGTCGGAGGCATACTTGGTTCTCACAAAAACTTTCTGAATAACAAAAAAATCCCCAAACCTATATTCAACGTCCCGCTACAGCCCTCGATTTATATGCCGCATCACTTAGAGGGGTTGCCCCCCAACCCATGCGCGGTGGTTTTGGGAAAACCTTACTTTTTTTACGTAACATCCTAAAATTGTTAATATCCCAAAAAGGGTTCATTTAATTTGATGTTTCCCTTTTTATGGTGTTGCATTTTTACAAACAGCGGTGTGTTTATTTTAAAAAAATTTTTAATTTCATTATTTTTTTAACGGGATTTTTTTTTTTTGATATGAAATAATAATGTGTACTTAATATATATCAAAAAGGTTTATTTCGTTTTTTTTGAAATTTGGATACTAGGCACTAGACATTTCTCAATTAATTCGGGGTTGGACTGTTTTATATCGAAATTAAAATAAGCAATATAAAAAAATAAAAATGTTGCCATTAATAAAACAGAATTTTTTGAGAAAAAAAAATAGTTATCCTCTTTTGAATGATATATACATTGAAGTAATTTGTATATGTCTTCAGATTAATTAATTTAGATTTGGTGAACATTAAAAAATTTTTGGCATAAAAACATAAACTATTAAGAACTTTTAAACCCGGACGTGGAGAACAATTAGAAATATATCTTTCTTAATTTCAAAATATTAATGTACTTGTGGGATTCTTTTTAAAGGTTTTTTAAAAAATTAGTTATTTTTAAACCAAATTTTCCAATTTTAAAAAAATAAATTTAAATCCGATCTGTAATATCTGTACGTTAAACAAAATAAATTCCCTTCGAATAATTCTTAGTGAATTTGTTTCATAATTTCAATTTAAAAATTCCTTCACACAAAACATTTGAAAGTTTTATTTTTGAATCTAGTAATGCAGAGTATCTTGTTTAAAATTTTTTAAAAAATTAATTAGTTTAAATGACTAATCTCTGAGATTGATATATAATTATTTTTTAATTGTTTTTGATAATTAAATACATAACTGATAATAAATATCTGATAATTTTGTTGACTGATAATGAAATACAATAGACTTCAATGCAAGTGATTTATGAATAAAATACGGTTATTCCAACAAACATAAGTAAAAATAATTTCAAATAAATTGTTTTTGTTAAACTTTTTGGGCCAAATGTGGAAACTTTTTTTAAAAATTTACTTTTTTTCCCAAATTTAAAATAAGGATCCTTTTTCCTTTGCAAAAATATTTTTTTTTTATTTAATCTTTAAAGCTGAGCATTATTATATTTTACCTCACGGTATGTTTTGTGCCTTTTTCCCCGCGGGCAAATTTCCAATAATTCAAAATTATTCTTCAATATCTGTAACGTTTAATTGAAACAAATTTACTTTAGCACTCTTAAATTATTTTATTTTTTATTTATAGATGTTAACCAGTATTTCTTTATAACAAGATTTTGTATTTGTTTTTTTTTATGAAACATATATAAATATATAAGTAACTCATTTATAAATAATTGAGTTGTTCTAGACAAGTAATAGTTTTTTTTTTTATATTTCAAATTGTTATGCTCGTTATCAGATTATTAGTTTACTATACTTCATTAAAAATAGTTATTCTAAGGATATTTTCCATACAGATATTATTTATGTATTTGCTTACGTTTTTTTTTATAATAATAAAATAATTCTTTATTTCTAAAAACAAACAGGTAGTTGAAGTTTTTTAAAAAAATAAAGTTTCAACAGGAGTATTACCACTCAGCATCATAGACGTAAATTTCATTGTAGGGAATGGGTTTGTTCGTTGCTATGGCAACTGCCCGAGAGCCCTATACCTTTTCTTCCCCATCCTCCCACGCCAAGCCGCATACTCCAAAATGCCAAAGTTCACAGGCTTTCTTTTCTTAACTTCCGGGCTTACATCTTCTTGGGGTCAGTATACATACTAACAATTCTTCTGGCTTCTTTTTTCTTCTTCTGTGCTGATTCATTTTTTTAATTTTATTCCACGCGGCTGTCTCCCGTTGTGTTTTTTTCTTTCTTTTCTGCTTTTTCTGCTGCACTTTTTTCTTTCGAAATTATTGTTTGCTGATTTGCTATTGATTATTTCGAAAAAAATTGAAATATTTATATCAAGAAAAGTAAAAAAAATGACACCGTGCTTTTTTTATTTGTCGGTGTTTTTAGGATGTAAAATTGCTTTTAATTTTGAAGATTCTTTTGTGTTATTGGTGGAGATTTAAATTAAAAAAAATTCTTGGGATTTGTTTGCAAACACCATAAGAAAAAAATTGAAAAGGAATAAATTTTATTAAAAGGGAACACAATGGGTTTGTGTGAAATAAAAAATTCCAAAAATAATATTTACGGATATTATAAAAATTTTTTTTTTATCACATGGGATTTTTTCTTCTTAAAAAAAGAAGTAAATATAAATGAAGTATAAAGACACCTGGAACTTCAATTTTTTTTTCAGATAGATCTTTTGAATTTAAATTTCTTTCTAATGAGTTGTATTAAACACTTTAAAATTTTATCTCTCACTAAAAGGAAACAAAAACAATTGGCATTCGATTTAAAATCTAATGAAAGGTTTAATGTTTGTAAAATGACCGCGGATATGTCACGTTTATTTTTAGTATGGTAATACGAATGATGTATCAAATAATATCAATAAGTTTATCAAATAAATTTTTGTACACCAATAAATTATTTAATATCCTTATTAAAGTGTTAATGTAAGTTATTTTAAGTGTTAGCATAAGTATTGGTTCAGCTGAATATTTTTGACTTTTACTATATTAGGTTTTAATATTAACTGGAACTACTTTATACTTAAATAAATTGCACGTAATTATTATTTAAAAAAAGTGCATGATCGCTTGTCAATAAAATATTAATACTTATCCTAGACTGTTATAAACTAACATGTGTTGATTAGCTTTTTTCTTTCAAATCATTGTCGAAATATTTAAAATCACCCTTTTTTTTCTTATTTTCCTTGCCTTTTTTTTTTCCTTCTATGTAAAGAAAGAATTCTTCTTCGAAAAATCTGATTTGTATGTATTAACGTTCATTTGTACATAACTTTACTTGATTTTTAATATGTTCATCCATTTCCATAACAAAACTTTTTAATGCAAGAATTATAACTATTTACATATATTAAGTAAGATAGTATTCAGATTTTATACTAAAATCATTTGAGTTTATTTCGTCTATTATTACCAAATTTTCGGCTCCTTGGCTTAGTGGTTGCGTGCCTGTTCCGAAAGCCCAAGGGTACGGGTTCGATCATGACTGGAATCGATAGATTCTTTGGACGAAAGTAAAAATTTTCTGGATACGCATGCCATTTGGTTATGTGGCATGTAAAAGATCCTTGAGTATCAATTTGGTTCTGTTACTCTCGGTAAAATTAAATAATGGCAATATTTAACATTCCGATGAAAGCTTGAATTTAAAAAAAATTGCCTCTATTTTTAGTTATATTTATTTAAAAAGAACTAATAAATTCAATTAAGTTTGTTTTTTAATAAATTTAAATATTTAGATTGTTTGAGAAAAACTTAAAGAATGAACTTACAATCATATTTGGTGGCAACGAGAACCTAGTAGCCAAAGGTAACAGTCTCGTGGCAGCTATGTCATGAGTATGAGCCTAGTGCCGCGGAAGACCCGTCATGTAGGAGAGCGATGGACGTTAAACCTGTCGAGAGCTCAAATGTCTTCCCAGGGGTGTAGTGTGGTAGTTGGGAGAGGGGTGCCAGCTCAGGTGTCGTTCTCGTCATTTGACCATGGTTCAAAGTTACGAGTTCGTCGCCAAAAGCCCTCGCGTTGCTGAAAAGTCGACGTTAATATTCACTTACTGATACTTACAATCATATCCTGAGAGATTATAGATGACTTGAAAGTGTTTGAAGCTAAATATTGTTTTACCCAAATCGTATTAAATTTAACTACTTAGGATTTTTTGTGTTTGCTGTAGAATATATAAATTCTTTTCCTAACAACTCTTGAAATTTTTTAGTCAAAATTCTCTGTTTCTGATGCATTTAAAAGTGAGAGAGGTTAAAATAAAGAAATAATTTTTTGATAGAGATTAAAGAACCGGGAAGTAAAATTACATTGAAATTTCTTAAGGTTTCTGAGACGTATTGTAATTAAAAAGAAGTAATTGTGTTTTACATTTAACTTCGCATTTAAACGCAGAAGCATTATAAACGGGAAGAAATTATATTAAACGAAAAAAATAATGTTTTTATATTATTAAAAAAAAATTGAATGACTTTTGATTATTTTCATTTTAAATCATAACCATTAATTTCAAACTATACTATTCAATCCATCATATTTATCTAATTCCAAAATTTAAAGCATTTGTATAGCAGTATGTTTTGGATTATCATTTTAATTAGATAGATTTTTAAAAAACACACACAAATTTACTGTTTACACACTGGCAAGCAATTGCTGAAGACAAACTTTAATATCACATAAAAGTTTAGATAATAGGAATCAAAATCAATATTCAATCATTTTAAAATGGTGCATTCAAAATAAATAATTTATTGCATGTATTGAATTCAATTCTTGATTTATTATTTTGGAGATCAGTGTATTGTTTCATGATTGAAATATTTTGGATATTTCTTCATCCTTCAACTCTTTGAAAACTTATAAATTCCCTTCCTTACAAATACAGAAGAAAGAAAAATATATTCTTCGATTAAATTTGTACAAGAAATATAGTATTAGATTTCAATATTTACTCAACGAATCAAAACGAGTGCAAGGAAAGGATAGAAAACAATATCAAAATCCATATTTGCAATCTGTCTGAAGCGACTGCATTATGTCTTTCAATTTCAATTTTTTTTTTAAATAGATGTTGTATATATTTTTTGATTGAACCCAAAATAATTGAACTATTTTTTTCAATGATGAAGAATATTCGCCAACAATTTCGCCATTATCGTTACTTAATACAAATTTTACTGTGCAAGTCATTAAATCTTGTAAGGAAAATGCATTTGTATATGGGGAACAAAACTGAGAAAATTAAATTGTGGTATTTGCTTTATTTTTAAACAACTTTTGGAAAGTACCATTTCACACATTCTTTATATCGATTTTACTTCTTTCTAAAATTAACGTTCATTTCCGCGCCAATTGAAGCAAACTGAATTATTCTCTTAGAAAGCAAAAATATTTATGGAAAAAATCGATAAGGAAATCAATGGCTTGAATTCAACTATAAATTAAAAATATTTTCACCGATCTCCCCTGTATCTGTTCTGACAATGAATGAGTAGTGTGAGACTTAAAAAATTCAATTATTAATTTATTATGTCTACAGCTGTTAATTACAATATTTACATTTAGATACAAGTTTTTCAAACTATTGAGTACACAACAGAATATTTTATTGAGGATGGAAAAGAAAAAACGCGCAACGTCTCTTTTCGAGGGTTTCAAGCGGACTGCCAACTCCACTCTCTTGGGGTGGAGCGGTCCCTTCTTACACCTCCAGTTTCTCTCGAGTTTGGCCAGGTGAGTGCTGTTTATTTCATGACTATCAGTTATCGGCGTAATGTTAGATGAAAGGATTCCGCAATATTTTAGGGGTGCACTTGTTATTGAACGACGTAACTAGGGATCGCAATACCGGGATACCGAATACCGGTATTTTGAGTTATTTGTACAATTTTGGGATAACGTTTTTGTTTACAAGTTTAAATACCGTTTTTGGTATTTACTAGAATTTTTTTAAAATTGTCTCTACTATATGTTCATGGATCGCCACCATTATTATAATACATAATTAACAATATATTACATAATTAAAATGATTTTAAAAATGAAAATGAAAAAGAAGAAAAGAAACTATCTAATTCAAACATGATCAAGTTTAACAGTAAATTTTCTTAAAATATTTCACCCACAAACCTATTTACTTTCAGAAGAATTTGGTAGAGTTATCGAAGATGATGATGCTAGTGTTGATAGTGAAAAAGAATTGTCTCTTGAACAAAAATTAAAATTAGCGATAACAAAAATTTCAACAAACGAAAATAAAGTACAGAAATTAGCTATATTCAATTCATCCGACGAGAAATTGATTTATTTGAACGTGAGGCATTTAGTTTTAAATATTTAGAAAAAGTATATCGCGCACATTGCTAACAGTACCACTAGCGTAAATGCCAAAAGAGCGTTTTCGAAATCTGGTAATTTTTACACAAAATTACGTTTCAGTTTTAATGACAGTACAATTAATGCATTATGTATTTAAAATCAAAATTGAAGAATTTGTAATAGTATCACAGAATGAATAGTGATATTTACACTTTTTTGTGATTTAAATAAATAAGATGTTCCTTTACTTTTTTGTTAGTCTTTATATAATGTTATAATTTATAAGTTACAAATTATTTTTTGCGTGTTATTTACACTCTCAAATAAAACTGACAAATAAAACAAAGAAATACCTGTGTTTTCTTTTCTTTTATAAAATTTTTACAACTGGTATTAAAACCAATATCCCGGTATTAAGATCTAAAAAATACCGAGTACCGGTATTGAGCATTTTTGTTCCGATATTGCAATCCCTCGGCGTTACGTTATCTACATAGGAAAGTTGATCTTGCAGCTGCGAGTCGACTTCCTATTGACTATCTAGTCAGGTATACTTTTTAGTATACTATCTAGTCAATTTAGCTTTGAATTTATCATTTTAGAATTAGACTGTTTTTTTTATTTGGAAAATTATTTAATTGAAACTTGAAAAGTTCTACTTTTTTTTATGTTAAAATTATTTAATTGCTCTTTTTACCTCAAACTGGCCTTAGGTGTTTATTGAGTTCAGATATCAGGCTACCTTAATTTTGAGGATTTAGTCAAATATTGGCGAAAATGCTTTATGATTTAATGTTGTAGGTCAGTTTATTAGGTTTGTAAGCATATCAAGCTTTTTTCTTTTTCTATTTTTAGTACAAATGTTACGACTGTAAAAGGGGATCCCAGTTTAAGGGAGAAGTTGCCGACTTTAAACGCGTTTTGGTGTAAAATGCTTTTTTTTTTCGGAAAAATTTAAACTGGGAAATATTTCTAAAAAGGTTATGAAAACATTAAACGGAATTTGTTTGAACATTTTGTGTAATATTTAAATTGTTTTGAAGTATCATTTTTTACAGAAATCGCAGAGTTATTACAAAATTTACGACCTATCATATAGTGTTTCTTAGCGATTTCATGCAGTGACTAAGGTAAAATGTTGTTTTTTTCGTAAAAATGAAATATCTCTTAATCATTTTTAGGTCATTACAAAAATGAAAACTCATGTAACATATAGCTGTTGAGGAGTTGAAACTTTGACAATTTGTCAAATATTTTTTTAGCGTGGGTCGTTATTACGTACTTCTTTATAAATTTTCAACAGTTTTTTTTTTCTTCTATTTTAATACTTAAAATATTTCTTTTTTTGATTGCAGTTTTAGTTTTTTTTCTCAAATAATTTATTAAATAAATCTGAAAATCAAAAGAAAAAAAAACATTTTTATCTCAAATTTAAAAAAAATATATATATATTTCGCACGTAATCGGATACCTCACAAAATGCGAACTTGCTTCTCTGAGTACATAGTGTATCTTTGTAACTTGGAATGTTAACTATGAATTTTTAATGTATACGAATACAAAATAAATTCGGGGTTTTTAAAAATGTCCCTTGTTACTTCATTAAAAATTTCCTTCCAAAATTAAATTTCTGATATGAGCCGTTTTCTTTGAAAGTGGTTAAGTGTATTTTTGACAAAAAGCTAGTTAACTATAACACAAATGCAATCTGCTATGATTTTTTTAATCTATGAAAAGTTCTTTAAACAACCCTTCAAAGTGTTCATCATTTTGCCAATATAAATTTACGTAGTCAAAGAAATTACAAACACAATTACTTTAAAAGTTGTACATATCTTCAAACAATTAAAAAGAGACTTAAATTATTTACAAAGAAAACGGCTCATATAATAATTATTTTGAATTTAAAAAAATCAATAATAAATATTTTTAAGATATAGTATGGGAAAAGCAAAATAAATTTATCAATTTGACATATTTCATACCCCACACATTGAGAAAAATTATTTAGATTAATAGAATTTTTAGATTTGATACTAAGAGTAGAAAAAGTAAAGAAAAAATACAAATAAGTAAATTAAGGCTTTGATTATTCAAGCTAGGCCATTATTAAGAATATTTTTGAGGCTTTTAGACTATAGTCGTCTCATTCTACCATTGATCATAGTCATCGTGCAGTATGATGAAGTTTAATACACATTAAGCGGAAGGAGTCTCTAAGGCCTTACATTGAGTGTGCGTCGAAGTACGGTAAATATGCCACCCGATGAAATGTCAATGTTTGTGTCTTTGAATAAGATGGTAAATTATATAGGCAAATTTATCTTCAATCGTCAACTAAATACAGACATTGGGATAGATACACTAAAGCAACTTCGATCTTAGTCCGTATTTAAAAAGGCACAAATTAAAATAACGTATACCGGGATAAGAAGATATAATTTTTTCTTTAAACCGATATGTGATCGGTTTGTGTTTAATCTGCAGCACAGTCATTTACATGTTTCCACTTGTTTATCCTTTAAATTAATGGTTCTTAATCTGTGTTCCGTGGATCCATCATTTAATGTTAAGATTGTTTTTGTTTACGGACTACAGATTTTTAATGGGCTGCATATTGGTAATCAAGTCTTTGTAAACACGGCAAGTCCTTAACTTTGAAAGTTCGTAAGAGGCTCGCGCCTCTCTCGCGAGCACCTAGATTGTGCGGGGAAGGAAGAAACACTCGACATGATTCAACTAATCAATTTATTTCCACACTAATAACAGACACAATTTCAACTAATAATATTAAGGAAATGTCTCAATGAATACCGTGAAAGTGGAACAACGACAGTAAAACGTGAGCTATTTGGCGACTAACAAACCTGACCTTATATTAATTAAGGATTTATTAAGATAAAGATTATCCAGATTTAATCTAATCTTAATTCAATCTTAGTGAACAATCGTCACTTTAAGGTTTCTTTCTAAAAATAATCAAATCATTCTAATTCTAATAGTATACCTTCAGAAGAAATCTCACCTGGCTCGAGTATATCTCTCTTCTCCTTCTCTCTCGCAAACTAGAAAACCTCGCCTATTTATAGTAAGTTAATTTACATGTAACGATTCTCTTCTTCGGAAGGGTAGGTTGTGAATAACGATAGAGGATATCCAAGAGGATTTTTAGAAGATCGCGTATAGATCCGTCACGTTATTTCATAGCGGCTCTTACTACCAAATTTTGATGCTCGAGTTCATTATTAATTCAAGCTTTCGTCAGATGCTAAATATTGATTTAATTTTGCCGAGTGTACCAGAACCTAATTGATACTCAAGGGATAAATTACATGCCACATAATCATATGGCATAAGTGCCTACGATTTGCGCATCTAGAAAATCTATAAACTCCAACCTGGATCGAACCCAGAACTTAAGGCTTACGAAGCGGGAACACTACTTTTAAGCCACCAAACAAACGTTTTTAAATATTACACCTAATATAACAACACATGTAAAAGAATGCAGCACCGTTACAGATATTATTTTAAGAAATTTAGAAACCTGCATTTAGCAATTCGTAAGCACTATAAATATTGAAGATTTATATTCAAAACTTAAGGGGATGGTAGTCTACTAAAACTAATTTTTTTAGTTTAATTAGCTGAAATTGGAATCAATGTAGTAACTGATTATTATATTTCACAATTTAAATATATATTTTTAAAATTATTATATAAACTGAGTTTTTTTTTTAAAAAAATTAAACCTTTTAAATTTTTTTTTAAAAAAAATGCCCTTTCGCATTGGTTTTAAGATATAAACATAATTTTCGTTTTAAATATATATAATTTTTGTTCTAAATATAATATTTACACAACAAAATATATATGTTCATGGATTTTAAATTTAAAATAAAATTTGATGCATAAAAGACTACATTTTCTATATTATATGAAATATTTCACCAATTATCCCCCCTTCAAGGTATTCAAATCTAAACAAAATATGATTCGTTAAATTTTTTAGAAAATTAACGCACAAATTTGTGAATTATATCATCTTTCATAAGTTGGGATAATTTCAAAGATATATGACATAACAGGAAAATCAAGGAGCATTTTAAGTAACTATGAAAAGGGAAAATTTACGAACTAAAAAAGTGCGCACATTTCAAACATTTATTAGTGGAAAATAAAAAAATTAATAATAATAAAACCTCGGTAAAATTAATATTCAAAATAACAAAATTATTTGATAGAACTATTGATTGAAATATAAGGAATATTATTTGTATAAAAAATCAAAATCGACCAAGATTTGACATTGTGAAGATCCACCATTCCCTGAAGATATATTCAACATACTCCATTATTTTAGCCATTAATTCTAATTAAATGTGGTTTGTAGTAGTTTTATACGGACATAATGTAATAGTTGAGGAATAATATGAGATTGTTATTCATGAGAAAAGTTCCCAAACCCTGATTGAAATTGGTTTCCTATTTTTAGCTGATCCCTTCTGCAGCTATAAGGTAAAGGCAGTGAAGAAGTAAATGGATATAATATTGATTCACACACGGGGTGACATTTGGCATCCTTTCAGTAGTAGGTTAGCAGTCTCACATCGGCCAAGGTCAGTGGGTTGCCGCCGAAGAAAACGTCCCGAACGGGGGAAAAACCGCCAACTCGCACCTGTAAGTTAGGTAATTGGCGGGTTTGTCTTGTAAATATTTTCGTCAAACTTTAAAAATAGGCATTTAATGTATTTAATTATTATTTTAAAGAAACTGGAAGTATGCCAAAATTTTCTTTTTATTTTTTATCTGGAAATATTGAAACATTATCAGTTAGTACTCATAGGTGTAACTTACAAAACAAATTTAGCGAATTAATGCACACTTATTACAAAAGGAAAATTTGAGATTTTAATCATTGTAAAAATAATATAATAATTTAAACATGGTTGTTTTAACTTTAAATACTTCAATTGTTAATTCTTATCAATGAGTTTTTAGTTAGGAAATTTTTTTTTATAAGTTCGTTAATATTTCTTCGATGTTTTTATGAATTTGACAATATTTTTTATTATTAAACAAAAATTTGTTTTAAATATTTTTGGGTGTCTAAACATGATAATAAATAAGATGAAATAAGGAAGAAAATATATAAATCAGATTAAAACTATTGAATTTAAAAATTAAACTCTGATATATAATTTTATAGCAACAAAAAACTACTAGAAATGTTGAGAAATGGACCAACAATGTGATCAAAAATGCTGTGTTTTCATAGTCCTCACGCTGGAGTAGTGTGTAAGTTAAGAAGCTCAAATGTCGTAATCGTAAATTGAGGAAAGTTTTGCTTGAGCAAAAAATGGAAGTTTGCTTCACAAGTGGATAAATATACATACTGTTTGTGGAAAATTACGTAGATTTTATTATTACTATTATTATTCTCCTCTTTCGAAATAAAATAACAAAATATGATTTCTCTTACATTATAAATTATAATTACTGAATACAAAAAAAGTTTTTTTTATCCCATCATCCTATTATCCTATACTTAATTCTGATGTTGTTAATGATGTAGTATAAAATACCAATTTAAAGAGAGAGAGAGAGAGAAATCGAGAAAAAAACCATTATAATTACATTTTAATAATTATTAATCTATCCTATTTAATAACATATTCATAATACTAGGCGAATTAGACATACAAAATCATATATAAAAAAAGAATTTATAAAATTGTGTTCAATAAACAAGTGTATATTAAATAAAATTCATACACGTGTTATATAAATGTTATATTTAATACATATTTGTATATTAAATACAAATTAAAAATAATTTCACACTGATAAAGAGAAGGAAAAAAATCAGTGAAAATAAAAGTATTATATTAATTTTATAATGAATTAATTAATTAATGATTTATGAACATAATTACATGCATATTGGTGATGTTTTTATAAAATAATGTACAGTACTACATTTTAGAAAATCAATATAATTTCAAGTAGCTATGCAGCATCTTTTTTGAAACTCTTTATTTTAAGAATAAGAACTTCGATCATTATGTTCATTTCTAACGAACGATATTTTATATAATACGAAATAATAAAATAATTTAAATTACATTATAATATATACAATATAACAAAATATGAAAGTCACATTTTCTTATTGAATATATGTTTAATTAAAAATCGAAATATGAATTTTTCACTCAGTTTTGTAAATAACATCTCACTTTTCCTATTTCAATTTTTATATTTTTTATTCCAACCGAACTCCCACGATTTCATTTGTTGTTTCATTAAAATATTTAAAAAAAATGCTGTTTTATCATAAATAGATATCTATTGTCTCCTAATTTCCAGCAAACAGAAACTGAATACTTTGTCTAGACAATGTATATGACAAGATTTATTTAATACTTGTATAAATAACAATGGAACTAAAAAAGAATGCCTGATTTATATTGTTTGCCAACTGTTATACTGTAGTCTATATGATGTCCTACTATCAAATATTTTGTAATAATTTTACTACATAATAATTTAGGAAAATTTATTAGAAGTTTAAACTTTTTTCGGTGAAACTAAAAATATCGTAACTCCTAATATAAAAATGATGTATGTTACTTTTTTCATGCAGCTCTAAGATGTTAAATCCCGTAACAAGAAATAAAAAAAAAAAAAAGGATTTGAAAAAAACTTTTTTAGCTTCCAATTTTTACTGTTTAAAATAATATCTATGAGTATAGTACTATTACTAGAAATACAAATTTCTATTAACATACACACATTTGTTTTGATTTTACAAAATAAATATATTAAAGTAAAGTTTAAATAATTTTACTAACTACCCATTAGAATGAATAAACTGTACATCCAAGGATTGGAAAACTCTCCGAGATTTTTTGGATCTAGTCCAATCGGCCGCACGTGGGGACATTATTCGGCAATCGCAGACGATAAACTTTTTTACACTGACTTAGGAAGCCACAGTAAAAGGCACAGTGCGTACTTTGGTTAACAGAATTTAAATCAGTCACGCGTGTACTGCGAAGTGTTCGAACACAATGGAATGTCGTTACTGGCATGCTTAATAAATTTATAAGGACTCCTACAAAATGAATCAGGCATACGATACGATCAACAGTATCTTCTATAACGAAAGGAGATACTTGACAACTTGAGATACC
Organism: Trichonephila inaurata madagascariensis; assembly: GCA_019973955.1. Taxonomy (NCBI): domain Eukaryota; kingdom Metazoa; phylum Arthropoda; class Arachnida; order Araneae; family Nephilidae; genus Trichonephila; species Trichonephila inaurata. The sequence continues at coordinate 22,787 of BMAV01027675.1, forward strand.
AAAATTCGTCCCTCCTTTAAAGTTTTTCCAAATTGATTAACAGATTTTGATGTCGGAGTATCGACATTCCCATTCGGTTCGAACACGACGCTGTACACGCGTGGCTGATTTAAATTCCGTTAACCAACGTATGGACTGTGCCTTTTATTGTGGCGTCCACGTCTTTACTAATGAAGTCAGAGTAAAAAGTTTATCGTCTGCAATTGCCGAATAATACACTCACATGCAGGCGATCGGATTAGACCCAAAAAATCTCGGAGAGTTTTCCAATCCCCGGATGAACAGTTCATTATATTCCGTAGGGGAGGGGGTAGTTCCGTAATAATTAGCTATTACTTTTGGATATTTGAAATCCAAACAACCTGTATAAACTACGTAAATAACTTCAGGATACATATATGTAATAATAATTCACGTTAATTTAATCTTAAAAGTTTTTAATCTGTAAAGTCCTGACTCTCTAGGACTTCACGTAAATAAGTAACTGTTAGTTACCTGCATTACGCATCAGAACTTTATTTCTTCGAAATTCAAAATCAGCGAATTGCATTAAAAGGAATCGCCACAATCAGTATGGTGGTTATGACACTCGGCTTGTAATCGAGTTCGACTCCCGTGTAAGGCATGGATGTGAAGGAGGAAGGTTCGTTCTGGGTACCTTCCGTTCCGAACCGCAAGTACGTAACCAATCACGCCAAAACGATCGTCTTCGCGTGATGTTGGTACTAGTTTATATAGATATCACACCGCCACAGATGTATATTCTGGAAAAGAAATAGGACTTTCGCCCGAAATGGATTCCGTCTCGAAAGGAAAGCAGCGTACCTCTTCTGTTATATGCTGGGATCATCGTTGGTAATAAAATCTGAATTCTTCTGTGATTGTGTTACATGTTTCCTGTTCATCCATCTCACGTCTTTTGTATGTATTCTATTAATAAACACACAACAACAAAAATTGCTAGGAACATCATTCTCGATTATCTGGACCAATCAGGAAAAACGTCTTCGGAAGTCATGAGAGTCTTTGAAATACCGGTCTGTGATTTGTATAAAGCCGAAATTCTTTGGAAAATTCACGTCACGCTTTGTATTGGTCACAATGTTACGTTAATATCTACTGCTGCTTATTTGTGCCATGCCGCTTCTACTTTGTGTTTGTGTGTGAGAATTTTCTACATGTGGGGAATTAAACCTAAGATGTCAATGTATCCAGCTTCATCAATTCTACGAAATCCACAACCACCTAATCATCAATATATTAAATAAAATGGGAATGCGCTCGGCAAATACGTCATATATGTGTGCGTTAAAACCAATTAATTTTCTTACAATTTTACCAATGATGGAGTGTGCACACACATATTTGAAATAAATCCGAGTTTAGATATAAATAAAATATTTCTAATGGACAACAATGCATTCCCCTTTATTCAAATTTAATAGTTACAAATTAAAATTCTACAAGTTAAGTTCGAGATTACTCATATAATTAAGTAAATCAGATTTAAGTTTAAAATAAAAGTTACTAAATATTTTCATAATTATTAAAATAATGTAAGAGAATTATTTAATTATTCGATTAATAAAAGCATTTTAAAAACAATTCCTAGTTTTATACTCCATTCCAGAGTTATATGAGCTTAAATAAACAATGGTGGAGAATTATTCAAGCAAGCTAATTAAAAAACAAAAAAAAAAAAAAAAATTAATACAATGCATTGCATAAAAATAATTTTTCTTCTTCTTGGAAATTAATTAATGACGCGAATACTTTTTTGATGCATCATTTTTTCTCTCCTAGCCCACTTCATTTTTTTTTTTTAAAAAAGAAAAACGAAAGTAAAATATATTCAATGGTTAAAAGTTCAAAATTTGCTTTTAAAATGCGATTCATTAAAGTAAACCTAGATTAATGGATCAGAAAGAGATCAATTAATAGTTGAAGTGATAATTAAAACCATGAAAAAGTTCTTTGGTAAAATTATTCGAAATAATTGTTACAAATGAAAGTACTTTAAGCAATTTTCACCCTAGATAAAATTTCATCCGCTCACATTTCTTTCGTGCTGGCACGGTCATTCTTTTTTTCACTTCCAATTAAAGTTTTCAATGACGATGCTAAAAGATTATTTTTAAAAGTATAAATAGAGAGAATCGGAATGTCATTATTTAGTTTTCTCGATCGGCTGAACAAAAAATAAACAAGTAATAGAAAAAAAAATGTCAATTCCTACTTAGGTCTACAAAGAAACATTTTATTTTAGTTACTTTTTATTAAATAATTGCAATTAATATTAATATATATATGAGAGAATCACAATATTAAGTGTCAAAATAAAAAGCGATTTTCCTTGCAGTTTTCCGCGTTTTCCTTTCTATATATATTGTTGGGCTATTATTTTTGTTTTTGTTTCTATTTATTTATCAATTAAATTTATTTATTCCAATAAAATAATATGGTAAAAAGAAATCACATTCTTCAAATCAGGTTATTTCAGGTGGAATTTGAAACCACTACCTTTATATTCCAACGCGCTATCCATTGCGCTACGGAACGAGTGTTTTGCGTTTTTAGGGACTATTATGGTGTTGGACTATTTTTTTTACTATTTATTCATTAATTAAAAGATCATGAAGTAATATTTGAAAAAAACTATATTAACATCAAGTGTCATCCACAACAAGTTTAAAAATAGTCTATTTGAACTTGAGTGGATGAATAAAAAGTATTTTACTAACGATTGAAAATTTGAACAATATATATATAGGCAGAGTGTGAAATAGTAGGAATTGAAAAGTGAAATATCCTGCATTTTGGGATAATATAGAAGAGAGGCATAATATGTTAAAATTTGAATAGTAAAAAAATAGTACCGTTTTTAATTATCCGAGTATATATATAATCTTTAGTAAAAATATCAGAAGCAAATTTCGAGAAAAAATAGATGTATAAGAACTGTAAAAAATTGTTATTTTGTAAGAATTAAAATATGTATATAATTCATATATATTATATTTTTTAGTGTATTACGTATATTTTACAACTCATATTTTTTATGATTCACTTCAATTCAGCATGTGATTAGCAGGTTCATGTAAAATAATGTGGAAAATGGAATTTGCGGAACTATCATCTAAAAGTTCTGCCATATTTATTTAGAACTGTACTTAAATCAATATTAGGTTCCATATGGTTTTTGAATTTTTAGCTTCATTTAAATAATAAATATATGTTAAATTAAATAATAAATTGTCAAAAGTGAATGTTTTACCATTATTTACGGATATCTATAATTTTTTAAGGAACTTAAAATGTGTAAACTTTATGGATTTTGAAGAAAATTAACATATGAAGATTTATACATTTCCTAATTATATAAGTTAACTCTCTCAATATTTATTCATTTATGTAGCAAAAATGTATTGATAATTTAATTAAATAAATCATTTTGTAAGAAGTAAAAATTGATGAGAAATTTATAAAACAGTTTTTCTGGAATGTTTCGTAAATTTTCCAATTTTAAAATAAGTTATCTAAACACAAGGATTTCATGGTGATTTTGAAATGCCGAAAACATAATTAATTTAGTTTTCATAATTCTGATTTTTTAAATAACTCAATAATTTTCCTAAGTTAAAACCACAAGACACAACATGCAGATTTTTGTTTTAAGCAGCCCCTGAACAAGCTCTTTAAGTGTTGAAGCCAAATTGTTCCAAGTTTATCGCCAGGAACGCTCTAAAATCTGCTGAAACAAGCAGACAATTGGGTTGGAAACGCGCAATCACGTGACTTCACTGCTTCCCGTTTATTGGTTAAACGTTTCTAAATGTCAGACAGTCATGTAGTTCCGCGTTTCGAAGACGCTCCGTGCTTCCACTTAGCAATAACTGTTCTTTTTTATCTCTTTTGGGATTCGGGATGAAAATTTTTCACGATCATCAGCTATTTTTCCCAAAAGGCCATCCCCTTTCTGTCAGAAAGGAAAATATTAGTCGTTAGAATAAATTTGAAGAACAGCGCTTATTTGTTTATATGCGTATTTTTAGAGTAGAAATCTGTTGAGATGTGGTGAAATTTCATTTTGTAAGCGCTTCCAATATTTTTAATATTTTAATGATATTTCTAATTGAATTTGAGCTAGGAAATTAGTTTCTTTTTTGGTTTCAACATAATTTATTAAATTAAGTTTGGTATTTGTTGTTTTCTGAATATCGGATTATATCCAAGTTTTGCAGTTTGTGAAGTGTTTCTTAAAGTTGAAGGAAATTAAAATTAACTGATTAATTTAAGATGAGATTAATCTCCATATTTTTTTTATTATTATTTAGGAACGAAATGTTGAATAAGAGAATTTTAATTTTATTTGAGTCATTGAATTTTTCAACGATAAATTCATGAAGGAAAATGAATGTGGTACATGATAAAAAACTATATTTTACGCAGTGCAAGTAGTTGAAATCAATAGCACTTATTAGACACTCGAGCGAGTAATTTACAAAACACTATTCATTCATCAACCATCTCAAAGGCATTCTATTTATCAAATGGAGTCTGCCTGTACATATGTAATAAATATTTTTTTCAAAGTTATACGCAAAATTAAGAATGGCAATGTTGAACTTAAATGAAGGAAATGTAAATTATTGTGTTGTAATGTGTAAATAAAAAAATTCTGTTAAACTGTTTAAAATAAAAATATTTGAAGCATATTCAAACACTAATATTTAAATTTAAAAAAAAGTAGTAAAATGAAATGGAAAAAAAAAACAACCTAAGCACATGTATATTTATTTCTTTTTTCCATCTAATATATTTCCAACTATAATATATGAATACAAAATTTATGTTACAATATATTCAGGATAATGTGGTAAAGTATCTCATGTAGTTTTTTAAAATGGTATTTTTATTCGATCAGAAGTCACGGATTCTAAAAGATAATCAATTTCATTTTAATCTGTTGAATTAATCTGTAATACTGTTTTATTTATTGTAAAAGATTTACACATTTTAATACAACATGTTTAAAAAAGATTATTTGGTACTTACATACTATCGCAACAATCGCCAATTCTATTAATAACTCGCCAAGCTAGCAACCCTGATTTCCTATGTGACGTACCTGCTGACTTTGCAAACAGATGCTTTTATTCTCATATAATATCGCCACACACACACACAATTGGTTTGATAATACTTAAGTACTGAGTATTCTTAAGATTTAAGGAAGGTTTACAAGAACTGTGTAAATGAATAAAATATTATTATTTATTTAATAAATAAAAGATTTACTTTTTTAATTTCAGTTTAAAACGTTAAGGGAAACGAAAACATTGAGTGAGCAGCAACAATTAGGAAAGTATGAATTCTAAATTTTAATTTATGTAAATCAAATTAATACTAAGACAATCAAACCTTCATGCATCTATCACCTATTAGAAATTTAATAAAATAGAGTACAGTAGGAGATATAGAAACACTTAAAATCAAATATCATGCAAGTAAGTATTGAATGTTGCGACTTAAGGAGACGGGCTAGTTAGGAGGTAATGTTCGCGACGATAGGCCATGCTGCGGGTCTAAATCTTGCATCCGCAAAATATAGTAGTCTCGGTAGCATACTGGTTATGGTCACGAGCTCGTGATTGGCATGTCATAAGTTTGAACCCTTGTAGCACTGAAGTCCCGCAGTGTAGAGGGGTTGATACTCATTAAAACTGTGGAGGTTCAGAGTCCTGTTGACGTATTGGGGTAGTTTGGTGAGGGGGTGTCCCTCAAATATCGTCCTCGTCCAGTGGTGCACAAAAGGGTAGTGTTTCCGTTCCGGAACCCCTAGCCCTTGATTTTTTTTCTCGATTGATTATAATTCTATGTAATATAGTACATAAACATTAATTAAATATTTGTCATTATTGGTTAACTTTATTAATCAATGTTAATTATTTATTCAATAATTAATTTTTTATAGTTTTTGTTCTCGAAAATCGACCAAATCAAAAAAATATGTTAGGCAAAAAGTCGATGTTTGTCGTCAATAACCCTTGTGTTGTCTTATATTGTGACTTGAATAAACACTACTCACTCCTCAAAATATATATATGTTGCCCCAAAATTCAAGCAAGAACTAATTTTCATAAAGATCGCATGTTTATAATTAAAAATTGTAAATTTTTTATTGATTAATAAAGTTTACTATATAGCAGGGATAGCAAACAGTGGCACGCGTGCCATTGGTGGCACGCGAAGCAATGTTATGGGCACGCAACCGATCAAATCGTTTTGCATTTTAAGGAGACATGTTACGATCTACGAGAAATTTTTTTTGGTTACATCCTATGTGTTTATACTTTGTGAAACAGATTTTGTGCTTAAAATTTCATAAAAAGCTACCATTGTGAATTTTTAAGGAAAAACTTAAAATTTTTTTGTGAAGTGATTTTAAAATGCTACTCCTCCTACAAAAATTACGTACATGCATGATATTTGATTTACAAGTACATCACACACACAAACTATGTATAACAAAAGTTGGTATTGATTTTGTGATAACATGATTGGCATTCGTGCAATACTTCTTTTTATGAATGCTCATTAAAAATTCCTTAAAAAATGTATAAATTCTGCGTTCAATGATTTTTAAAAAAAATAAGTATTGCTTTGATTTAAGAACTCATGCCAATTTTTGTTACATGTACTATTACAATAGGTGAAAAATTCAAAGCATTAGACACAATAGAAAAAAAAGCCTTAGCATTTTAAATGAATACAAACTATTTATTTTATCTTTTTGAGATAAGTAAGTTTAAAATTTTGATTTGCCATAGATATGTGAATAAAAACGAACGTGAAAGCTATCATAATTCTGAAGAGAGAGTTTGTTAATTTAGATACTTCAAATTTTGTAAGGTTATAGAAAAGTATATATAGAGTAATATAGGCTAAACAAATTAGATTTGATTTTTTGACCGATTTTTGTTAATAGAATTGTAATGTGTCCCCTTAATTCAAAATAACAAAGTTCAAAATGATGACTTGCGAGAAACGTGACTGTTCGCAGTTTTCAGCGAGATTTTCTCAGTTCAAAGAATTATCGAAAACGCTCAAGTTTTTTTTTGTACCTTGATGTGACTTCATTTAATAAACTGAATTTCTCCCAATTCTAGTGGTTGTAAATAGAAAATTTTAAAATGCAACTGATTGATTTTCAGTCTAGTTCAATATGGATTCAAAAATTTGTTGAAAAAAGGTGAAAGTTGTAATTGATTAAAACAGAAAGAGATTAACAAGCAATATAAGTAAAAATGCTAGTAATAAAATTTTGGAAAAGTGCAGTTCGATTCCAGATACATTTAGCTGTTTGAAAAAACCAACTCATTCTATTTTATAACCATATTTTCATCTACCTATGCCTGCGAGTCATTTTCAGAGATGGATAACATCAAAGACTCACTTAGAAACCGTTTTGAAGATCATTCCAATTCAGCTTGTGGTCTGGTAAAAGTAACACCTTACAATCCCAATACATGTTATTTGTCATCTAATCTATCACAACAGAATTCACACTAATGTTACTTTAATTTAAATAACATGTATAAAAATAAAACATTTACTGCTATACAGTGCAAAATGTACTTTTTCGTTCTAATTAGAGTTTTGAGTTGTTAGTATTTAGTTTTATTATTTTTCAATAATCAAAAGTCAAAATTATTTGACGGCACGTCTATTTAACATTTCTTTAAGAAAAAGTGGCACATTGATCCAGAAAGTTTCACCAACCCTGCTATACAGGGTTATAATATATGTATATATATATATATAGCTTATAGGATAAGTCTATACGGTTTTGCTCGCACAGTATTCATTCTTTAGTTGAAATTTTCCATGGCCATTTCGCATAAATATGACTGTATTTCGTTGACACATGGCTCAATTTTTTTCTTCAAGGCGAGAATGGACATAGGCTTATTAACATGAGCCTGTCGCAATCCTTCGATCGCGGGTGTGAGAGGATTCGAGAATAGATCAGTCCTTTTGTAATCTAAATAATTTTATTGCCAATTTCTCTTTATAGACTTAATCACCTGAACTGAGAATGCACTTAAATAAGTAAGCCTGCGGAGGAATCAAACTTATTAAATTAATTATTGTTGTTGTTGTTATTGTTTCTGATGCCACCTTTCTGGTGTAGTCAGATCGAGGCCCAAGAAATTCATCGTAGCTTGGGGCTAGAATTACGCCTGTCGTTGGCCTTGGCCTTGTGGTGACAGTACGAATTAGCTCGGCGAAATTCCCCAAAGGGACGATAGATGGCGATACCACCGATTTCCAACTCCACCATTTAGGCATGGAACTGAAGGGGAGGGAAATATTCTCCAGTCCCCTGCACTCATGATTCAGCCCACAAGACTTTCGGACCCACTGATTTAAAGAGCACGTACTCCGTGCGTACTCGGAGGGTATTTTGTGGCATCGAATTCAGGTCTTCCGGTCTGGAGTCCGATGCTCTAACCGCTAGGCTACCCACGGCCCTAAAAAAGGACAAAAATAACATAATTTAATTATAATAAAAATAATTTCACTTGTCTATTTTTTGGAGCTATCTTGCTTCAACACTTGCTTAATCCTTCCTCTTGAACCCACAGTATTTTCCCAACCACTGGTCATTCACACTATGCTTTCTTTTATCTCAATTTTCAACCATAATCCTTCCTACTTTATGACTAGCATTTAAATAGAAGCTCTAATTTACGTAAAACCAAGTCTTCTCTAAGGAAAACGGGTTTCAACTAAAATCACAGTTAAAAAGAGTTTTTTACCCAAAGAGTTTTTTACCTAGTAGAAACCTTAAATAAATCCCGTTACTAGTCTTACATTTCAAAAATTCCCAACATAAAAAAATCCAAACGTTTCTAAATTACACGAACAGTAGATGAGAAATTCTGACCACCGAAACTGGGAACTACATGACCAGTATGTTTTAAAATGTTCTTCGACAGTAGGAACTAATTGTTCTTTCGTATAGAACACCATTTTTAATAATCTTGAATTGTCAGCTGTCATGTGATACTTTTTTTTCTTTCTTCTTCGGCAACACTTTCTCATGCAAATAAATTCGAACTTTGCATGAATTTTGAGACACACTTTATAATCCAAAAACAGCATAATGTTGACTCTAAGCCTTAAATTCTACAAGCGCGTAGAGTGGAAGCTAGGTAAGTAAAGTATCAGTCAAGATGTTTGTGTTATTTTTTGCAATAGTACACACTATAAAGGTTTTCTTAAATACTGTTTATGCGCCCACACACACGCCCAAATAGATAGACATAAAGAGCTCATATAAAATTCAAACTCTTTCTAAACTGATTTTAAATTTTATGAATAATGAAACATGATTTAAACTCAAAATATAGTTCCGAAATGAATTCATTTATACCTAGTCAAATCTTAGTCCTTGTAAATATCTTGCATTAAACGACGAAGCCTTTTAAAATTACAGATTTCGACTTTAAGTTCTAAAAATAGCATTCGTTTCATTACATTGATTATTAATATAATTTTTAAATAGAATAGATTTGAAATGCCTTAATAAATTTTATAATTAATGTTATTTATAATTATTATCAATTGTGATTGAAAGCAATATTAGAATCATCAAAATTTTTAAAAAAGTAAGAATTATTAATACGAACTATTAACAAAGAGAAAAAACATTTTACTATCTTATTTTATAAATAATACGCACAATTCCTATTATTAAGTTAAGTGAGTACAAAATATATTTTATAAAATTTATATTTTAAGTCATTACCACCTTTAACACTCATGGTTCAATTATCTTATGGGAACACACAATTCTTAAGGTATCCTAGTATCCTAAAGTTGTGAATTTTGGCAAAAATTGACAAATGTTTTATGATTTTATTTTATAGGCCATCTTATTTTAGCTTGATAAAAATACCAAGTTTACTATTTTCCGTTCACTAGAATGAGAACTACAAGTATTTTAGTAAAATTTGTTGCTGCTCATACCACTCTTGTGCAGGATTCATAGTCTAATATTCGTATATGTGAAAACAAGGTTGTGGTTGTGAACAAAGTGCGTAATACTTCGATACATTTTAAATTGTTGAGTTTGTTATTCCCATTGTATTTGCGCATATCATATTTTACGTTCAAAATATTTTTCAGATTCATTATATATAATCTAAAAAAACCCATGATGATGAATAAAAAATTTAAAAAAACCAAAAACATTTTT
>BMAV01027676.1:11076-40069 GCA_019973955.1 Trichonephila inaurata madagascariensis
AACGAAGGTGGCTCTGCTCTTTTAAAAAAATTATCACTCGCTTCCCCTGATTTTGAGTGGTGATTTTAACTTTAACTTCAGTTTGCCAAAAGCTGAGCCGCTCATAGCTTTTATGAATGATGAATTCAAGCTCGAAATGAACACAAATTAGAATGTTTCGACTGAACAGTAGTACTGTTATTGACGCTGTTTTTCAAGGATTTTAAAAATTTCTTTGAAATCACAAGTATATGTGTCATATTTTAGTTATCATAAGTCTATTGTCTCCGCTCTTCCCCAAATTGAACAATAATAATTATTTTTGATAAAATATTGCATTACTCCTTTTGTTAATTAAATACAATTTTCATTAAAGATATAATTTTATTCGATAGAAAATTATTTCCAATCATACCCGATTTTTTCATATTTTTTTCAGGAAAAAAGTTAATATTGCGTATTTACCATGATAACATGTCAGATGTTACACATCATATGCGACTACTGTAAAACTCGTTTCTTTTTTTTTTTTACAACTTATTTATATGAGGCGATATTTTCGCCTTTAAAAACCATGAAATCAAAGTATCTATCCAATCTAAAGAATATTGAGGATGTATTTCATCTGTCTGTGCCGACTATTATTCCAAGATTTAATAACATAGTTAAAAATATTCAAGCACATCCTTCTTCTTCAAATTTAAATCTTGCATATGCCGTTGTTAATAAAAGTTGATGATCTCTCAGAAGTGAACTCAAAATGACTACACCTAACATACAGATTATAGTTTAAGTATAATTTAGCGTGTAACTGCATTATACAGTGTTTTTTTATTTTGTTACTTAATTAAAATTTCTATTTCTATATTCAAAGTAATTATTGCGGATGTTTATTATTACCTTAAGATAGTAAAAAAAAAAACGTTTGCCACTCCCAAAAAGAGGGAGGTATGAGATGAATTCATTTTAGGTACCATTAAGACTGTCATATTGGAAGATACTCTGTCAAGGTCATTAGTAAGAAATAAATAGTTTTACCAGAATTAACGATTGCGTGAGCCTGGAGTGACTCTGCGCATCGCAGGACCGCTCCCGTGTTAAAAGTGTATTCAATATAAAAATATGGATATTAGTTCTAAAAAAGAACTGTGTAAAACTTTTTTCATTATGCATTACATGTTTCAGAATACTCATAAAAATAACTCTTGGCCAAATAATTTTTCAAAGTGCTCAATAGGGTTATCCATATATCATAAAACTCTCTTTCAAATGGAAAAAAAGCACAGCAGAAATATATTATTTACAATTTCCTTAAAAAAAAGGAACGGGGAGATAACCATACCATAAAGTTCGAAGGTCAGCAAAAGTAATATTTTAGGTTAAAAGAAACGTAATAAAAAAATCTCTCATCGTGGGATTACCTCAAAGCAAACAAAATATTTTTTTTATTTGGATATAGAATCAAAGATACCTAATGAGCGTTTGAAGTAGAATCTAAAATTTTTGATGAGGTATATCGCCAGATGATATATATAACTTATATCAGTGTAAATCTGAATTTTTTTATTATGTCAGAAAGTATTTTGTTGTACTTCATTCCAGTAAATACATTTTTTAAACCTTTATTTCCGATATGGTCGCGCCCCCTCGTAGGGTTATCGCGCCCCCCTAGGGGGGCGCCCCCCACAGTTTGAAAAACACTGACTTTAACTAAGGCTACAATATGACTTTAATCATAAACCGTTCAAATTATCAAGGTAAATATTAAATTTTGTATATAAAAATCCCATGGGAATCACAAGTAATTACTAAACTTGTTCCTAATTTAGTATTGATTAATTATGGCGATGTGGGAGGAAGGGAAGGATGACTAGCCCTATCCAAAAACACTCAATTTATTTATCACACTATCAACAACACAAGTTCAAGCAATCTTAAACAAGAGATACGTCCAATCGAAACAGTAAGTGGATAAACAACGAGGTGCGTGAAGTGTGTGAGAAGACTTTAAATATATACTCATTAACTTACTACAGATTCAAATCTCCTTTCTTAGCTATCTAAGCTCTAGTTAATCTTTAGTGATCAATCACCACTTTAATAATCACCATTAGCAAATATCTGCGTAACTCTATCAATTCTATTAATATCTGATCCGTTAGTTATCTATCCTATCTCTCTCACTTCCTCTCTTTTCTAACTTGAAAGCTTGGACTATATGTAGTAGACCCAATTTAAATAATCATGTTTTCTTCTTTAGAGGGTTCGTTGGAAATAAAATAAAATTCAAAGACCAAAGATTTCCCAAGAGGACATATTATTAGAAAGGACGCGGATAGAGCCGTCACACGCTTTGTGCAGTAGGGATACATTTATAAGTATATTACAACAGTGTAAATGTGTATTTTATTTTATATTATGTCAGAATGTATTTTGTTTCACTTCCTTTCAGTAAATTGATAATTATTTTAAATCTTAATGAGATCAAATCTTTTATTTTCGACTTTCGATGTGATTTTCCTCCCCCCCCCCTCGTTGGTTTATCACACACCCCTAGAGGGGTGCGCTCCGCAGTTTGAGAAACGCTGCATCACATTATAAGAGAATTGGTTATTGAGTTCTAGAAATTAGTGTAGGGCTCCTTAGATACCAAGGTTTTCCGATTACAATTTCAAAATTGAACATATTTTTAGAATTATCATAGGGAATTGCTTAAGACATCAGATTTATGGATTTCATGGCATGAGAAACCTAAATCTGTATAAAAAGTTTGGTGTGTAAAAATTCTGTTTTATCAGTAGTTATATTAAATAATTCATTTTCTTTCATTAAATTATATATATATATTGCTTTTTCTTTCAATTTTTTTCCTACTTTTTCATATAGAAAAACCCTGCCCTGCATGGGGAGAGGAGGGTGCAAACATATCAAAAAGTCAAAACTGAAAGTTTTTTTAAAAAAAAATCTTATTTAAAATATTTTTACTTAAAAGTAACACATACAAAATTTAATATTTATCTTGATTATTTGTACTGTGTATAATAACGGTCGTATTGTAGCTGAGTAGCCTCAAAGTACATTATTATTGCATTTAATTCTTTGTTATTGTATGGGGAAGAAGTGATGAAAATTACGATTGAAAATTGGGTCGTAGATACTGAAAGTTTGAGAAGCACTACCGTAAACCATTAACATTTATACCAAATCCGTTTAGCTGCAATGATTATTATACTAGTTATCAGACTCATTTTTATGACCGTGCTCTAGCGTTATAAAATTAATGAAATCATTCTAATTTTTCTATAAGAATTCACACTTTACTGTCCCACTTTCGGGAGAGAGTTAGAAGATTACTTTAAGAGTCATGATCCTTTTATCATCTAATGAAGTGCTATCATCTGTTTCAATATAAGAATTCTGGAACAGTTGTTTAAGTGATAAACATTAATATTTGATATCGATATCTGAAAGTGTTGGGTTGAGACCAGCCGGATGAATACTTAGATAAAATCGTAAAGACAGAAAAGTTGAGCTCACATTTGTTTTCATTTTGCTTTCTGTTTTTTTTTTAAATAATTTAGCGATCATTGTTGTGAAGTTACGTAAGTAATCAAATTTATTCTAATATTTAGCATTTTTATTAAGATTTGAATTTTTATCACATTTGAATTTTTTCTGGTTAACAATTTTTCTGTTATATCGATAACATCAAATACACATTTCGTCTTTTTTTTTAATGCGCTTTTATAAGGTTCAACTGTATGTAACGGAATTTATGAACTCTCGATTTTTATCCGCTTTGAAAAGTCGGATTAATTCGAAGTTTTGCACATTTGTCAAGGACCATTGACAATACAATAATATAATAATTTTGTTTCATTGTCCTGATCAGGATCATCAGGAATAGCGATTTCCAATTTCCAGATTTGGTGACTAAAAGATTAAGTTACAACCAGTTAATACAAATACAAGAAACAAAAAAAAAATGTTATTTGTGTGAAAAAAGGAAGGATGCGTTAGCAATTTTTTACCATAACATAAAAAATTGCCCAGTTTTTTTGCACGCTTTTTACTGTAGATTGCACTAAAAAAAATTAAAAATAAGTTATAGCTTAAGAAAACTAAAAAACACGCTTTTATAGTTAATCGCATTAAAAAGTATAAAATAATTCTTAATGTAAGAACAAAATGATTCACAAGAAAATTGATGTCGTTGTGGTAAAAGCGTGGGGAGCTTTCTACTACAACTTTACACTAACTCTGCATTTCGTAATAGAACTAGTAAGAAATTACAGTAGAGTTGTTATCGAGCACCCCACGCTTTTACCACAATGACATTAATTTTCTCGTTAATCATTTTATTCTTATATTAAGAATTATTTTTTACTCTTTAGTTAGATTCACTATAAAAGAGTGTTTTTTAATTTTTTTTAAACTATAATTTATTTTACAAGGAATTATCCAATATTGGGTAATGGATAAAATCCCGCATAAGACATGAGTTTTGCAATTTATCTGGGATTAGATGTTGTTTAAGGGATGTAACCGTCAAATGGTCCGTTATCCAAAACGAAGTCCTGTGTGACATTAACTAACATTAAACTTAACTGAAAAGTTTATATATATTATTGAGAAAGAACTCTCAAAATAAAACATGTTTAATATTAGTCAGCCACTTGACGTTTTTTAAGAGTTAAACACAGTAAAATTCAAAGTATTTTGCAAAATTTACTTAATTTTTTGGTTGGGTGGTGTAGTTGGTTAGGCGCTGGCCTTGCACACCCAAATTTGCAAGTTCGACTCTGCCCCAAGACAGTGGATTTCCATGATGCAAAAAATCGACAGCCCAAGTCGTATGATTATGTGGCAATTTAAAAATAAGTAGTTTGCCCGTTTGGCTTGGGTGCTGTTGGATTAAAATTCCTAGTACTAATTCGCATTATCAAAGTTTAAGTGCCTCTCTCTGGTAAAGGAAACTGGGCTTCAAAATTACATCGTGGCAATAGGTATCTACCTATATGGTTGATTGAATGATTGAATATTAACGTCACACTGCTCAGCTACACGAGGGATTTTGGCGATGGACCACGTAATTTTGAACCATGGTCAAGTGACGTGGACGATACCTGAGCTGGCAACCCCCTCTCCTAACTACCACACCACACCAGCGGGAGGACGTTTCAGCTCTCGACAGATTTAACGTGCATCGCTTCTCTACACGGCGGGTCTTTAGTGGTACTGGGCTCGAACTCGTGACAAAGCAAGACACGATCCGATACCTATACCACTCGGCTACCGCGGCCTCCTACCTATATGGTACCACACTAAAAAATGGCACCAGCTTTCGGGGAATAATGAAAAATACTAAGCCACAACCCCATTTGAAACAAAAAAATATTTGTATATGCTGTATGTTCATAATTACAATATCGTACACTCGTCATTGCATCTTAAATTTACTTTTAACTAGCTAATATGTTTTATTAACGTAAGAGCATGATTTCGCTAACATTTGTCACACGCCCACGCACTCGTTTATGCCCTTGTAAAACGTTTATCAAAATTAATATTAATTTACTGTAAGGAAGATCAAAAATAGAAAAGGATCACTAGGGTATCCCGGGTATGCGTTGCTTTGTGTTCCCCTAAGACAATAAACCCAATGGGGTGGTAGAAAGATCATTTGATACTTCAGAATTGTGACTTACGTAAAATTTCTGAGGGAAATATTTGCCTTTGGATTATTTTATAATATTGATTCAATTCAGCTGGATCACCGGAACTGACACCTAACTTTCTATTGACTTTGTCAAACTGGTTATTAAATGGCACTTATATTCACTATAGAATGTACATAGGATGTTCTACTTAATGTGGGAATTTACAGAACAGAATACTGTAGACCCTAGTAGTACTACTATTGGTCCTAGTAGTCCCCATCCAAGATTTAAAGAATCGACTTAAAATAATTTTTTATTAATTTTATTGCCAAGTATTAGTTAAATATTTTCATTAATGAGCTAAAGATATTTTCTACAGCATAATTTGGGATTCTGTACCTATAACTTGTTCTTATTTAAATAGGAATTGTAATAAATAACAGCTGGGCCATGGGTAGTCTAGTGGTTAGACTCCAGATCGGAAGGCCTGGGTTCGATGCCCGATGCCACCAAATTCCCTCCGAGTACACACGGAGTACATGTTCGTTAAATCAGTGGGTCCGAAAGTCTTGTGGGTGCTGGCAGCAGAAACCACGAGTGCAGGGGGCTGGAGAATATTTCCCTCCCCTCCAGTTCCATGCCTAAATTGTGGAGGTGGAGATAGGTGGTGTCGCCATCTATCGTAAAGAAATCCAACCTGTCTCAGGCTCTGGCATTTTTCATTCCTTCCCTTCGGGAAGGACATGACAACAACAAATAACAATAAAATTTTGTATTCTATTTTTAATATTTAAAATTATCTTTAGAGTAACCCATTACAGAATTATTTGGATTCAAATACTAGTTTTCAACTTTTTACATTGATGAAGGTAATTGATTTTTTTTTTACTTATTAAGTTGCATTCAAAGTTTCTATTTGGATTTCAATTATTTAGAATGAAAATATTACTGTTAAGTGTAGCTGTAATGCTACTGATTTCAACAGAGCTCACTTCAGCTGCAAAACTTGGAAGATCTGGCGAATTATCAAGTGGACTCAGTTTCACGGAAGATTCTAATGCAGAACCACCAAAATGTAAGAACTTATTGTAAGCTATCATTTTGTTCAAAATTAAAATATTCTTTTTGCGATACTTTGAGTGTGCGCTTTTATAGTCAACAAAGAAATTTAAATTTTCTAATTTAAGTACTAGATAAATGTAGAATTTGTTTTTTAAAACACACTTTAGTTTAAAATTTACAGTGTTCTTTTCAGAAAAGTGTTTTTAAGTGTATACATTTTTACCATTCTATATCTTTCTTGAAAGCTTTTTAATATAGCTTTAATAATTTAATAATACAATGATGCAAAAAGCGCGGGAAAATATTATAACCTTCTTACAGAATATTTTCTGTCTCTTATAGAATTTAAATCAAATTATTTGAATTCTAAAAATTTTACTACTACTTTGAAAGCATTATAAATTATTTAAATGCAATCTTTAATTTTGCTTTTTACTCAGAATTTTAATGTCTTACCCTAAGGATCCACCAAAGTATTTTTCATTATAGTGTCAGTTTATTGCTGGTAAAATGAAAAAAAAATTAAGTCATTTGCTTTTTAAGAAAAATAAAAAAACAATTAGTTTAACAGGAAAATACAGCTTAATTTCTTAAGATATATTAATCACCAGCAGTACTGCCTAACAATGTTTAATGCGAATTTATTACTTTTTATAGTTTTTATTTCATTTTGTCACGTGTTATAATTTTATAGTGTTAATTTGGAATCAATGATAGTTTTTATAAATTTGTTCAAAACTGTTTTTTATGATCATTTTTTAGTAATTTTGAACTAATTATTAAAAGTAAGGTTTAAAAATTAATTCTTCACAGTGCTTTTCTTTTATTGCAATCTTAAACTGCCGATAACAGTTAAATTTGATGAATTTACTGCTTTGGTAGGTTGAAAGACACACACACACATATACATATACAATGCCCTATTTTCCGCCGTTCAACCTTTTTAAACTCTATGATATCAAGAAGACATTTTTTTTACAAGTTTTTCGCTCTATCGATCTTTTTAAACTTATATAGTTGATGCTTCTAAAATCAGGTCCAAAGCATTTCAAGCCAATGGATTGCGAGGAAGTTATGGAAAATGGAAATACCAAAAGCGGCGTCTACACTATTTGGCCCAGGAGTAGAGTTGGCAGCTGCCCTTCTATACAAGTTTACTGCGACATGGAAACTGACGGAGGTGGCTGGACTGTAAGAGATTGGATTGCTCAAGATTATAAAATTAATTATTCATAGTGTTAGATTAAACTGACTGTTGAAAATTTTTTTAAATTAAAAACTATAGAGTAATACGTAACAAAGTAAAATAATTTAGAATTAAAATATTACGCATTTCTATATCTAAAACTATATTAATTTAAATAAAATAAAACCGTTTATTTATTAAAATGGCAAAATAATAAAGTCTATGTAATGTTTAAAGAATATCTAGAAATAGTTCTTGAAATTCGGCTTAATGACTTTTATGTCATGGTAAATTTTACATTATTCGTAACTTATTAAATAATTTAATTAATTTATCTATTGCAATATTATTTGGTACTTACGTATTTATACCGTTGCCAAATTTCGTCGAATCAAAAGACATCGCCGAATGCCACGATATAGAGCCAATAGTGGAAACCGTTCTCACTCACGTTCGAACATAGTAATAATAACGATGAGACAGCATTTGGCGATATTTTTGAATTAGTAATGTCTTTTCGTTTGGCGAAATTGGTCTCTCTCAGCGGTGTAATACATAAGTACCTATAATTTAATATTTTACACTCATGTCCATAAATTAAGGATAATTCAGAACCACGTGGATAGTGAACTCTTGAGTAAAAAAAAAATTCCACCTGTAGAATTATCTCACACATTTTCAAGAATAATATGCATATTTACAGGAAATCCGACACAGTAGACGTATATGGATGATTTTTTACGTGGCGATATTATTGGCTTCATGGAATAGAGACGTACTCAGGTGGAAGTATCCGAAAAACTTGGAATTACCGAAAGTGTCCTCTCTAGGCTTTGGCAACTATTCCAAGGTGATGGAAATGTCAATAAACGTTATACAGATTGAGTACAGAAGAATACTTAGGACGTCGGAAGTAGACCAGTATTTGGTAGTAAGTGACAAAAAACGTAGTCGGAGAAAAGCATCCTACCTGTCTCGTCGGCTATCTGAAGCTACGAGTGCGACAGCATCAAGTAAAACCACATACAGACGTATGGGACATATTGATCTTTTTGCTCACAGGCCTGTCAGATGTGTTCCACTCACGTCAACTCACTGTCGGCAGAGGTTAGCCTAGAGTAGAGAACATGCACTTTGTGTGTCACAGTGGTCTTGCGTGATGTTTTTCGACGATTCCAGGTTTAACTTGTATTCTGATTCCTGTCTGACTATAATACGGAAAACGCCAGAACCCGTTACCATTAAGACAATATCATAGAACGGCACCTTTACGGTGGTGCAGAATTGCTCGTTTGGGATAATTATACTGGGTTCCTGAACAGATCTTCATGTTCAAATCGAAACCACGACCGGCCAAATTTATCGGGACATCATTCTTAAACAACATATACTTTTGTTTAGAGGTGCCATGAGAGCAGAATTTGTGTTAATGGATGATAACACCATTCCGAGCAAACATCGTAAGCGAATGCCTTCGATAGTAGGATATCACCAGTATGGAATGACCAGCATTCTCACCTGACTTGAATCCGATAGAATATGTGTGGAACAAGCATATCGGATGAGTTGCAACTCGTCAACCATCCCTTACATACGTAACGGAGCTACAGGGAGCATTACTTGATGGGTGGAATAATCTTCCTCAAGATCTACTCAATGATACCCAACATGCTTTGGCGATATACAGACTGTATTTCATCATACGGGGAACATTAAATGCATTAACCATCACAACAACCAAATAATATTAAATTTTTAAAGGAAATGTTTTTTATAATTAATCCATAAAGCAAAAATCGTAGTTTTTAAGAATGGTATCATACATACATCAACTTTTTTTGTCCCTTGTCTTCTGTTTAATGTATAGGATTTATGAATAAGTCACGTTTGTTTTGTTTCTGGTTCTTTATTTGCTGGAGCTGAAATTATCCTTATTTTATGGACTTGAGTGTATATCATATTTACTCGTATATCGAAAATTCTAAGCAAACTATGGTTTTACAAAAAAAAATTTAAAAATATACTGTTACTTTGAATATATTAAAATTAATTTACCATCTGTACTCAAAAGTCATGAACGTTATGAAAAATATTTTCATTATGTTGTTGTTGTTACTAATGCCACCTAATCGGCAAAGGCCAGATCAAGGCCCATGAAATTCATCATGGCAAAGGGCTAAGTGACGCCTGTCGTTAGCCGTAGCTTTGAGCACCATACAGTATTTTCATTATTAAATCATAATATGAGACAGTTTTAATAAAATGTAGTGAAAATATTGAAAATCTTCAGGAGTTATGATTTTAAACTTTACTAAAAACAACATCGACTCTTCGTTTATATTTTTTTTTTAAAAAAAAAAAGAAAACCAAATTTAGGGAACATGACCGAAAACATGCCATTTATTTTAAGCTCTCGATTCTAAATTCCGACTCTCGAATCAAAAATTTAAATTTAAAGATTCCTCACTCCCGTATCACGAATTACTAATTTACAAAATTGAATTCGTTTCTTCTGCTTGTTGCCATTCATATATCACTAAAAGATTAAAATGATCATTTGCTCGTTAAATATTTTTTTGCGCGTCTTCTTTTCTATTTGATGGTAAGCATCTCTTAAAACTCATTATTTAAATTTTAACAATCTTGCTCATCTTTAATTTCTATGAACTGCTTAAGATAAAAACCTTTTCAATGTTTAGGTGATTCAAAGGCGTGGAAACTTTGGAAATGCTCAGAATTATTTCGATAAAACTTGGATCGATTACAAGGCTGGATTCGGAAATGTTAAGAGGGAATTTTGGATTGGTATGAGATAATGATGTGTTCATTGTATTTCTAAATTCGAAAACAATGTATATCTAATGAATATATTTTTAATTTTGAGTCTACGAATCTTTTTCGACAACAGAAGAGTTCTTTTATTTTACATGACCATCACATTTAAAAAAGAAACGATGTCCTCGGTTTTTGATAAGAGAAATTTAATAAATTGAAAATTAATAAGAAATTAATAAATTAATAAATTTATTAAATTGAGTGATTGATTATGCACGTAGATATATATTGAGTCTGGATAATTCTGGAGTTCATTTAATAAATTAATATATTTAATCCTTTCATAACACTGCATTTCTAAAACACAGAGAATAAGAGACAGCTTTCATACAAGAAAACTGCACCAGAACATGATTTTTCTTGCACTACTTTAAATTAAACAAATTTCCGAGATGTGCTTTAATTTTTAACGCTAAATTTGTAATTGTATACGAGAAATATTCGAGCCCCTCAGAATGAAATTTTAACTTGTCTTAGGTGCACAAGATATCTCATTCACAGAATTTTACAATTGAGCAAAGACATCGTAATTGGTTTATTTTCTTAGAGTTTTTCAAATTATTAAAATTTAAAATATTTTATGATCGTAGAGTATTAAGCTCATTTTAAGAGTTTGTATTTCAGAAGTTTATGCTTTGAGGAAAGTATTGTTTACTTTTTACTTTAGAAATAGTAGTATGTTTTTCATTTTTGAAAATTAATTTGTAACCCTGAATTCTTTTGAAAATAAAATCTAAAAAAGATAAAACATAGAATTAAAAGTAAGGCTGATGAAATGCCTGAGGACGAAAATGTTTCGTCAAAATAAAAAGGAAAAAAAAAAAACGTTTTCGTTGAATAGATAAAAAAAAATTACGTATTACGTAATAATATGTGATAATTTTGATAACCACAATTTTAATAGACAAATTTTTCTAATTATAAGAGAAAAATAATGTATTTTTCTAATTTTCGGTACTTAATATTTTCTACTAATTTCTTATTCCGTATAAGAAAATTCATATCACATAAAATCTTTAGGAGTTTAACACTCGCCTAATACGAAAGGGTGGTGGGGGTAAGGGTGGTAAGTACTTTTACAAATCTCTAATGATCTGATTTCCGTTGAATTCAAAGCTGATTTTAGATTTGAACTAGCAAAATTCAGATGCAGTTTCAAATTTGATAACTGGGTAAAGACTTTTAAGAGTAAAAATTCCTCAAAAAAAAAGTTTTAAAATAAAATTTTTATAACATACAGCAACTTTGAAATTAAGTACATTTTGTTTACCAATGTAGGCTATTGATGTTAACACAAATATGTACTTTTTAAAAGAAAGTTTATGTGTCAAAAACAAGAGTTGGCAACAGTAAGGTTCATGAGCTGATTGGCTGAAAACACGTAACTGCTGTTATCACGTGACTAAAAAAATGACGTTACATGAATTTTAACCTATTGATAATGTAACGTCTTCCTCACCTCGAAGCTGCTAGATCGGCTTTTCTATGCAAATAAGATTACAAAGGTCAGGAATGGCGAACCAGTGACACGCGACACAATATTTTGGGCTTATCACCGATCAAAACAATTTGCATTTTAATTCAAAATAAAAAAGTTCAATATGAAGTATTATGAACAAACGTAAGTGATTGGTCAGTTTTCAGCAAGATTTTCTCAGTTCAAAGAATTATCGGAAAAGAGCTGAATTTTTTTTATGCACCCTGATGTGACTTCATTTAATAAACTGAATTGGTTCCAATTCCATTGATTGTAAATCGAAAAAATTGAAATGCAACTGATTGATTCCACTCTAATTCAATATGGATTCAAACATTTGTTGAAAAAAAAGGAGAAAGTTGAAATTGATTGAAACTGAATTATTTACAAGCAATAAAAGTAAAAATGATAGTAATGAAATTTTGGAAACATGGAATTCGTTTCCAGATCATTCAGCTGTTTGAAGAAACTGGCTCATTCTATTTTAACCATATTTTGATCTACCTATGCCTGCGAGTCATTATTTTCGGAGATGAATAACATTAAAGACTCACTTAAAAAACCGTTCGGAAGATGACTCCAATTCAGCTTGCATTCTGCTAAAAGTAATATTTTACAGTCCCAATACAAATTATTTGTCACCTAATCTGCCACAACAGAAGTCACATTAATTTTACTTTAATTTGAATTAAACGTATAAATAAAACATCTACTACTATACAGTACAAAATGTATTTCTTCGTTGTAAATAAAGAATATTGAGTTGTTACTATTTAGTTTTATTATATATATTTTCTCAATAGTCACAAGTCAAAATTTTTGGGTGGCACGTCTATACCTCATTAAACATTTCTTACCGAAAAAAATGGCACGTTCATCAAAAAAGGTTCGCCGCCCCTGACATAGGTCATATCGACAAGTGCAGGATCCTTTCCTCTGACATCCTGTCTAAAACCAAAGCGGAAATACCACAATATCTGTGCCCCACCTGGAAGATTGGAATTCGAGATATAAGAAAAAGCCAACCTCACCCCGAGAGAGTGCAAGGAAACCTCTTCGATCACTCGAAAGGAGAAATGTTTTGCACTCCTCCATCACAAAAAAGCATTGTGTAATATTTAAGGTATCCGACTACGTTCGGAACAGTGTTTTTGCAAAAGCGTATAAATGGATAATACTTATGATATTTAGTGTCACTTAGATTAGAAAATGTATATAAAATTGTTTTGAGAATAGTATTACTATAAAAAATTATTTAAGTACAATATTTTGACAAAAAACGAACATAGAATGACCCATTTTCAAAATATTCTCCTTTTGTGAAAAATGCTTCTATTCTAATAATATTTTGCCTGTATATAGCTCAGACCTCTGTACAGAGGCTCCACTAGAATGTTTGAAATATATAACTTAGAAGTGGGTTTATTCATGTTTTACGACAACAGAGGGGAGAAATTTTAAGAAAAAAACACCGATAATTATTTCAATGGGTTGTAACTCTGAAAATAATGTGAATTTTTCAAAAATCATAGTTGAGCCTTTGTACAGAGGTTTGAGCTATATACAGGCAAAATATTATTATAATAAAAGCCTTTTTCCCAAACGGAGAACATTTTGAAAAAAGGTTATTCTAAGTTAATTTTTTGCCGAAATATTGTATTTAAATATTTTTTTGTCAAAATGCCCTTAAAACAATTTTATACATGTATTCTAATCTAAGTGACACTAAATATCATGAAAATTATCTATTTATGCGCCTTTATAAAATCATGGTTCTGAACGTAGCCGGATACCTTAAACACTCAATAGTGTGAAAAACTTGTATCTAACTGTTAATATTGTAATTAATAGTTGTAGACGTAATTAAAATCAATAATTTAATTCTTAAGTCTCACGCCACAGTACTTCACAATAATCATTAATAATAATTTGTGCAATTCGTTTTTTTTTTTTTTTTTCAATATTTTGGATAGCTAAAATCGCTTAATTTTTGTTATGATTCAGAACAATTCCATGTCCATTTTTAGGAAACGACATCATCTTCGCCATTACGAACCAAGGTCAATACTCTGCGAGATTCGAAGTGACGAACAGAGAAGGAAAATCTGCTTTTGCCGTATATGAAAAATTCTACATTGAGGAAGAGAGTACAAAATATAAACTCCACATCGAAGATTACAGCGGAACTGCGGGCAAGTTTCTTTTTACATATTTTAAAGTAATTAATACCAATCACAACATGTAGCAAATATCAATATTCGACTAAATGACTCTTATATAGGGTGATTATAGTTAAAGTCCTACACATTCAAAATGCTATATAAAATAACCACTGCTCAGAATGACTTCAAATTTGAAGTGAAAATACTAGAAGAAGGAATAAACGGTATAGTATAAGACAATGGAGTAACGTACACCCTCGCAATGCGGGGGCCCAAAGTCTGACGCAAGTACGTGCCCTTTGTAAGCTCCGTCTTGGGGCCCAAAACCTGACTTTGCAGGGGTGGGCCTAACATTTTCCGTTACGCTACTGGCATAAGATACAAAAGTTATTGATGTTTTCCTTGTTGCTTTTTAAACAGTTTTTAGTACAAGAACAATTAGAAACCGATTTCCCCCCATCTAATGTAGCCTGATCTAGCTGTAGTGGATGGACTTTTTACGAACAGCGCAACAACTGCCGATCGATGTGGAAGTCATTTTTTCCGTCGAAAAACCCAAACAATCAGGCTCATTGAATAGTAGAGTTGTTAGGTGAATGTGAATGGCTAAGAAATTCCAAATGCCATTTGTAACTGAATCCAGAGTTTCGTTATGCCGCTTACAGAATTATATATTGATACACTTGTGACTGATCTATTCGCGTACCTTCCTCTAATCCTTTTTGGGAAATCTTTGGGCAATCAATTTACACTTATTCACAGCCAACCCTTTTGAAGAAGAAACCGTGATATATTTAAATTAAGTCTACTATATATAGTCAAGGTTTTGTAGCTAGCAATGAGAAGGAGAGAGAGAGATAGAAAGCCAGAAGTCAGGTGAGATTGCTACTGATCAGGTATCACTCAAATTTATAGAATATTTCAAATATTAAATAGACGAAGGAATTAAAGTGACGATTGGTCACTAAAGTTAAATTAACGTTAACATAATTGAGATAATAGAATTGAACTTAACATAAAGAGGTCGATATTTGTAGTCTTCTTATATTTCGTGCATCTCGTTGTTGTGTTCCACGTATATTGCTTACATTGAGACATTCTCTTCTTGAATTTATTTGAATAAAGTTGATAAATTGTTTGATTAATAAATAAGTTGATTTTGAATATGTCTGGTATTCCTTCCCTTCCACTCACACATCTAGGCGGGCACAAGAGAGAGGAAAGAACCGCTCATACACTTCAGTGAGTGAGTGAATATTAATGTCGCAATTTCAGATACACGAGGGCTTTTGGTGACGGACCACGTAATTTCGAACCATGGTCAAGTGACGTGGACGACACCTGAGCTGGCACCCCTCTCCTAACTACCACACCACACCAACGGGAGGATGTTTCATCTCTCGACAGATTTAGTGTGCATTGCTGCCCTAAACGGTGGGTCTTTAGTGGTACTGGGCTCGAACTTGTGACAAAGCCAGCTACGATCCGATACATATTCATACACTTCAGAACTTCTTTCTTATACCATATCGTTTCCTCACTTTTCAAGTATATTCAATTCAAGTTTGAAGTCATTCTGATAAATGGTTCTTTATAACAGTTTTTTCATACTTTTTGTATCCTTTTAAAAGGGGAACAATATATTTATAATCACCTTGTATGATATAATTTATAAAATAATACTCTACTGGCCACCGTAAATGCAACACCAAGAAAGACAAGAGATAGCACAACAAAATTTATTTTGTAGATAACATGTTTTGACCAAGTATAAAATGATTAAATTTATAGACTTCTGTGAAGTGTGGTTCCTGCCAGAATCAGTAGCCAGGGTAGCCGCCATTGTTTGAGATCACCACTGCCACACGCCTCAGCATTTATTCAAAGAGACTTTGAATGTGTTCTTGGGGTACAACAGACCAAGCAGCTTCTACACGTTGCCAAAGTTGATCTGGTGTGGCAGCTGTAATCTGGGTCAATCGTTGAGCAACCATGGACCACATGTTTTCTATCGGCGAAAGATCCGGATAGCGAGCAGGCCAGGGAAGCAATTCAATCTGGTGATTGATGAAGAACCTTTGGACAATGCGTGTCACGTGTGGTCACATATTATCCTGTTGAAATATGGCTGTGGCTAAGCCCTGAAGGTAAGGAAGGACAACTGGCTCCAACACTTCGGAGATGTAGCGCTGGCTGTTTAAAGTACTGGCAATGCGTACTAGAGGAGTGCGAGAGTGATATCCAATACCTCCCCATACCATAATACCCGGTGCACAGGATCAGTGTGGCGGTGCATAACTCAGCTGTTCACGGTGTCTCCAGACTCGAATCCAACCATCGTGGTGTTGCAGACAGATGCGTGACTCGTCAGTAAAGACAACTTCATTCCATTCTGCCGACCACATCCTTCTTTTATTGCACCATTGGCGGCGGAGACGTCTGTGGTTCTGCGTCAAGGGTAGACCAAGCAATGGACGTCTTGCGGACAGACCACAATACTAAGTTAAAATTAAGTTTATTAATTACCAGTGACCTCATGGGCTTGTCATATATATAATTTAAAACAAAAATTAACACTTATCTTGATAACTTTTGTACGGTTTATAACCAAACCTTAATTTCCATTCAAAAGTTTCGCAATTCGCTTCCAAATGCCAACCGTTTTCCACGTAGGCACGCGTACGTGATGTATTGGGGAAGGAGGGACAAATAAAGAAGCAAAAATAATCTGGAAAAAGTAAATCCTTCGCAAACATTGTCAAAGTCCTTTTATTGCATTCCGAAATCTTCGGAATAATTTTACGGATAGCAGTGCACAGAAAAGATCATACTACCGAAAGACGTATATATACGTCTGGAGAAATAAACGCTTTGGTTTAGTGAGACGTTTATATACACGGGGGAAGCTTAAGAGGTTAAAGTCGTATCGTAGTTTTAGCGCCAAAGTATAGTATTATTGAATTCAGTTCATAGCTATTGTTGGGGAGGGGCGATGAAAATTATGATTGAATATTTGGTCACGAATATTGTAACTTTGCGAAGCAGTGGTGTAGCGCATGAATTCTTTGAGTTGAGAACTAAGATGTGGATGCTTCTCTATTGCTGTTCCCACACACCAGTTTTGAAAGAAAAAATATAAAATTCGGGCAAACAATAGAAAAAGTGTTCCCTTAAGAACGGTATAAAAGTAAATAAAAAGCGTGTTTTTTTTGTTTTGAAAACACCCTGGGGGGGGGGGGCCGTGCGCATTCATACTCAACTTTTTCCGAGGAAAGAAACGAGTTAAAACTTGGTGGGAAGAGGTCAAAGATGGTTCGTGAAGTTGTCCATCAAGAAGAGAAAACTCAAATAATCGCAAAAGTGTACGGGAAAGTAGCATTAATAAATAAAAATACGAGTTATTGTAATGAGACTGATTGTTATATTTTGTATTTCCTTCAGATAACTTTTTAGACCACCTTCGTAAGCATATCTGTGATAAATAAAAAAAAGCACCTGCTTTTATAAATTATTAACTTTTTTAAATTTCTATGTGAGCAGGAGATGCCATATCTTCTCACGACGAATGGGAATTCTACACGAAGGACCAACCTAATCGTCGAGATGAAGTGAAGAAGGACGATATCACGCATACTGGTGGCTGGTGGAAAAATGTGTTCCCAACCACCAGCTTGAATGCTCTCAACAATCACGGAGATCCTCATGCAAATCCTCAGCAAGGCATGTGCTGGAATCCTTTCGGGGGTTTCACAGGTAACATCATGTCTTCAGAGATCAAGCTGCGGTCTAAGAATTTCTAGGATAAGAAGTTGATGAAACGGAATTGCTCTTCGATGAGACATTTTGAACACTTTTTACAGAAAAGATTTTATTACTTATACATTTCAGTATTGCAAAAACAAGACATTTTCATTGATATAACTTCTAATTTAAGTTAATTACTATAAATAAAAAAACCTGTGAAATTTTTGTAAAATGAAAAAAATTCACCTATTGGCACTTCTTTTTGTGAAAAAGCAAGCAATTAATTTGTAAAAGAAAAAAAATTGTGCACTTTTTTTTCAGACACTATGCCTATAAGCTGCAATATTGGGACAATTTTGCAGTTTAAAAATTTTAACAATATATTTTTTATAAAAGTAATAAAATTTTTCTCTAATTATCTGCTAGTTTACTTAATGTATTTTTTTTATTTCACATTAACGCATTGTTAAGTCCACGACACAGCAGAACAAATTTATCAAGGTTGACCACGTACAACATTTTCGCCCTTACTTTAAACGAAATACAACAACCGTCGAGGAAAACAGCACAGACGAAGAGAACGAGAGCCACTGAGCCGTTACCAAAAAGATATTAATTGCGCTCTGTTCCCCAAAGACTTGAACTATATGAAGATTTCATCAAAATTTTGTTTCTTTTTCTTACGCTTCAATTTAAAATTTTCTTTTGTCTGTCTAAATTTCATATTGAGCGGGGCCGAATGTAAGGTTCACTTTATATCGATGAAATAATTGTAATCGTTTTACTTATGTTTATTTGTGAAAACGAAAGTTGGCAACAAGGAAGAACAGAAATGGTTGTAATTGAACTGCATTACGATGCCGCGTTATGAATAAATGTTTATGTTTTAATTAGTACACTTTTATTCGCATACTAAAATTCTTCACGTTGATTCTAAATCAACCTTATATAATCAATGCACTTTGCTTAAACGTTTCTTTAGGAAATAATAGTTCTTTAGGAAATAATAGTACAATAATAAAATAACTTTTCGAGGCAAGTTAAATTGAAATCCCTCTTATAAATAATTATATAAGAA
Source organism: Trichonephila inaurata madagascariensis (assembly GCA_019973955.1). NCBI lineage: Eukaryota > Metazoa > Arthropoda > Arachnida > Araneae > Nephilidae > Trichonephila > Trichonephila inaurata. Next base: position 30,260 of record BMAV01027676.1, read on the forward strand.
CGTTAATTAACTTAATGATTTTTTTACTACGGATGCCTATTTTTCTCATCAAAATATAAACATAAATTTCAAATATTGTTTTAAAAAAGAAGCTCTTAATGTTAAATGAGTGTGACAAACTATTTGACTATAAGAAATTTTATACTCTACACCAGGGGCAGGCAAACTTTTTTGGGGTACGAGCTACTTTTAATTATTTCAAGGTGTTGTGAGCTAAGAAAAAGGTATACAATATTTAGTATAACTTAATAATAAATACGCGGAACATAACTCTAACAAAAAGAACCTACACTTTTAAGACCACGTTTAAGGCAAAACGAGATATAAACATTATAATAATAGCCACAAATATAACTAATATCAGATAATGTGCATTCTCATTATCAAACTATTCAAAATACCGTAAAATCCGGGGTATAACGCGTACGTACTTTTAATCGTGTATATAAATTTCAGTTCAACTGAATACTTTAACACATGAGGAAAAAACCTTTTTAAGTTTTGACACAAGTCTCCAAAAGGGTTGCTAAGTCGCCAAATATAATGCCAACGTAGTTGTATTTGTAATTCTTTAAATAATTAGTTTTAATCCATTAATTTTTATTAATTATTATTATATTATTGTATTGTCATCCAAAATAATCCTATATATAAAATTTCAGCTCAATTGAGCGCTTTAAAATGTATTTTATTNAAATAAATATATAAATAAATAAATATATAAATAAATAAATATATAAATAAATAAATATATAAATAAATATATAAATAAATAAATATATAAATAAATAAATATATAAATAAATAAATATATAAATAAATAAATATATAAATAAATATATAAATAAATAAATATATAAATAAATAAATATATAAATAAATAAATATATAAATAAATAAATATATAAATAAATATACAAATAAGTAAATATATAGAGATTGTGAGCTAATAGTGGAAATTGAAAAAAGAAATGAACATGAAAAAAATTAGACTTCCACATAGATTTGAATGCTGTTTATTTAAGAGGAATGACATATCTAATTAAATTTAAGGGTTGTGGTCCCAGAAATACACTATTTTTTCAAAATCCTGGGATAATACCTCAGATAAATGACTTTAAAACATAATAGCATTGTTTACATACAAAGGGGGGGGTGCGTTATACGGCGTGTATTCCTAAAAATTAATAAATTTAGCTTGAAAATATAAGTGTGCGTTATACACGCCGGTGCGCGTTGTACGCCGGATTTTACGGTGAATTAAAAAATAAAACATGTTCATCTAAAGTTAGTTCTTATAGTTAATAGAAGACTTAATTTTCAAATTGTCAGCTAATCTTGAATATTTCGATATATAATTACTAACTGCTAATCCTTAGGTGGTCACCCCAAAAGTCATGGTGGTTCACTGGTCGATCGCGACCGACTTAAGGGCCCACCCTTGCTCTACACTTTTCAGCAATATTTACGCTGATTGATGCACGTTTTTTCTTCTAACTATCGAAATTCAAAATAATTTACAAAATTAATGTCTCAGAAAATAAAGTATGAATTTTTAAATTGCAATTACAAAAAAATGAAGAGAAAGTTAAATTTTTATTTTTTGAATCTCTCATATCATAAGAAGTTTAATTCCAAAATTTGATACAATTGCTCTTTCAACAGTTTAAGAAGTATTTAGGTTAGTTGGAGTTCAGGTAAAGTTTTGAAATAAAATTATATTCAGGGGTTGTGAAATAACTAAGGAAAACTGACAAATCTTATAAAAATTGCAATAGTTGTAAATTTCATGTTATTTGCATGCTTCCTTCAAGGTGTTGCATTTACGTAGGCCAGAAGTGTAAAATTTGTTTTCACAAATGCTCAATGCTCCTTTAGTCATCCATATAATATCATTGTGAACCTGGTCGTCCTGGACTTTTTCCTTTACACAGACATCCAGTTTTCTGGAACTTTCTGTACCATCTTCTTGTACTCTTAGATGTCGGTGCATTTCTATGGTACTTTCTCCGAAAATTACGCTGAACCGTGATTACTGACAGACTTTTTGCAAACGAATTTTCATCCCAAAGAATCGTGTACACAAAATTTCAGTTCAACTGAATGCTTTAAAACATGAGAAAAAAAACCTTTTCAAGTTTTGACACAAGTCGCCAAAAGGGTCGCTAAGCCACCAAAAATGATGCCAACGTAGCTGTATTTGTAATTCTTTAAATAATTAGTTTTAATCAATTAATTTTTATTAAATTATTGTATTGTCATCCAAAATAATCATGTATATAAAATTTCAGCTCGATCGAGTGCTTTAAAATGTATTTTATTAACGATTGAAAATTCTACCAAGATAAATAAATAAATAGAGAGTGTGAGCTAATAGTAGGAATTGAAAAACGGTTTCTCGTATCCTTTTTTTGTTTCATGGATATTCTCTACAATTTTACGCGAATTTTAGTCCAGATATACTCCCCCTCCTTTAGACCTTTGCGTAATATACATATATGTATAAAATTCTGTGGAAAAGCAACTAACACGTTGGCAGTATATGATATAGTAATGTATGTATGCCAGAGAGAGTGTTTTTCAAACTTTCAATATTTGCGACTCAATTTTCAATCATAATTTTCATCGCCCCCCCCCCCTTCCGTACATTAACACTGAATTGAATGTAATAATAATGTACTTAGAAGTAAAGCTACAATACGACTTTTATTATAAACCACACAAATTATCAAGATAATATTAAATTTTGTATATAACAAGCGTATGGGAGTCAGTAGTAATTAATTAATTTGTTTTTAGTTTGATGCTGATAAATCAATTATCACAAATGCATTGTGCAGTACAAATTAATTTATAAATATATATTATATCAATGTAAATGGGTATATTATTATTTTTTTATGTCAGTATTTGTTTTCTTTCGTTTCCTTTCAGTAAATTAATAATTATTTTAAAATAATCTTTTATTTTCGGCTTTCGATGTGCTGGGGCCCCCCCCCCCCTACACGCAGGATCATCACCCCTTTCTAGGGGCTGCTTCCCAAAGTTTAAGAAACGCTGATGTATACCTTTTTCTTAGCACATCAAAACGTATATGTATAATACATAAATAATCACTGATGTAATAAATAATTCATTAAATAAATTTTTAAAAAAGGGTCTATAAGTTAAAATATATCAATACACAGTCTTAGAGTAGGAAGATCAAATTGTAACAAGATATTCATAAGACGCACAGATATCATTGATACTACAATAATTTTTTTTTCATAAATTTGTAAGAAATTGGGATGTGACGTCCTATAAATTGTCACCAGAAATTGTCACGAGCTCTTTTTTTTTCATGCCATCTCACTGACGCTTTAAAACGATTCCGCTGAAGAAGCCAAGTATCAAATGAACCTTTGATTGAGATTCCTTATATCATATCAATAAATGAAGCCATCCAAGCTCTACAAGAAAAACTACCTCATAAACCACCTATCTAGAATTTAGATATTGAAGTATAATTTCAATAGAATATTTTCACCAAGGGGTTTTGGAAAGATAAATCTTATTTTTTTGACAATTTGAGATTTTTACATTTTCAAATTGTACAGATTTTTACCTTTCTATAAATACCTTACTTTAACATCTAGGGTAATTAGAAGCCCTTAAAACCTATTTTTAAAGAATCGTTGGAACTGGGCCACGCCCATTTGAATGGTGAAAAATGTAAACAAAGTGCTTCGTTTTTGCTTAAATAACGTCTGATATAAACCAAAACATGTATCTTTTATTGTAAATTGGGCCTTATATTTTTTTTATTTCCTGACCGATTAGACGTCTCACTGTATACATTAAAATCAATTTACCTCAAAATGTAAATTTTCATGGTCGATGTACTTTTTCTGATAAACTACTGTTCCCATGTATGTAAATTTTTTATTATATGTTTATAATGATGGCTAATATACACTAAAATGTGCCCTTTGAAAAAAAACTCATTAATTTATTTTTATAAATTTTTTTTATGGAAAAAATGGATTAAATTTCACTGTGTTTGATAAAATATTTTATAAATTATGAAAAACTTCAAAATTAGCTAAAAGCTCAATTCAGTATAATGAAAAAGGTGTATTTTGATTGTATGAAAAATTTCAAGCATGTAAATATAACAGATTTTGAGGGAAGGTGCATCGAAAACAGCCAATTTAACATTGTTAGTAGAGAAAGAGAGGTTTCCAACTACCCTTTTAAATATAAGGGTAGCCCAAATGAAATGTGGACATATGCAATCGCGTTAGAATGAGTTCAGCTATAGCAGAGCCACCAAACAGGGACAGGAAGGATGGTAGGAAATGTACATCGCATACGACGTTTAACAGTGAAACCTGTTAGTGGTAGAGGAAATTAATCGAAAGTGAAGTCATGCTACATAAGGATGCGCCCAGATCGGAACAACGTGTGATTGCAGGAGGCAAGTTTAATTTGGACATCTTTCGACGAATAGTTGTAGTCTTTGGCGAACACTGTTTAGGTCGAACGTCTTGGAACAGTTGGCGTAAGAGTTTTCGAGAAATACAAGTAACGATATCGGATCTTTATGACAATGTCCGACCACACATCTAACGTGAAACCAAGACAATTTTAAAAAATTCCATTGGAAAAAGTTAGAACAACCACCGTACGGTCTGGATTTGTCACCCTGTAACTTCTAGGTTTTTAGGCCACTTAAGACAGTATTACGTTTCTTTTGGATAATGAAGTGAAGGAAACTGAGCAGGACTTCCTCAAGAATCAACCTCTTCTTTCTAGAGTGAGGACATAGAACTGCTGCCGAAACGATGGGACGTGTTACAGTCCTCCCCCCCCCTTGCTTTCGGCAAGACTTATATAATAAATTAATGAATCAATAACGTATGATATATGGATTTTAAAAGTAACAATAGATAAATGCTTCACGGGTATATCTGTAAGTGTTGTGAACATCTGCAGTTGATTCCAACAAGAACATATTAACGTAAAAAATTCCATGAGAAATTTTTAAAAGGAACCGGTCAACTCCAGCAGCACTCGAAAAGATTACTTTTTTAACTAGATATTACAATTTTTATCTCTCTACTTAAACACTTCAATGTTTTTTAACCTACTTAACTACAACACTTAAAAACTTTCAAACCTTTTTATCGTGTCTGGAATTTTATCACTTGTTACGAAAACTAAGTTTTCGGACATGTGTTGAAGCGATAGCTAAACAAATGATTTGATATCAGCAACAGAAAGCCTACCTTCTGATGCACTTGGATTTAATCATTTCATAAAATCTAAAAACAAGGACGCTGGACTCACATTTTTTTTTATTTCTTCATTCCCACCTCCAAGTTAAGCAGAACAGACATGTGAGTATAAGAATTTTTTTCAAAGGCAAATATTATTCCATGCTCAGTTTAACAATTATCATATCAAGGAATATCCTTTGTGAATTGCCTTTCATGATTTGAAAATAGAATCATATCGCTACAGAAAATTGAAAGTGCTGGAATCTGTTACCATTTGATTAAATGCAACATTATTATGCAAGATAATTGATATATGGACAATTAAATGATATATTGACATTTAAGTTACTCACAATATTTCATCAAATAGATCTGGCAACACAATGTGGCTGTAACGGGTTTATTCACGTACTTCCTACTAATCCTCTTGGTGAATATAATGGTTCTGTAAATATTATTCTATTGAAAACTTTTCTCCGAAGAAGAAGACGCAAATTACTCAAATCGTGGCTTGTACTTAAAGATTAACTTTCAAGTTCAATGGAGAGAGAGAGAGAGAGAGGTTAGGAGCTGAAAGGTGATTAACGTAAAACTAGTCGAGAGCGCTTCGTAGATTGTTTGATTAATATTATGATTGACGATTTGGTCAATTAGTTTTTAAATTAGATTAGTATTGGCTTGAATTGGATTAACTTAGAACTTCAAATATTTAGGTGTATTGCCAGGACATGCTAAGAGTAAGTGATCCGATTTATAATCAAATCTTCAAATATCTCGTCTACCTCACTATGCTCCCATATTTATCTAAGGTGCATTTCTTAACTTGGGTTGTTGAAATTTGTGACGTTGTTGAGAATTGTTAATAAATTGAGCTTGTTTTGACTATGGCTACTTTCCCTTCTAACATTCGTACAGTAATGGATATGGATAGGATAACCCATCCATTATAATTCTATGTGTTTTTAATCATCGTATAAAATACAAACCCGTATTCATTTCGAAAAAAATGTTATGCATCTGAAGAAAAAAAGATCACTATGTAATTATTTTTTCTTTCCTGTTTAATACTATATTTATGACTATTTTATTGACCCATACGTAGCTTTTCAAATACATAAAAATATTTAAAAATACGTCTTAAACTTGGAAAAAGTACTACAATGAAACAAAAATATTTATGATGCAATTTAATGATAGCAAATAAATATAATCCTTCAAATTTCAGAAGTCATGAAGAAATTCTATTAGTTTAACACTATAAGTAGAAAATACCATTAATAAATAATAAAAGATAAATACTTTTCAATGGAACTTTATTGAAGTGAAAGCTTACTTGTATAATTTAGAAAAGAGCTCTAAATTCATTACTCTTTTTTTTAAAAAAAATTCATATATTAAATTTAAAATACGATTTTACTGATATTTTAGAGAAAGAATTGAGATATATTTATCTTACATATGTAACGAAATGTTTCAGAAATGTGTAAGTTTTTTTTGCTTACGTGTTTTGTTAATTTTGTCTTGATTTTGACATATCACACTTAGAGTATAGAATGTTAACATTTAATTTTATTTTAGTATAAAAGTGGAACTATTAAAGTTATCCCAATACAAATGATAAAATTATAAAAACACAGTAAAAATTAAATTTGATTACTTGATTGACTAGAGCTACACTTTTAGGAAAATGAGAAAATTAGACACATTTTAAATATTATATTTCGACAATTTACTACATGTTAAAAAAAGGTTTTTAAAAATTGAAATTTGTCAACATGTTCCTCCAAAAGGCATCACAATCTATACCGATGGCAGTAAAATAGTAAATATAGGGTCAGGCAGTGGAACTTATATTCAAACACCTCAAGAGAAACACTCCATAAAACAACTTAACCCAGATTTCTGTTTCGTTTTTCGAAGCGAATTAATTGCAATTGACATGAGACTAGAGAAAATTATGAGCGAAAGTAACTACAAAGACCTCTGGATTCTATTTGACAGCCGTAGTTCAATTAAACACCTCAAAACTGGGCCATATTAGGAGATAAAATCAGTTTGTCTATCCTACGAAAAGTTAAGCTTATCTCCCAACATTACAAAGTACATTTTAAATGGATCCCGTCCCATGTCAATATCTACGGAAATGAATTGGCTAACACTCTTGCAAAGGAGGGACTAAACCATCCTGTCCCTTCCACCTCAGTACTCACATATTTAGAAATATTCTCAAGACAAAAGGTCCAAAATAAAGAAAAATGATTAAAACCTCAGTTTCGTAAATGGTGTAAAGGCAAAAGACCAAGGGATTTTCTTTATCTCTTTCTTGTGACAGACAGTCCAACACCTGTCTGTCCTTACTTGCCAGTGGGCACTTAAAAAGTCTCACTTTTTCTGGAGGCTATAAGAAGTTTCCTATTTGCCCTAAATGTCAACTGGAATAGGCTTCACCTCAGAGCATCTTGGACTGGACTGGGAAGATATCCATGATAGTCCACTTCTAGTATAGGACTACATAAAAGTCAACGGTTTCACTGATCTGGTCTGACTTCGTCTGACCATACGGGAGATTAGTAGCAACAAAAACACAACAAATTAAAATACATTTTTTTTTCTAGAATTTCCTTTTCTCAAGCTTAAGCTGAAAACACCTATATCTGAATTCAAAACTTTGTTTATTTCACCACCGAAAACTAATGTAAATTATTAAATTTACGTAAAAAAGGAAAATCAATGTAAATTAACTGAATGAATTTTACTGCATACATTTAATAATTTAACATTGTATGAATTTTTGTAAAAATTCTAGGGTGCTTTTTTCTAACTGCATATGTCAAAAATTAATTTTAAATATATTGAATTTACTTGTTATAAAAATCTAGTAAGGGGATAAAGGTCAAATGAAAATATAAATAAATAAAGCCGTGTCACTTAAAGGATTGTTGAGGAAGTCTTTACCCGGTGATAATGAAAAAATCTAATTATTCTAAATGTTAAGAAATAAAAAAAAATATGAATAATTTTCCTTGTTTCCAAAAAAATTTTCTGAGCGTAAATAATTTTAAGACGTAATTTTTTGAACACCAAAATGTGCCCATGTTTTCTCTCGTTAAAAGTTAATCGACTTTGGTTGGGAGGTTTTAGCCCACCATTCCTAATCTCCTGATTTGCCACCAAATGACTATCACCTATTTCGTGCGTTGAATCATTCCTTCAGCAATAAAATCTTTGATGATCTCGATTTTTCTGAAAACTGCATCCAAGACTTTTTTTACTCGAAACCACCGGAATTTTACCGCCGTGGAATTCATCTCCTACCAGAAAGATGGCAAGAGATCATAGATAGTAATGCGGATGATGTACAGTCATACATAATATTCATTTTGCATTTATTTGTTTTGTGTAAAAAAAACAACGAGTAGAAATTTTACACTCACTCGATTCAAAACAAGAACCACATATTTTGCTTCCTATATTGAACTGTTCAGTGGAATTTTAATTTTGTTTGTTAAAGAACACACACACAATAAACGTTTCTATACCTTTATTTTTTTATTGGCTTTCCTCTATGAAGCTATATTAAGGCAATCGACATCGAACATATAATTTTAAACTTCGGTAAAGTTATGAGGACGACACACAACTTAACACGTATCCCACTCTCTAAACTTCCATACCATGCCAATGAGAAGACTTTGAGCCTTGACAGGTTTTACAGCAAATATTTCATCAACCCTTCTACACGGTAAGCACCAAGATTCAAGCCCACGTCTCAACAAGATGGTAGACCAGTCCTCGACTAGGTTCACTCGGTTACCAAGGGGTCATATTTTATAAAGAAATACATGCCTTCAAACTATGAAAACCTGCCTTGATTTTCGTACATTTTTTTGTCTCAAAATGTATTTTGACTTAAGGCTTTTTCTGTAAGCTAATATTAAATGAATATTTTTTCTATATAGACATTAAGGATGAAGAAACTACTGAATTGGGTGACAGTAATGTTACTGATTTCGTTTGATATCAATTCTATTTCTGCGGCAAAACTTGAAAGAATTAGAGAAGTGATAAGCAAAGCAAGTCTTGCAGAAATCACTGGAGGTGTTCAAACGAATGCAGAGCCACCCAAATGTAAGAAATAAAACCTTGTATTCATTTTTAGTTTATAAGCTTTTTATAATGAATTAGTCATTATCCGCTCACTTAACTGGTTTTTTCATTTTATTGTATGACTATATTCATTTTTTTAATTTATTTTTATTTAAATAGTCCTATCATCAAACTTTTATTGTATTGAAAAATATTCCTATAGATTTTCCATACAGATTAAAGAAGGATAGGACTTGAATTTCTCAGATTGAATTTTTTTTATCTTTTAAGCTTCTTTTCCTTCGTAGTCGATTTCTACTAACCCCATTTTTAACGGATATTTAAATAACAAAAGAATCATGCTTGCCGAAGTTAGAGTGTCTCTAGGCCTAATAATTTTAAAGGTTTTTTTCCCCTATAATGCCTTCGTAAATCAGACAACACCATAATGTAACGACACCCC
>BMAV01027676.1:40392-55251 GCA_019973955.1 Trichonephila inaurata madagascariensis
AAATATCATATAATTTTATTCAACTTAAAAAAGTTTCAAAAACGAATAAATGGAAATAGACTTACAAATAATAGTCCAGAATATAAAATCACCAAAATTTGTAACTATATTTTCCCCATTTTCTAGGTAGATGTTGCATAGTCTTCATACATAAGTGGCATAAGTTTCGAATCTTTCTTTTCAGAAGAGTTCTTTTTAAGGTATCCGACTACGTTCGGAACCGTGATTTTAAAAAAGCGCATAAATGGAAAATTTTCATGATATTTAGTGTCACTTAGAATAGAATACATGTATAAAATTGGTTTCAGAAATTTTGACAAAAAACATTATTTAAATACAATATTTTGGCAAAAAATTAACTTAGAATAATCTGTTTTCAAAATGTTTTCCTTTTATAAAAATGCTTCTAAAATAATAATACTTCGCTTATATACAATAAAGACTTCTCCAGAGAGTGTAAACTAGGATTTTTGAAATATTCACATTTTTTTCAGAGTTACCACCCATTGAAATAATTATCTGCCTTTTCTTTTCTTAAAATTGCTCCCCTCTGTTGTCGTAAAATATGGTTAAACCCACTTCTAAGTTATATATTTCAAAAATTCTAGTTGAGCTTCTTTAGAGAGGTCTGAGCTATATACAGGCAAAACATTATTATATAATAGAAGCAATTTTCACAATAGGAGAATATTTTGAAAATGGGTCATTCTATGTTCATTTTTTGTCAAAATATTGTACTTAAATAATTTTTTGTTGTAATAATATTCTTAAAACAATTTTATATACATTTTCTAATCTAAGTGATACTAATTATCATAAATATTATCCATTTATACGATTTTGAAAAGTCAAGGTTCCGAACGTATTCGGATACCTTTTTAAATATCTGGAAGGTCAAACTTTGCTGAAGCAAAATAGTCTATTAAAGTTTTCTTTAAGACTGACATCAACATAAACTCAACATTTTTTTTATATAAGAAGTCTTTTAAAAAATGACATTTTTGCACAAAAAAAAGTGGAAGGAAAATAAAGCAAAGGTAATATTTTTAAATTTCTTCTCGTAGTAGTTGACGCAAAAATATCAGTCACATGATTTAAAAATATGCAACGTAAAACCTTTTAAATAATAAAAAAAATTATGAAGTCATGCATGGATTGCTATTTTAAAATAAAAAATGATGCAAGTCATATGCAAGCTGTTTCTGTGTCGTTTACAAATAGCTATTTTTCAACGTAACATAATTTAAAAACACAGCCTCAAGCATTTTGTTTTAAGGCAGTGTGTTCTATTTTTATTTCCTGCTGATTAAATTAATTTAAGATTTCTTTATGCAAAGGATCTAAAATATAAACTCTAGCTTCTTCCTCTTTATTTTGAATTTAATAAAAAAATACTATGTTTAGATAAAGATATCTTGACATTTTCTATTCTTTTTTTATAATTTATTGCAAAAGTAGTTATTTTATAGTTGAGAAAAGCAACTTTTCAATGGATGAGGCCATTTTAGAACACAGGATTTTTTACAAGAGAAAAAGAAAGCAATTTAATTCCATTATGCTGCTGTTAAATTATTCATCACTGTAAACTTAAGTGAAACTAGGTAAACGCTGTAAAAACAAATAGTTCCTTGTATTCAGTAAAATATTGAATTCCTTTTGTAAGCAGCAAGATAAATTTTTAAAATAATGTATTTTTATATGGTAATGTTTCTGTCTTCTTCCATTCTATTTCGACTCCATAATAATTATAATTTTAAGACGTAATGAATAACTTGATTTCAGCTTTACCTTCCAAGTCAGCTTAAACGTATGAAGTAATGGGATTCTCAGAGTTTTACATGGATTTTAATACATTACCCATTAACTTCCAAAATACAGAAGGTCGTTCGAACTTTATGGAAACAATTTTATAATTTATTTTCTCTTTTGAATTTTGAGATAAAAATTTGGAAACTTCAGAATAATCTTCAGCAAATGTTTTCTTTCAATTGTAATATAAAATGAAAAATTTATTATGAGAAAGGCTATAAAAATTGATAGATGACTCAAAGGTTAAGTAACTGCTCTTCTCGATTAGAAATATTCACATCAACAAATTATAAAGCTATGTAAAAATCTCGGTTATTGCATTTAAAAAAAAGGTATTTATGATATATCATACTTTAGAGGCAAAAAAACGCCTATAGCTGAAAGTGTAAAAATGAAAACAGGACCACAAAAAATCATCTTACGACTGTTCGAACGCAAGGAACTAACTATCAAGACATTGAATTCTCTGATCCCGAAAGAAAATTTGTTGATTCAAAGATTTATTGCACCGAAACTAAGAATATCTTCCGGCAATGTAAGTAAAATATTTCATAAATATTTTAAATTAAAAAACTTGTTTCAACCTTAAGTTCATCTGCATTGGACAAAAGATACTGCTGAAAGAAAAACAACTTATAGGAAATTATTTAAAAAAAGGATAGATGCTATAAAATGGAACTTCGGGGTAATACTCGATGAGGCATGAGTATATTTAAGGGACTGCGATGAAAGAAGATTAATTTTCTAATGACCTACTGAAGGGAATGACCTTACGAAATAGCTTCATCGGTGTACAGAAATTTTCCAAAGGGATTCATGATAGTTGCAGGATTTTGTTACCATGACAAATTAAAATGTAAAAAATTCTCCAGTAGAAAAGTCGAAACTTAATGGACTCGACAATTAGCAGAATATTTTAAAAGCAATTTTTGAAGAAGAAATACCAGCCTTATATGTAAAGGACATTGATGAAGTTGTTCTTGATGTAGACAAAGCTTCTAGTCGCACGTTTAATTCAATTGCTGCTTATTTAGCAAAAAAATTTAGAAACAGGAACCTATATTTAACCTATTTTAAGTAGGGGCCGGAGACGAAAGAAAATAACAATTTAGAAAAAAAAATGTTTAGATAACACAAATACAAAATCGCCAGCCAAAGTTATTTTGATGTAGAAGTTTTCATAAAACCTAACAAGTAGCCTTCCGATTCAGTTTTCTTCCGCAAAATCTCATTGCACCACTCTGATATTTCTTTTTACTCCTTGCTTTATTAAAAAAATACGTTCATCGTAGGAGTATGTATTTTCTGAAATTTATAACACTTCTGAGACCTTCGGTCAAATTCCCAACCGTCATTCGATCTTCTGATTGAACTGGGTCTAAGGACTGAAAATCTTCAATGTCTTGCTCGTGCTCATGTATTCTAAGAGCTCATCCATTGTCGACTTACGATTGTGGAAATTCAGCATTTCTGAATGTATTCACTATCCTCTGTAAATTTATTTTCCTTGCCTGACCAACAGCTTTTTGAATTGAACTATTAATTTCACCAGTCTCTGGAACTGATTCATCCAGAAATTCGATAATGAACAAGGAAAAAAAAGAAGAAAAAAAACCCCGCATTAACGAGATTTAAAATTCGCGTATTTCAGTTTCATTTGGGTACCCCTAGTATACAAAAAATTGAATGGAAAATATAAAATGCGTACAAAAACATAGAAAGGAACAAATAAAAAAAAGCAAGATACAAAATTCATTAAAACAACGTAATAAATATTCAAAAGAGACTAAAGAGAATGAGGAGGAAACGGATGTGTGTGTGAAAGAAATGGGAAAAAGCAATATCTATGAAAACACACACACACAGATAAATATACAATACATTGATATAGAATATGTCCGAGATGGCCGTCTCTTAACAAAAATAATTAATCTTTAATCAACATCTTGATTTAATTAAGCATCACTATTTACAAAATATTTACGAGTTATTTAAATGAATAAATTTCATGTAGTAATTGTACGTGTCGTCTTGCTTGTTGACACGATGAATCATTGTTTTTTTCGTCATATCATGGCGTCCTTTCTTCGAGCGTCTATATTCAGTCTAGCTCCCACGACAATCTGTGCGCTACTAGGGATGCGCATATTTCCAATAAACAGATAGATCTTGTGGCTTATCAATAGCGCCCGACCCCACATATATGCATGATACACTTTTGTTTTATTGATTCCTTCGTTTTTGTGTTATTTTGCAAGCAAAATTTTACTTGATACCCAACATATTTTCTCATTTAAGGCGATATGGTACCATCTTTAAAATTTTTTTTATTTTTAATATTTGATATTTGGTTTTAATTGTATTTTATAAAGGTTAATATTTAATAATAATTCCATACAAAAAAATTTTAATTTGTTGCAAAATGTTTGTAAAATTTAAAGTTTTTAAATTTTTTTAAACATTTTTTAAACCCCTAAGGCTTTTTTAAATATGTTTCTTTTCTTTCAATTTTTTTTTCCAAGTACCTTATAATATACTACATAAAACTGTGCATGGGTTTTTTTCTGCTACTGCTCTTTAATTTTTTATTAATTTTTTTATAGTTAAACTTACAAAAATTCTCGAAAAAACATTAATTTTGATTTTGAAATTTATTAGGAAAAGTACTAAACATGTTAGAGCTAATTCAATGCACAGTTTTACAAAACATACATTTCAGAACATGTATAAAAAGTTTCAAACCCTTACTTCAATTATCAAAAAAGCCTTAGGGTTTTGAATAACAGTGAATGTACAAAAATTCAACATGGAGAAAAATGAGTTTAAAGTTTTCATTTCTTAAATAGCATGATAAAAAATTCCTCCAATAATCTGAAACTTTTATGTAATGTTAATTATTTTGTTTCAAACTGCTTACCACAATTTTTTTTAAAAATTTACAAGAATAAAAGAATATACTTGTATAATGAATATATAAACAAAAAGGTCAATATTTCATAAAACATTATCTTAACAATTTTTAAAAAAATTACACACACATTTTAGAGTTTATTTCATGCACAGTTCTATACTACTATAATAAACAACATGTACACAAATATTCGTACTCTTTTTTCCATAATTTTAAAAGCCTTAATATCTTCACAAAATCCATAGGCTCTTTCAAAATTTACTCTCAAAGAAGCATTTTTGCAAGTATTATATAGAGTATTTTTAAAAAGATTTGTTAATGCATTTTTATCAATAATGACGTATGTTGGAGATCTGGATATACCAGTATATTTTTCATCCAAACGAGAAAAAGTACTGCATTCTTCTTCAAGTTTTGCACACCTCAAGTTAGTGTTTTGAGAAACTTCTGAACTTGTCTTAGCATCTGAAAACCACCTCTTCAAAGCTTTCGTTGTGGCAGATTTAGTACGCTTTTTAGGCCTAGGCATGTTAACTTTTAAACTTTTTGGAGAAATCACCAAATTCCTTGTCGTAAAGCAACTTTTCTTACTCTTCAGAACACAGAGTACAAAAATATAGTTAAATTTGTAGGAACAGAACTTCAAAGAAAACGCAGTAGAATAACTCTCATATAATCAAAACAAAACAATTATTTCATTTCAGTTTAAACACTAATCAGCGTGGAGTAAAAAAAAATTAGTTCCTTATTTATCAGGCTCTTTTCCAGCAGACGATCTGAAAAGTGGGCGTGGCAGCTTTGTTTAGTCTACTGACATGCAGCAAAAATGGATAAATAACTGAATAAAAAATATAGATACAACTCTGAAATTTTGCAGACACATTAAGAAGGATTAAAAGCATCATATAAGCCAATAAAAAAAATATCGATAGTTTGATGATTTTTAGGGTACCATATCGTCTTAAGAGCAAAAACAAATTTGAACTACAAAAAAATTTCGAAATTAATTTTGCAAATTTAAGACTTCGAATACGAAAGGTTGAAAAAAAAACAACTTACAAAGGCTCCAAGAGAAAAAAAATAAAGCTTTCATTTATTTAAAAGTAATGCTATAGAATTCATTAAACTCCTTAAAAAAGGTTTTCTGCTAGAACTTTAAGACTAAAAAGTAAAGCTTAAGAAATAGGCGTCTGGCATTTTTTAATCTTTTGTAAAAGTCTAATAGAAATACAGTACTTATAAAAAATATTTTGTAGGCTCTTTCAAAGAGTTTTCTTTCTTTTAACTTAATGCAACCGAAATACAAAAAACTTAAAATTTAAAACACTCTAAATTAGTGTGATTTATTTCATTTTATACTTTTTTTTAAAGAATTAAATGAATACAATGAATTAAATTTAAAAGAAATTACTGAACTTTTTTCATTGTTTACCACGGCATAGAAAAGCCTATCCTAATACTAAAAATTTTATTTTTACTATTAAGAAGCATTACTAAAATGCTACAGCAATGTTTTTTTTAAATCTTAAAGTAAGAATATTTGTTTCTACCAGGATGAATAATTTATCTGAATTGTTTCAATGTCTATTGTGATAATTTTATTCGCATTATTTTATATAATGCCAGTCTTTTGCCTAATTTTTTTTTTTTCATTTTTACAAGAAAGTTGTTCATTTTATTCGGATAATTATTACGTGTAAGGACGATAAGTTCCAAATCTGCTTTAGGTTAACATTTAAAAAATTATAATTATTTGCTTACATTGAAAAGATATATGTCAACAGAATGCTCAAATATAGAATTAAAATAATAAAAATTTTCGAGAAAAAATTCTCACAAAAATTAAATATATTTTTTTAAAAAAAGGTTTCACAAACAATGTAAAACTATAATATATTTTTTATTTTGCCGTATGATATTGTATGCGTTGAAATCATCTCACATTTAATTGCAAAAGTCAGTTTTAGAAAATACGTTCTCTTTTTATGTTAAAAGCTTTCTTAAGAACAAGATTTTTTAAATACAAATTTAGATTTCTTTCAGAATCTTTACAATAATTCAATTTGAAAAACAAACAATAAAAAATGATCAGTAATATCAGAACGAATGTTGCCTTTTGTTCCATGAAATTACTAATGTTTTAATTAACTTCAAGATATTCTCTAAGCCTTTGCATTACGGTTTTTTAGTTCTCAGCCGATATATAAATTCTTTTTAAACAAACTAAACACATTATCAATATGAGCCATTTTCAAATAAAAATTAATTCGTCAGATTAAAAAGTCACTAATATGTTTCAAAGTCCAGACAAAAGTAATTGTTATAGATTGAAAATTCTATGAGACGTCATCCCAGGTTTAATACATCACGTGAATAAAGTCGTTTGCTATCAAGAGTACTTGCAATCTGTAAACGAGATTAATGTTTTCAATTTTTTTTAAAGATAAACTCGTTAAATATGTTTTACCATATTACTTGTAGGTTTGAGGTTCATTGTAGCTATAATACTTATTGATCTTTTGGACATGCATTGTTGTAACTTAATCTGAATAAAATTGATGCTGAAGAACTTATATTTTTTTGAAGTAAAGCTTCTTTACCACGCTTGACTTGGAGAGTAAGCTGGTGAATGAGTGACGAAAGCATTACGATAAGTGTGATCAGGCGAGGCGAACGAAAGTTGAAAGGGAGAGATTTAAGGGGTCTCAGGGGTGTTAAATTTTTCTAGAGGTCTGAAAATATAAACAATTTTTAAACAGGTATAATTCTTTTAAATTTCAATTAAATGATTCTTATCTTTTACACATTATTTATAAAAGAATGGGGCTTCAGAAAAGTATAAAATGTTTAAAATATAATCATAATTTTAAAAATCATAAGCATATGAAAATTCTATGATATTAAGTATTTTTTGCGTTGCGCACGCTATTTTCTAAAATAGTAGCTTTAATTACTAGCTATAAGTTGAATAATAAAGTTAAATGTATTCTCATTACACTGTAGCTATTTTTATATATATAAATAGAATAATAACTTACATATTTTAATAAATAAAAAAAATACATTTTTTAAAAATATTTAAAAAATTGCAATGTTTTACAAATATTTTGAAATCCAAAAGACATATAATACCAAAATTAGGTACGGCAAAGAGTATGATGCATTTTATAATTCTATAAATTTTTATACATCAGATGTTACTATTTTAGAAAATAGCGTGCGAAACACAAAAAATACTTAATATTTGTCATAGAATTTTCATATGCTTATGATTTTTAAAATTATGATTATATTTTAAACATTTTATACTTTTCTGAAGCCCCATTCTTTTATAAATAATGTGTAAAAGATTCGAATCATTAAATTTAATTTTAAATGAATTATACCTGTTTGAAAATTGTTTATATTTTCAGACCTCTAGAAAAATTTAACACCCCTGAGACCCCATAAGTTAGTGAAGATAGAAAAATTTCAACCAGTAGTTCGTTTGCGAGTTTTCTAGCGTTACGAGAATGGTGATTTCTTAATTATTTCGTAATTTCATTTCGTTCTTGGACATTTTATAAATTAATGTTTTGTTCAATACATTAAATATTCTACGTTTAAAGTGAATAAAATTGTAAATTCATTTTAAAGTTCATATTTTGTCAATTAGTAACTTCGAACATTTACATTTTATTACGATATATTCGTGAAATCGATATTGGTCAATCATCAATGGGTGTATATGTGGTGCTCACTGTGTTTTGGACGATAGAACAAGCATCATAATGGTGGTTGTTTACATTTCGCCCAATAACACAGTTAATAATATTGTAAAGTTTTTATATAAAAGACTTACGATTTAAGTTCGAGTAGGCTCTGAAGAATTAGGAGAAAACTATAATACATTTACACTACTTATAGCAGGAGATTTCAATTTTAATTTCGCGTCCGAAGATGGACAACTCTTGGTAAACTTTCTACAAGATAAATCAGAACTTCAAATGAATAAAGTGAATAATAACCAAAATGAGCCTATACCACGAGACATGGAACAACAATCGATGCAGTTTGCTTTAGATATCTTTCTAATTTTCATTAGAAAACATATGTATCTTATTTCTCAACCACATTGTATTTTATCAACCACAGTAATTACTGATATATCCGATAATGAAAATAATGAATAAAAATTTTAAAAAAAATTATTCATCTATATTAATTTATCGATTTTATAATTCATAATAAATTTAAGTATTTGTAGAAAATAAATATATGTATATGCATATACATGTATATATTACACATTTATACAGCTAAAGAAGTTTTTCTTCAGTAGTGTGGTCTAAAGCACACTTGTTTTTTTTAACTACTGTTTTTCTTAAATACTTAGATTCTCAGCTGAACTATTGTTATCAATTCATGCAGCAAAGTCTGCCCAGAATTATATACATATATATATATCAAAGTTCCTCATACATATATTTCAAAAGACAATGGCAACAGGTATGGTATTAATAATTTGGACTGAAGCTAACATTTGGATATCTAAATAAAGTAACTAGTGAAAAGAAGAGTAGGATAGATAAAGTGAAATACTGTTCTAAACTTCAATGGCGTTGGTAATTTAAAAGTTTTCAATTTCTACAAAAAACTAAACAGATACTGTAAAATGTTCCCACTGAATGCAAACCTAAATTGAATTAATAAATACTTTGAAAAGAAAAAAGGAAACATTAACTTACCAAATGCAAGCCATCCTGATTATTTTGGTTAGAGGAATGTTTTATAAAGGAGGGAGAAAAGAAGAGAAAAAAATTAGTTCTTTTATGGAATGTTATCGGTGGCATTAGGATAACTTTCTTATTCAGTTATACAAATTATATAATGCTTTTAATTGAAATGCAGCAGAATTCATGTATAAATGTAGGGCGATAAAAAACTAATCAGGGATGTTGTACAATTGGTTTTCTATTGCCCAAAAAACAATTGAATACACATATTAAAGGAGCACTACATTTTCCAATCTGTCTCTTTGTATTCCTTTACAGATACACACGTAAAGTCGAAAGACAGATCTTCGATTACTTATCATTTGGGGCTTTGGAATCACTAAAAAAAAAATTGTGTGCGTGTATCAATGTGAACATGCGGTAGAAGTTAACTTGTTTGGCTTATATGTATTGAATTAATGACAGGAGCTGAGCTTCCCTTCGGGAAGTAAACTGCTGGTCACCGTAAATGCAACACCCTGAAGGAAGCATGCAAATAACATGAAATTAACAACATGCATTAGCGGAGTTGAGATATGCAAATGATTAGAATGTCAGCACAGACACACATCTCACGCGCCTGTGGCCCCACCTCAAAGCGCTATTTAAGGCTTGGAGATTTCGACGATTTCAAGTTCGACAATTGTGTTTTTCTTGTGGTTTTTTCAAAAAACGATCAGTTATGTATCGTAGAAAACAGCGATAAGCTATTGATCAAATATCCGAATTCGACAGAGGAATGATAGTGGCCTACCGAGATTGTGGATTATCTTTCAGGAAAATCGGTAGTCGTGTTGGACGAAACCGAACAACTGTAATGCGGATATGTGACCTTTGGATGCAGGAGGGTACGACAGACTGACGTGGTCAATCGCATCCACCTCAGTGTACCACTTCACGTGAGGACAGGCAAATTGTGCGCATGGCTGTGATGGGTCGCTCAGTCACATCACGAACCATAGCATAGCACATTGAGTCTGTAACGCATCATTCAGTGTCTGCACGTACCATTCGACTTCGTTTACAGCAGAGTGGTCTGTCCGCAAGACGTCCACTACTATGTCTACCCTTGACGCAGAACCACAGGCATCTCCGCCGCAAATGGTGCGATGAAAGAAGGATGTGGGTGGCAGAATGGAATGAAGTTGTCTTTACTGACGAGTCACGCATCTGTCTGCAACACCACGACGGTCGGATTCGAATCTGGAGACACCGTGGAGAGAGGATGCTGAACAGCTGCGTTATGCACCGCCACACTGGTACTGCACCGATGGGGCGGTATGGATATCACTCTCGCACTCCTCTAGTATGCATTGCCGATACTTTAAGCAGCCAGCGCTACATCTTCGAGGTGTTGGAACCAGTTGTCTTTCCTTACCTTCAGGGCTTGGCCACAGCCATATTTCAACAGGATAATGCGCAACCACACGTGACACGCATTGTCCAAAGGTTCTTCCTCAATTACCACATTGAATTGCTTCCCTGGCCGGCTCGCTCTCCGTTATCTTTAGCCGATAGAAAACATGTGGTTCATGGTTGCTCAACGATTGACCCAGATTACACCTCCAGCTGCCACACCAGATGAACTTTGGCAACGTGTGGAAGCTGCTTGGTCTGCTGTACCTCAAGAATACATCCAAAGTCTCTTTGAATCAATGCCGAGGCGTGTGGCAGCGGTGATATCCAATAATGGCACCTACTCTGGCTACTGATTTTGGCAGGAACCACACTTCACAGAAGTCTATAAATTTAATCGTTTGATACTTGGTCTCAACATGTTTTCTACAAAATGAATTTTGTTGTGCTATCTCTTGTCTTTCTTGGTGTTGCATTTACCGTGGCCACACAGAAGTGTAGGTATTCCGTTAAACATTTAACATATATATGTATCGAATTGTATAATTACCTTTTTTTAAGTAATTTTATATATAATTAACAAATATATTATTATCATTATTATTTCAAACTGTATTTAGAAAATAATTAGGATGGAAAAGGTATACAAATATAAACAAAATTTTCATTTTCAATACATAATACTATAAAAAAATTTATTGTATACATTTATAGAAAAGAATCATGATTGTCAGTCATTTCCTTTATGCTTATGGGGGTTTCAGTACATACTTTTGTTATCAAAGGCTTGTGGTAACTAAAATAAGAAATGTAGATTTTACACTCAATATCCTTTAAGAATCTCGAAGACACTGCATCAATCGCAATATTTAATTTTGTCGTTGATATTATTCTGTTATTTTGTAGAGATAAGGCAAAATTGGACTTTTTGCGTCTTAAATTTTGCCCTATTTGAGGTAAATCTGGAAACTCAAGTCATATTGTCTTAACTAATCCTTCAACATTGGTTTCTACATGATCTAGCTTTCCAACTGCACCATTTCCCAATTCATCTGTCACATCAATAGCTGTGGTAATCATGTAATAAATATATTATTCACATAAACTCTCTGATAAGGAAATTCATTTGTATCAATTAATGACATCTTATGTGTGTAGTTTTTGACGTACGAAAGTTTCTTTTTCTTTTGAAGTACAACCGATATATACATCTTTTGCAGTGAAGTTATTCTTTCCGCATATGCATATATATATATATATATATATATATATATATATATATATATATATATTATTCATTGACGGAATTGTTAGTGTTGAGTAAACGTGTACCTTGAGGACACCGTTCTTCAGCTTCCACAGTACAATAACGAGACTCAATCAGATCTATTTCCATTTCATCAAGTTGCTCGCCATTTCCAAATTTTTATAAATATAGAAAATTGTTGATTCACTTGACGCATGACTTCATTTAGTTCATAAAATTTTAGATTTCGCCATGCAATCGGTCCAACGATGGTCTGTTTCAGCTGCTTACAGATCGGTGTAGAACAAACTGGTGGTAATTGAAGTAAATCTCCTATTAAAACAATATCTAATCCACCAAAATTTGACTGAAAATTTTCAGTTATTTGTTTTAATCTGAAACCAACCTTCAATAATAATTGAGTACTGATCTTACTTATCTCATCAATGATTATGATTTTTATGTATTTGAAAAGAGTTTTGTATTGTTGAGCAGTTCCAGAATGTAACGAAAGTAATCTTGATAAAGAAATTTTTAAAGCTGTATGAACAGGCGTTCCTGAAATAGCTGCCGCTGCTTTACCAGTTGAAGCACAAGTTATATATGCATCACAGTATCCATCATTGTCCGTATAACGATTATAAATTTCCATCAAAAATTTAACGACGAACGTTTTACCGCATCCGACAGAGCCGGTAAAAAATATTTGAAACGGAGTTCGATCTGATGATATAACATGAAATAAAAGTCCTCTTTGTTTTTCGTTTGACATTCTCGCTAATTGATAGAAATCTTCATTGGGCATTAAATTTTCTCTTTTTTTTTGCAATACCTCCTAGTTTATGTAACGTTGTTAAGTAGATGTCATTATTGAAAAAAAAATAAATTTTTCATTCACATTTTTTTTACTCCCCAAATTTGGTGATTTTCATTTTTATAGTCTCCGATTTTTCTAGTATAACGCCTGAGAAAGTGTGAAATGGACGTAATGAAGCAGATGTTGACTGCCAATTTGGCGCGAAACTAGTTTTCGCTGACTAACCCTTGGCTTTTCGTAAAATCGCGCTTTTTATTAGAGTTTTTATTTTTTTGAAGGCTTAATTTTTAAGTTAATGGTTTACAATTTCATACATCGATTGCAAACAACGATAAATGTTAAACAAAAAAAATGTAAGAATAATAGTTTTGTAAAAAAATCTCGTAAAATGGCTAATAGACAAAAAACACAAAAACAATTTTAAAAGCCTTAATTTTTAAACAATTTTTTCTCAATATTTGCACAGATTACGGATAATATTGTTCTACATACGAAAAAAAATTTCGTGAGATTATTTTTTATCAATAACGAAGTTATTAAATATTTAGTTAAAATTTTGAGCATTTTTTGAAAAATAGTAAAAAAAAAGTTTTCATCATTTTTTTTTAAATGAGTGATTTTAAAAGAGAAAAGCATGAACTTATTTAGGGTAGAATATCAATTCATTAACACGAAAGGAAATTGAAAAGAGACGATTTAGAAATCCTTTTCATAAAAACGTATCGATTTTGACTCATTTTAGAAAAAATTGTAAAAAATAGAAAATATCATTATTTTGTAGAAAAATTTATACCGTATCGTGGAGAAATAAATTATCATTCCGATTCTGCATTCCGATTTTCATTCCGATTTTGTCTGAGTTTGACAGCAAGAATTACATGGCTTTTTTAAAAACGTTGAGAAAGTCGGGACTTCATACATCCCTACCTTACGTTCATCGCTTAACGCGTAACGAAAATTTTTCCCTATCGTGCCAAAAGAGGTTAACTTCAAAAAATGGGTGTGGAAAATTTTTTATTGGGTGCCAAACGTCGAATTCCTCTGGAAAGAATTTTTAAAACCCTGTTTCTGGACTGCAGGGACGAATGTGTGGCCTTCAAACAATAATGCATTGACTGCATTTTCTGGTGCACTTTCTTGTTGAAATGCCAGTTAATTCTATAAACAGTGATAGTACTTTTGCCAAAGTTTGGTTGGGAAAACTTGAAAGAGCCTATGCATGCCTAATTAAGTAGCCACGAAAAGTAACAGAATAAAACATGATACAATTTGAATGTTATTGGAGAAACTGCAAGCAGAATTTCAAATGAATGAAAAACCTAAATCCGACTTATTGAAATGGAACGGAAAAAAATACTGAGATATTTCAATGACAGAAGCAAAGTGCTTCAGCCTGACGGTTACCACTGCTATTTAACCAGAAATTTCATCGGAAATTAAATACACTTTTGTAATCAATTACAGAACATTCTCCCCACCCCATGTTTAAAAAAAATTGATTTCTTTTTCTCAAATTCCTCTCCCATGCTACCGGATTGAAACAATTGTTTAAACACGAAACTACAAATTATGTTGATTGTAATTATAACACATAACACAATATAAGCGGCAATCTCAGCTTTATTGTTATTTCTGATCTTGAGTTCCTATATATTCCCTGAAAGTATTAAATGCAAGTGGCAGCTATTAACGTAACGCTTATAAATGTAATACCTGCCCCTTTTTGTCATTGTGGGCCAAACAGTCTGATATATATTTGCATAAATTTTTTTTGCACTAAACTAGTAATTTTCTAAATATCGAAATTTTTTAATTTCGTAGTCCATAACTTTTTGCACCAGGGAATAGTTTCCATCTAAAATTACGCATGAAACAAAGAATAAGGTGCATGCAAATTCGGAAATATTTGGATTCGATATGTTTTTTTCTAGAAAACAGTTTGGAGAACCCCTTAACATATTAACTT
>BMAV01027676.1:60239-70533 GCA_019973955.1 Trichonephila inaurata madagascariensis
GGGGGTGGGAACCCTTAATTCTTCCTTTCTTCATCTCTTTTCAGAACATTTTGAATGACAATAACCCTTTATCTACCGCATTATTACTGCAGTTTACTGCAGAGTTTTCATGCAATATTACTACAATGATTTACTGCAGCTTTTTTCATGCAATATTTTGTTTTTTGGATCACTACATTTTGAAAATTAAGGGATATACATAAACAAAATACTCAACTATGGGAAATTTTATCCGTTAGAGCTAATTAATTAATTAAAGATATTCCACTTTAAAATTAGTTATATACACTGTTCACTTAAAATAAAGAGCCAAATCGTTTTCTAAGGTCCTCATTAGCATACAAAAAATAAGACAGTTAAATTTTGACATTAGCTAATTTTTTGAGACGAAAATGATAATCTTTGCAATGCGCTGAAACCACAATTTCTGCTATAAAACTATTCGCCTTCCGCGCTAAAATACTCATCATAGAACCCGTGCCGCCCTATATCTTGGAAGAGAGGATTTCAAAGAATATTCCTGCTAAGTATTGTCAAAATATTAGTAAAATTGGTTATTCTATGATATTTTAAAGTGAGGGGTACTTATAAGTGCCCTCGGTAGATAAAGGATTAAGGTGGTTTCAGATTACCCTTTTCAATAAATAGTATTTAAAATCGTGCCCTCCATCCCTTCAGTGGAACGATAAATGAGTACCAAGCTTGCTTGGGAACTGAACACTGAGGATTTCATGTCAGACTGACCCCTTGACCGAAAAGTCTGCACATGTACCCCAGCGCCTAAGGTGACGTAAACTGACAAGGGAAGGGCACGACTAAAGAAATTCATTTAGGGACGAGACTTTGTGTAACAGAAGTACTGCTATAGGGTATTCAAGCCCCAATGTAATTTCTCCGCAAGGCCAGTCAATTCCGAGAAAACAGCGTTCGAAATTCATACTCTAAGCTTATATACAAGTTATTTTCTCCTCGATACAACGTCGTCGTGGCTTGATCGCCAGCGTATCGGAGTACTATCCAATGCATAGGGGTTCGATTCGTGCGAGCGCCAACTTCGTTTTTATTTTTTCATTCCAATTTATTTTATTATCTATTTTCAGAATTAAATAATTTTATTTTTTTAAAAAAGATTCATTGATTTTTAAATGATGTTCTATATAATTATAGTAACTATTTTACTTTTTTAAAACACAAAACAACTAATAGTTATGATAATAATACTCATAAATAAAAGTAAAATTAAATTAAATAATAAAAGAAGTTAAATAAATATAAGTAAAACGTTAACTTTGTCTTACATAATTTTTTTATTGCTTACAAGAACCTGAGTGATAATTATCATAGTAACATTCAAAACAATTAATTTTTTGACACATCTAGCACAGTTAATAAAAGAAGAATTTCCGCAAGAACAATGTTTTTTAAGTAACAAGGTTATATTGTAAAAACAGGGGTAAAAATGGCAAAAAATTTTATAAACAATAGTGTAGAAACCAAAATCCGTTATCCTACTGATTTCTCATTTTATTGGAGCATTCTTTGTTTTAAAAAAAAATACTTTGTTCTTTAAAGAATAACACCTGCTCTTTAAAAACAGCTGTCTTTCTCTTGATCAAAATCGGTTTATTCAAAACGGAAGTGAAATTTTATGGCCATTTAGGTATAAGAAATAATTTTAAAAATACAATTAATTAGATTTTAATGACATAAGTAATTGTAGTTATACCATATATTAGTTGTTTCTGTGTTTTAAAAAGTAAAATAGTTACTATAATTATATAGAATATCACTTAAAAATTAATGAATATTTTTTAAAAAACAAAATTATTTAATTCTGAAAATAAATAATAAAATAAATTGGAGAAAAAAAAATAAAAACGAAGTTGGCGCTTGCGCGAATTGAATCCTGGTCCATTGGATAGTACTCCGATACGCTGACGATCAAGCCACGACGAACTTGTATATAAACTTAATACGAATTTCGAACGCTGTTCGGCGGAATTACATTGGAGCTTGAATACCATATAGTAGTACTACTGTTACATAAAGTCTCGTCCCTAAATGAATTTCCTTAGTCATGCCCTCCCCTTGTGAGATAGGCACAATAGGCCGATACCCACAGGGGCTGTTGTGCCACTGAGTTCAGTTCAGCATTTAAAATTAAAAATTTAACTAATGAAATTAAAAAAAGAAAAATTTCTTTGATTTGAATAAGTTAAGAAATATAAATAAAATAAAGATAACAATTGATGAAAAACTCTTGACTTAAAGAAAGAAAAAAATATTTTTGTTTTCTTTTTTCTTTTTTCGTGATGAGTGTGGCAGAGTGATGCCTAGTCAAGTTTAAGAGGGAAACTCTTTAGATGTAAAACAGTTAAAATGATTTGTTATCTGCAGAACTTCTGTGAATGGCTGATAATGGTCAGCATTTTTTGCATTTAAGTGTACCTGAGAAGCTCGACCAATCATTGGATAGTAAAAGGATATAATTTAAGAATGAAATAAAAAATAAATATATAGATAAGAGAGCATATTCAGGAATTAAAAAAAAAACAGGATAAATAAGGATTGATCTAGGTCTGTCAAAAATTAAGACCATGAGTGTATTTTTCGATGCTAGTGAGAGTTGTCAGTTTTAATAAAGAAGTTGGTATCATTTCTCCTGATCGTTTGTCTAATAGTGGGTATTTTACTCGAGGTCTATATATAATAATAATAAAACGAGAATATACCGGAAAAATATGATTACAGTTATTGAGAAACTTTTTGATGAGATTGTGCTGTTTTTTAACAGGTAATATACACTTTAAAACTTTTTATTGATAAAAATTTTAACTTTATTCTATTATTAAGTAATGAAGAAAATAATTTAATAAATTAACTAATTTTTTTCTTTATTTTATGAAATATGAATAACTCTCTGATACATAATCAGATATTATAATTTAATTTCTAAGTATTCTAAGTTACTTTTTATAAATAAATCATAGTTTGAGTGATTTTTTTTTACTTATTTTTAAATATACATATATAATAACGTTGACCAAGGTTATATAATAATACATAATTATAGAAAACCCCAAAATATTCTCTCTAAGGAATATTCCGTAAATAATTGTAAATAAACTAATATATCTTCAATAAAATTTTAATGGATTTGAAACTTCTAAGAAACATATTTTATTATTTTGGTACAATTTAACGTAAAATCCGACGTATAACGCGCTCTTTGAACACAAAAATTAAGATAGAAATGTACGGGTGTTTTTTATATGCCAGACACAGGGAATAAAAATTAAACCTATAAAAACGATATAAAAAATAAATAAATAGTAGAAAAGAGCATAAGAATAATTAAAATTTCTACATAAATTGAAAAAAATACTGTTTATTTAAAAGAAGTAACAGTTCTTATGAATTTAAAGGGTGGTACTTCTAGAATTATACAATTTTTTTTAAAGCATGGCATAATACCTCGAGTAAATGTCTTCAAAACATACGAGTATTGAACACGTGCATTTCAGATTTCTTCGTAAAATATGGAGTGCATACTATACTACGAATATACCAAAAAACTAACAATAAATTATAGTTTAAAAGAATGAAAAACAAGCACGCTCTTACAGTTAATTGAGCTAAAGAGTAAAAAAATAAATAAATAATAAATATAAGAAAAAAAATAACGATAAAATTAAAGTCATTATGGTAAAAGCGTGGGGTGCTTTGTACTAAAATTTTACTCAAACTCGGCATTTCGGAATAGAACTAGTAAGAATTTATAACAACCGATTTCGAGCACCCCACACTTTTACCACAATGATATTAATTTTCTCGTTAGTCATTTTATTCTTATATTAAGATTTTTTTCTTACTTTTTATTTCGATTAAGTATAAAACTTTTTTTTTAAAGTTTTTTTTTAAACTATAATTTATTTTTCATTTTTTTATTTCGAATTATTTATTTCAATTTTCCAAAAAAACTAAGCAATTTTTAAAATTATTCTTAGATTTTGCTGACGCATCCTTCCTTTTTTTACATAAAGAACACTTTTTGTTTGTTGTATTTGTATTAACCACGAGCGTTTTCGCTTTTGGGTTGTAGCACAATCTTTTAGTCGCCAAATCTTTAATTGGGATCTGGTATTAGTCGCTAAATCTGGAAATGAGATCTTGAATTAGTCTCTAAATTTGGAATTGGGAAATCGTTAATCCTGATGATCCTGATGAGGACAATGGAGCAAATTTTTAAATTATTTTGTTGTCACTAGTCTTTGACAAGTGTGCAAAATTTAAAATTAATCTGACCTTTTACAATGGGTAAAAATCGAGTTCAAAGATTCCATTACATACAGGTGAAGCTAATAAAAGCGTGTTAAAAAGATCAGCTTGAAAGTATACGTGCATGCTATACACCGGATTTTACGGTAATAAAAATTATAATCTATTCTGATGTATGATTCTAGAAAATTAAATTTCAAAAGTTGACATTAAAATTCTGTCAAATTGCATTTCGAGTATTTGTTTTCGTATACCGTGAAAATAAGCAATGAAAAAACTCGACGTTTTCTTAAATTAGCAAGTTAGAAACAGTTTGCACATATTGCTTAAGTCAGTGCTTCTTAAACTTTTAGTATTAGCAATCCAATTTTCAATCGTAATTTTCATCGCTCCGCCCTTCCTCTTCCCCTTACAATTACAATGGGTTGAATTCAATCATAATGCCTTATTTATAAACTGTACATATTATCAATATAAGTATTACATTTTGTAGTTATCAATTTTAAGTAATAAATATTTTTACTGTTTAATAGTAAGATAAGCATTATGTTACTTTTCATAGTTCCGAATGTTTAAATTTTGCTTCTTTTCAATAAATTAGGAAAAAATTTAAAATTTTTTTTCCTGTTTTATATGTTTACGCACCTTTCGTTAGTTTATCACGTCCCCCCGTTCAGGCCCACCCCACACTTAGAGAAACAGTATCTTAAGTAATTTTATTGAGTTTATGAATAAAACCCTTGAAGAATATTATCCAATATTGACCACTCTTTAAAAATTCATAAATTAGCAGAATAATTTATACAGATAGAAAACTGACATTTTATTAATAATATCTACATTTTTAAAATATTTTTTCTTGAAAAAGTGGGTTTTTCATACTACATCATACTAATCGTCTTACAATTTAGTTTTTGACCGATTATAAATATCCCTGCTTTGTCAGCGTGCATTATTATCACCTAATTAAGACCCCTCCCACACACACGAGATTAATTATATTAGCTAACACATTTAAGTGCTTGTTTTGATATAGTTCACATTTCACTTAGACAGTTACAGTAAGTCGTAATTGAGACACTGTTGGGTTTATGGTGCCAATTACAGCTAATAAATGCAAAATAATTGTTGAAATATTGTCTTAAAAGAAGGACTAAGTTCCCAACATTTTTAAAAAGACCGAATGATTTGAATATACTCGAAAAACGATCTTGAAGGACTTAAAACTAGATTCCGTGTCTTTCTTATATTTGGAAAATATAAATATTTTTGAATGATTTTTTCACAATTCACTGGCAGTTCTTTTGTATATTTTTAATAAGAAAGCTACGAAATAACTGTATTAACTCTAGATGGAAAATACGAAAAAAAATGTATTATGTATAGTTTCATCTGTAATTTCCAGTTACAGAAAAAGTTTGAGTGAGTAGTTTAAAATGAAATGCCATAGTTATAATTTAGACAAATTCTTTACAACTCTAGGATTATTATTAAAATTTACTATCAACAGCTCTTTGTTCTTATTGTGAGATATTAGTTAATTATTTATTAACATCGTAAGAGGGAAACTGGATTGTAGACGCACCTCGTTATTTTGAGCCATCGAGGAAGTCCCAGTAACCTAGTGCTTTTAAAAACGAGTGAACTCATGGTTGGATTTATTTCTGCTCAGTCGTAGGCTTCAGTCAGTGCTTCTCACACTTTCAATATTTGCGACCCAATATTCAATCATGATTTTTATCGCCCCTTCCTTACAATAACAATATATTGAATTCAATAATACTATATTTTGAAGTAAAAGCTACAATACGTCTTCAACCTCTTAAGTGTCACAGGCGTGTATGAACGTTTAGCTAGCCAAAATGTTAATTGTCCCCGACGTATATATACCTCTTTCCGAAGTACGATCTTTTATAAGCACTGCTATTCATAGAATTATTCCGATGGTTTTAGAATGCAACAAAAGGACTTTGATAGTATTTACGAAGGATTTACTTACTTCGGATGATTTGCTTATTAATTCCTTTTCTCTCCCCCCCCCCTCAATTCAACGCATACACTTGCATACGGGGAAAACGGTGGCATTGGGGAGTGAATGACATAACTTTTAATCAGCACTTAAGGGATTAATTGTAAACGATACAGATTATCTAGATAAGTATTAATTTTTGTATATAATTTTATATATGACAAGCCACACAAATGGGGGTCACTGGTAATTGTAAAAATTGTTTTTAACTTAATATTGTTAAATTAATTAATTATAAAATGCATTGTACAGAACTGATACATTTATGTCTTATATCAGTGCAAATGTGTATTCTGTTTTTTATTATGTCAATGAATTTTGTTTGTTTACTTTCAGTTTTTTTGCTTCTATTCAACATCTCAATGTTCCCTCGCCCCCTTCGTAGAGTTATCACACCCCTTTAAGGGGGCGCACCCCACAGTTTGAGAAAAGCTGGCTTAAGTGCTTTAGCCACTGAAAATATACCATATAGAACATATGGTGTAAAACTCAAAGGCTAACTTGGGTCAAGCAAACAAGGTTTAACTTTAGATGGGCTGCAAAAAAAAATATATTCATATAAACGCACGTCTATTTCGAGTAATACATTATAATAAAGAAATATAAAATAATAAGAAAAAAATAATATTTACGGTCCGACACTTGACATCTCTTTACTACTGTCTTTCCTGTTTTGGGAGAATGTTTTTATTATTTCATTACACAGCAATACCTCGACTTACGTTCCCCGACTTACGAGAATCCGGAGTTACGCGATTTTCAATTCTCGTAGATTCATCATACTTTTTTCCAATACTGAAACTGAGGCGTAATCAGTATGGCCGCGGTAGCCGAGTGGTATAGGTATCGGACCGTGGCTTGCTTTGTCACGAGTTCGAGCCCAGTACCACTAAAGACCCGCCGTGTAGGGCAGCGATGCAAGTTAAATCTGTCGAGAGCCGAAACGTCCTCCCGTTGGTGTGGTGTGGTAGTTAGGAGAGGGGGATGCCAGCTCAGGTGTCGTCCACGTCACTTGACCATGGTTCAAAATTACGTGATCCGTCGCCAAAAGCCCTCGTGTAGCTAAAGACTGCGACGTTATTATTCAATCAATCGAGGCTTGCCAGAGCCTGATGAAATTTATAATGGGATTGAAATTAGGCCAGCCTTTCTCAAACTGTGGGACGCACCCCCTGGGGAGGGGGGTGATAACTCTATGAGGGGGCGCGAGCATATTGAAGAGTCGATAATAAACTGTTACCCCATGGGCTTGTCATTGATACAATTTTATACAAAAATTAACACTTATCTTGTACGGTTTATAATTAACTTCTTAACTGCCGATTAAAAATTACACAATTTGCTCTCCAATATCACCGTTTTCTACGTAGGTGCGCGTATGTGATGTAATGGGGTAAGAGGGGGGATGGAATAAATAAGCAAATCCTCTGAAGAGTAAATACATCGCAAACACTGTCAAGGTCCTTTTATTGCATTCCAAACCATTCGGAATAATTTTATGGATAGCAGTGCTCAGGGAAATTCGTACTTCGGAAAAACGTATATATACGTCAGGGAAAATTAACATCTTGGCTGAGCGAGGCGTTTATATACGCTGGTGGCTCTTAAGAAGTTAAAGTCGTATTGTAACTTTAAAGTCAAAGAGTATAGTGTTCTTAAATTCAATACATTGTTATTACCTGGAGGAGGGGGGCGCGATGAAAATTTTGATTAAATATTGTGTAGCAGATATTGAAATTTTGAGAAGCACTGTGTAAGGCAAATAAATTTAGAAGTGAATGGTGATGACGATCAAGAACTGCAGAATTCCCAAGAGCTGACAATGGATAAGCTCATAGAAATGCACGAGCAAAGAGCAAGTCATTGAAGAAGTCTTTAGATCCAGTTCAATCAGAAGATCAAATGCCGGTTGGGAAAATGACAGAAGGCTTCGTTTTAATTGAAAAAAATTCAAAAATTTTAGAAAATACAGATTACAACGAAGAACGCACTTTTTCAACAAAACAAGGAACTAAAAAAATATTAGAATTCTACGATGAATTTTGTGGGAGAAAAAAACAATGACTTTGAGCTGGCAGACTACTTTGATAGATTTTATGAAATCTTCAAAATAACTTCGGGATGTGATTTTGTATTTGTGTTATCTAAAATTTGATGAAGCATTTTTAATTCTAAATAATTATTTTCTTTCATCTCTGGCCCTAGCTAAAAATAATATATGTGTATTTATATGCGACATTATAACCCGATTTACGCGGTTATCCCTCATATCCACCTATCACTTAAGAGAGTGAGTGAGTATTAACATCGCACTGCTTAGTTACACGAGATCTTTTGGAGACGGACCTCGTAATTTTGAACCATGGTACGAGTACGACACCTGAGTTAGTACCCTCTCCCCTAACTACCACATCACACCAATGGGAGGATGATTGAACTCTAAACAGACTTAACGTGCATCACTTCTCTACATGACGGGTCTTCAGTGGTAGCTGGCTCGAACTCATGCCACTCCAGCCACTCGTCCATTACCTTGACTACTAAGTTACCACGACCCACCTATCGCATAAGTTCGGCGTATTTACTGTACATTTTAGTAAGCCTGTTGATTATCATGACACAAAAACTTTGGTTGTGAGCCACATGCTGTCCGAGGGGCTCAAGTATGACACCCCTGATGATACGCAGTAAATTTTTCGAGTCTAAAGTTCCTCAAGTGCTGTGGCTCAAGTCTGGGGAGAGAAGTGCTAGCTCAGGTTTCGTCCTCATCGCTTGATTGTGTTCAGAATTATGAAACTCGTCGCAAAATGCCTAGGTATTTATTCGAAAAGTGCGATATCATATAATAAGAAAATCAAGCAATTGAACAAAGTGACAAAGATAGAACCTGAGCTTACATCTTACTCTCCAAACTGCATATCAACACAAAATACTCGACATAGTTAACGCGTATTCACCTCTCTACTCGATTATTTATTCTTATTGAAACCATTATCGATACATCATTATTTTACACTGACCTTCCCCGCTTCAAGATAATTATTTGATAATTTGTGCAAGAAAGAAATTAAAAATAATAATGAAAGAATTAATTTATAATTAATGCTCAAAATAATTAAAAATGATTTTATACAAATAGACAGGTCTCAATAACGCGTTAAAAATATCTAGCTCTCTTTTATGTATTTTTAAATTCATAGTTAATTTAAAAATCTGTTCCAATAAGGATATAAATACCTCTCTATAAAGTTAAAAATTAATTCGAGCAGAGTAGAATGCTCAACACAGATTTTTCTGTTATTTTTAACTGGTAAATTCTTTTTATTTTCTTCCGCAGACCCTTAGAAATTCTTTGAAAGATCGTGGTGTAAGATCTTTTTGAAAATATGTGCTTTGTTCTTTAACTGAAAGACTTATCATCGTATTTAATCTTTTAAGTACATAAAAAGTTTTGATCGAACTGCTACACCTTCTCAGAAAGCGTAAGAAGTTTTGAACAGTTCGTTGAAACTACTATGACATATATTGAACAAAAGATATATGCCTTAGGCTCGTAGAGTACGCAATTATATATAATTAAATCATTAAAATATTTTTTTCAATATTTTAAGCTTCTGTTGCTTACGAAATAATTAAATGAAGTGAAGAAGATGAAAATTACTGAATCATTCTTATTTTTATGCTTTTTTCACAATGTTTTACACATTTTACACAATGTTACACAATTCAATGCATTTTATACCAAAACGCATTATTTCTTTTAATATTGAAGCAATGTATGTTTGGTATAAATATATAATACCAAAAATCCATTAATTCCTTTTTTTTTTAAAGTTAAACACTCTTAAGTTTAGATGAGAGATTATATTTAGAATTAGAAAGAATTTTTTTTTGTTGTTTTCGATTTTTTTTATAGTAAAGTTTTAAAGCGTCTCTATTTTTAATTGTATCGAAAGCATGGAATTAAAAAAAAAATTAAGCTCAACT
>BMAV01027676.1:73533-94343 GCA_019973955.1 Trichonephila inaurata madagascariensis
CGATAATTATTTCAAATGCTTGCAACTCTGAAAATAATGTGAATTTTTCAAAAGTCATACTTGAGCCTTTGTACAGAGGTCTGAGCTATATACAAAAAAAATATTTTTATAATAGAAACATTTTTCACAAAAGGAGAACATTTCGAAAAAAGTTATTCTAAGTTCATTTTTTGCCGAAACATCGTCTTTAAATATTTTTTTTGTCAAAATGTCCTTAAAAGGTTTTATACATGTATTCTAAACCAAGTGACACTAAATATCATGAAAACTATCCATTTATACGCCTTTTTAAAATCACGGTTCCGAACGTAGTCGGATACCTTAAATGACAACTTATATTAGGATTGTAAGATGTTACTTTTAGAGCAAAATACATGCTGTATTGGAGTCATCTGCCAAAGCGGTTTATAATATTGAGTCTTAAATATTATTCATCTCTTAAACTCATGTTTTCTGACTTAAAGGCATAGGCAGATCAAACTATGGTTAAAATAGTATAAGCCAGCTTCTGAAACAGTTTAATGTGTCTGGAATCGAATTCCATGTTTCGAAAATTTCGTTACTGGAATTTTTACTTATACATGTTTCTTGTTAATCTTTCTGTTTCAATCAACTCCAACGTTTTCTTTGTTTCCCTTAATTGCTGAATCCATATTGAACTGGATTGAAAATCAATCAGTTGCGATTCAAATTCTTCAATTTCTAATCAATAGAATAGGGACAAGTTCAGTTTATCAAACGAAGTCACATCAATGTACACAATAAACTTGAGCATTTAAGAGAATTTATGAAACTGAGAAAAACTTGCTGATAATTCCTTGATTGAAGAATTGATTACGGAAATAAAAAACATAAAATAATAAATATAACACAAATAAATTTTAAAATTCAGTTGTATCACAGAAATTGACTATGATACACGTAGACAAACTTTGCATCATTAACAATTGAAGTCAACGACATAACTAAGTTAAGGCAATAACAAATGAGTATGCTCCCCACGATTGATCCTTCTCGTTTGTTCGTAATACTTCATAATGGACTTTTTTTTATTTTGAATTAAAATACAAACTGTTTTGATCAATAACGTGCCCAAAATATTGTGTCGCGTGCCATCAATGGCACGCATGCCATTGGTTCGCCATTAATGTACTAGACTATAAATTATGGACCGTACTGAAGGCAGAATGTGCCAGAAAGAGGCACCCCAATTTCAACAGTGTTAACTCCTTACTGCCTATTAAAAGTTACGTGATTCGCTTTTCAGTGCCAGCGTTTTTCACTTAGGTGCGCGTATGCAGTGTATTGTGGGAAAAGATAAATAATGAAATTTTTCTTTGAAATAAGTAAATCTTTTATAAACACTGTCAAATTCATTTCATTACATTTAAAAGCCTTCGAAATAATTTTATTGATAACCGCACAAATAAAAAAACAGTATTTTGGTTATAAAAGATATATACGTCCGGGGCACACAATGCACCGGTTGAGCGAGACAGATATACACGCCGGTGACACTTAAGAGATTAAACGTTTTTTGAATAAGGCAGCGTTATAAATTTCCATGGAGGTAGTGAGTGATTTGAAATACCAGTTGCCAAAAAGTCGTAAAGATTGAATAAAGACAAAAGATAGTCAAATTAAATAAGAGATGGAGAGAGAGAGAATGTCTTAAGGGGACACAGTAAAATTGAATTGACAAAAATCGGTCAAAAAATCAAATCTAATTTCTTAGCCTAAATTATTCTTTATAGACTTTTCTATAGCCTCACAAAATTTGAAAGCTCTAAACTTAAAAAACGTAGAATTATGATTGTTGCTTTTACCTTCGTTTTATTCACATTTCTATGGCAAATCAAAACTTGAAACTTCTTATCGCAGAAACATAAAATAACTTATTGGTCTTCCTTTAAAATGCTAAGATTTTTTTTCTATTGTGTCTAATGATTTGAATTTTTTTACGTATTGTTAATGGCACATGGAACAAAAGTTAGTATGCATTTTGATCTAAGCAATTCTTATTTTTTTAAAAATAATTGAACTCAGAATTTATACATTTTTTAATGAATTTTCAATAAGCATTTATAAAAAAATGTATTGTATGAATACCAATAACGTTATCGCAAAAACCCATACCAACTTTTGTTATAGATAGTCTGACGTACTTGTAAATAAAATTTCATGCGTGCACGTAAATGTTTGTAGGAGGAGTAGCATTTTAAAATCACTTCACAAATTTTAAATTTTTTCCTTAAAAAATTAAATGGTTAGCCTTTTAAAAAATTTTGAGCACAAAATCTGTTTTACACAGTATAAACACATAGGAAGCAACCAAAAATATTTATAAAATCCTTAAAATAAAAGCTTTTGCGTAAATCTTACCATGTCCCCTAAAATTTAAAGATAAAAAAGTGGTTTAAGGAGCTATCATTTTAAATTTTATTTCTAAGTTTAAAAAACAACTTAAAAGTGTAATGTATTTGATAGTTGTATCAGAACATTTTGCACATCTGGCTAAATTAAATTAGTAAGAAATATGTAACTATAAAAAATAAAATAAGCTTTCTTCTAGAATGAAGGATTTTTTAAAGCTTGTCTTGAAATTGAAAGGTGCCTTGAGATTAGAATATTTTTAGAATTTTCTAATGGTTTTTGGTTAAAATGAGAAAAATGCAAACTATAGTGCATCTATTAAAGCAAACTCCGTTTTTGTAATATTTTTCCAATAAAAATCTGCTTTAATCGGAATGATATTTCAGGAATTCAATAGTAATAACAAGATAAATTAAATATCATAGTACAATTAAAAAAAGAGTAAGTTTGGGAACATATATTTACGTATATCGAAATTGTAATCAGTTACTTATGAGCTAAAATACGAGTTTATATTTAAATAGATATTTTTTTTATTGTGGACTTATTCTGTCTCTTAAAAAAATACTTTAAAATGCAGGAAATAAAACAAATATTATAGACACGCAAGTGCAGAAACTTTTTAAAAGGTAAACTTAATTTAAAGAAAATACAGCTGTTTTAAGAAGAAAAACTTTTTAAACGGAAAATTTTAGCTTAAGTGCCTTATTTAATAGTAACGCATTATGTCTTACTTTTTATGTTTGTTTTTCTTTATGCATTTAACACAGTTTTATAGAGGAATTTCTAAGACAACTGCTAAGTATTGGATATAAAAACCATTTTTCTTTTCAAAAGTAAAAAGAAAATGTACTGATATAGTCAAAGCAAAGGACTGTGCAAATAAGACAAAATTTAGATTTTCTTTCTTTTAAGATTTCTTTCGTTCTGTACCCTCTTTTTTTTCTTTGCATTTTGTAAATAATTTACAAATCGGATAAAAGAGTTTATCAATTGCGCCATTTCAGAATTTTTACCTTGCGGAAATTATTACGTATGATATTTTTTTTGCACAGCATTGAGTCGATAAACATTAGGAATTAAATATTTCACGTTGCAAACAAAATTTAAAAAGATACAAAAATATATACAGTAGAACGTCATTTATCCGAACGTTTATTATCCGGAGCGTCAAATATCGGTACCAGTTTCTTTTTTGGCAACTACATGCACTGTATATGAATACATTTTCGAACAATGCAAAGCTCAACAGTTGTTTCGCATGAGGGCAAAAATGAAGGGAAAACCCAAGATCAGACATATTTGGGGAATTTCTGTTGTGTGATTTGGTAAACATCTGCGCAGAATATTACGTCAGTGTGTTTCCTAAAGAGAGGGAGTGTATACGTGCTCTTTTGTTGAGTTGTGAACTGCTACGGCCCCGAATTCAAAATGAAAGCGCAACGTCTTGAATGTAGGGACAAAACTTAAAATACTAAACCATCTCACGAAGGGAGAAAGTAGAGCATCTCTAGCTGAGTAGCAGAGTTTTATAATGTTGGAAGTCAACTATTGATGCGTTTTCTGCGTTAGAGACAGCTATGAAGTGGTACGAAAGACAATCAGAGTGCTGTCCTACTCAACTACTCCTGCTCAAGAGAATCAGAGACCTTGCAGCGAAAAAACGAAGGTTTGCAATGGTACAGCGAAAAGTAAGTGATTACTTTTCACAACAAAGTTAAAATTGCGACTTTTTGCAGCTATTTTGCTTTTTCTTCGAGCATGTTTCCCTCACGTGATGATTTTCAATATTCGTATAATGTCCGGTTTAATATACTGCATGGATCTCATTCTGTTTTCGGTTATCCGAACAATCGCGTATCAGAACGGTGTCCGGTCTCAATTGATTCGGATAAATGACGTTCTGCAGTAATGCAAAACTTAAACTGTATAAAATGTTGAAATTTAAAATTTCGTTGCTCAAAATTTAGCTAATTTTGGAATGAAGAAATATGGAAATGGAATGCAGGATTAAGAAATACAGCTACAATATTTTATTATAAAACTGGGATTGTAGGGTAAAAAAAAAGTTTTTAAGATTACATCTTGCTTATTTTATTAATATTATTGTGCTGAAATATCATTTATAACAAACAATTCAGTTATAAGTAATGGGGAAAAAATTAAAAGTACCAAAGTTAATATGTAAATATATAAGTTTAAATCTGTAATATTTATAGCTTCGAAATTAATTACTCATTATGATTTAGGAAAACAAATTATCTTTTCATTTTTAAAAAAATACAGCAAAAAGGTAAAGAAGAAAAAGCAGCATCAAATCCGAAATTCAGATTTTTTATTTTAAAAATAATTCTTATTTATATAGAGTTTTAAAAATATTTATGAGGATATTTACTTTAAGAATAAACAGCACTTATCCATTCATATTTGTTATTTTAATATTTTTTTATAGTAATCATGTCTTATCAATGTAATTTCACTTGCTGTTTTTATAAAATTCAAAGTCCCGAACATGTTTTTTTTTATTTATTATTATTTTTTTTTTTCATTTTTATTAAAGCATAGAGAAATATTATCAAATGAAATGTTTGTATTTTATGTTTGTCTTAAGAAAAAGGCCCTATATGATATATGTGAGTATAGGAAAATAATCCTCTATTTGTACTAAGCCCCACATATATTTTTGATTTATTTTTAAAAAAATGCCTCTTCGTACACCTGCACTTTTGTCAAATATATCATATTTTAAAATGAATATATGTTTAAATCCATTGAATCTTTTACCTTGTAACATTATAACGTTTGGTATATTCCTCATAAATTTTGAGTTTAAATTTTCAACATGCAATGCAAAAGTAGACATTTATTAACCCCGTAACTGGTTTGCCCGTGCACCGTACAGTCTACCGAAAGCTGACCACAACCGGTTTGCCCGTACACTGTACGGGCACTGATATTTTCTTCTTCCCTTCTTTGATTTGTGGGTATTTTTAATTCTTGTAGAGAAAATACTAGTGATAGTGTTTTTTAAAGAGATGTAGTTGGTTCATGGTACTCAGATGCTTCTCCTCCAAGATTTTCTTTGTGGTGAAGTTGAAAATTTTTCATTGAAGGATGTTATTTATATTTCTGAAAATATTCGATGAATAACTGAAATTCGCAAGACAATGTGCGATTTGTTGCTTAACCCACAATCACTCGCGCGGGGTGTTCTGTACACCCCAGCAACAAAAAAATTCTCCCAGGATTCTAAAAAGAATGCACAGAACCACAATTTTTTCTGCAGCTGCACATTTTAGGTCATTGAACTTTCAGGCCTGATGCAATCCCTCTTTCTCGAACGATTGAAATGTAATACCTTCAGAAGTTTATCTGGGGGCTGATAACTCC
Organism: Trichonephila inaurata madagascariensis; assembly: GCA_019973955.1. Classification (NCBI taxonomy): domain Eukaryota; kingdom Metazoa; phylum Arthropoda; class Arachnida; order Araneae; family Nephilidae; genus Trichonephila; species Trichonephila inaurata. The sequence goes on from BMAV01027676.1 coordinate 79,297, forward strand.
CGCGAGAAGTTGAGCATATGTATACAGTCTGCTCTGAATATTTGGAAAATGATTGAAATATTATTTTTCTACTTTCTACTATCATTATCTCATTAATTATAAAGTATATTCATTACTGGTATATGCGTTTTATACTGGTTTAGGAAAAAATATAAAATTATGTGATTTAAAATGAAAATTTCGCGTGTTTAGCTTAAATTAATGTTAGTCTCATGTGTAAGTAATACATTTAATAATTTTATTTGTATAATACAAAAAACATCTTGTACTTTATAAATATGTATCATAATGACTTAATTTTATTTTCATAATTAAATACACGTGTTAAAAGTTTGGGGTGTTCTCCACACCCCGCGAGTGACGACGGTAGCAAAAACAGGCGCGAGTGATCGTGAGTTAAGAAGAAAGAAAAATGGAAAAATAATCCTAAAAAGCCGACATTACTAATTTCCCCATTGCAATATAAGACTTAGTATTACACCATGCTTCAAACTGTGCATATATATATATATATATATATATATATATATATATACCCCAAAACACAAAATCTTCAAACATTTGAAAAAGATACAAACATGAAATTTTTTGGTAAGTATGAGAGAAATTCCTTGAAGATATATGAACATTCTTTATAGCATACAGAGAGCCCTTATACAAAGCTACCTTTTAGGGGGTTTTATGAACCAGAATTATAAAAGAAAATAGTAAAAAAAAATGAAGTTTAAAATAAAATTATTCTATTTTCGCATTCTGTTAAGTATAATGTTTAATTACATGCATTAAAAAATATGTCTGTTTTGGGACACTTGGAGGGGATTGACCGCTTAAGGGGGTTAAATATGGTACCAGATCCCCTCCCCAAAAATTTACCCCATTTAGGAACATAAAAGAAGCAAACTGTATTCGAATGAAAACAGAACACCTTCCATATGTTTCAAATAAGTCTTCATTTACTTCAAAAACTGCTATTGTGTCTCGTTTCATAATTCCAGTATGTTTTATAGACTAATATTTTTCTCATATATTGTTTTTTTTTTCAGAAGCAGAAGATGGATTTTGCATTCAGAAAAGGAGCCTTAACACATATATTGTTCGATTTGCAGCAAATAAATTACTTCTTCTTCTCTTAAAAAATAAAGAAAAAAGAAGTCCAAAGGTTGTCTTTATTTGATCTCCAAATATCCGGAGACGTCACTATGTCTACCTTTATACTATTCGAAGGTCACAGTGACCAAACGAAAGGGATGTTAGACTCATCCTATATGATATCAGACTAAAACTCAAAAGCTTTTCAGCCCAATAAATGCGACAAAGTCTTTTTCCAATTTTCTTTAGAGACAACTCAAATCCAGCTTTTCCCTTGAGAAGAGTTTTCAAGAATCTTGTCGGTTTTGTGTAAAATGATTTATCTTAAGAAATATCCCCTTTTTCCATTCCAAAAAATGATGAGTTATTTCGAACAGAGGGAACAAATTTCATGTAAGAATCCACTTATGTCATATGGTTATATCCAGTTTTATACTGAGATGTATCCTATTCATTATAAGGAAAAATTTCTTTTTAGAGTAGTTTTATAATACAAACTATATACTTTTATATGCCATCTATATATCTTATAACTATATATATCATTCATAACATCAAGAAATATTAAATACAATTATAGAAAAAAATACAAAGCAAATAAATGAATTAGTATATTGTATGTATACCATTTTTATTATTTTATACCAAGAAATAATTTATTTAATCCAAATAGATAATAACATTATAAGCACAGTGGATGAGTGGTACTGTATTGCATTTCCACCCCACAGATCTGGAGTTCGAATCCAGGGCTGGTCAAGATCGATTCAGCCTTTCATCTCTTCAGTGGGTCAATAAATGAGCCCTAACGTTGTATGATTGGGGACTGAACACTGGGGGTTTCACGTTAAACTGGCCACATGACTGAAACATTTACACATGCACCTCAGCGCCTAAGGTCACGTAAACTGAGACAGGTACAGTAAGCCTTGGCCTTTACGGGCTGTTGCGCCACTGAGGTCAGTTCAGTTCAGATAATAGCATTAATGCACATAGGTAAGTACTGATAACTACAAATGATGAACCCGATTTTTAAAAAAAAAATCATATCATCGAAACTACTGCGCATACTACAATAAGTGATATCTGGTTGTAAAAGAAATATACCAAGATTTTTTTTTCCTGCTACACATTTTCGATGTGTGACCCTCTTGTTGGACAGCATACGTTCAATCTATAATCCAGGTGTCTCATACATTTTGTAATGTCACTCTATGAATAGTTCGTAGTGCTACACAAATGCTTACTTGTCTTCCTATGTTATCTGCTGTGTCAATACGGAGTGAAATTTAATTTTTGCCGTAAAATTTTACATCTGGGGCATCTGTAGTTTACAGACAGAAAATTAAAACAAAACTGTGCCTTATCGTCTTCACTGCTTTCACCGAGACGCTTGCCCAGCCTCTGCTTGTCTTTTTACACAAGCAAACTGTTTTCCTAAATTGATTATTCCATCGCAGAATGCTCTTGTTGGTTGATGTTTCTCTTCCGCAGCGATTTCTAAATGTACGTTGCACCGAAACAAGTAAAAAAATTCGTGCATAATCTAATACGAAAAAACTCTTCTCTGTCATTGTCTCCATTTTTGGATTTCAATCACAGTGATCTTGAATGTGCTGTCGGTCATTGATGAAAAGTAAACTTAGTATATTTAATTTAGCATTCATGAATCACTTATTGTAATATATACAGTAGTTTCAAAAATATGATTTTTTTAATAAAAGAATCGGGCTCATTATTTGTGCTCACATTGTATTTTATACTATTATAAAAGTATCGTAGTTCTCATTAAAAGTACTAAAATTTACAATGCAGTTCAGTAAATACATGGTAAAAACTTTATGATGCTGTAAAGTACACAAAAAAATCGATATAAAAGAAAACAGTGCGAGAAAAATTGAAATATTATGATTTATTGTTAAATGCTTCTTCACCACAGAATGCTCCGAAATATTACTCCAAGTTGTACCAATTAGCATCGCAAGTATTTCTTAGTGTTGAAAATGGGAGAGAAATACTGGCAATTTACCTGTAAGTCTCCCATCACCTCAACAACATATCAAGTATATGTACTAGGAAACCAAAAATATTTTCTCGTTTTTCTAGCAAACGCTATAATTCCAAGAATTTCTTACAAATGTTAATTACGGTTGTTATATTGGTTAAAATTCTGATAATTGCTTCGACTTCAGCATGGGTTACAACTATTTATGGAGAAATATTTCACACTCCTCACTCTCTCTTATAATTAAAAATACAAGGTAAACCTAAATTCTTCCTTATAATAAAAATTCATTACAAAATAACCTTTTAATACAAGGTGTGACACACAAAACAAACGAAACTGGTCCAATGAAACATTGTACTTAGAGAATTAGTTCTCCGTGACAATATCGCCTTCAAAGTAATCCTCGTCAGCATTCACACACTCCTGCATTCGGTGCTGCCATTGCTGGTAACAGTTCAGGTACGAGGTTTTTGGAAGGCCCTTTAGGGGACTTTCCGTTTTTGTCTGAACCTCTTCATTTGATGTAAAATGGGTTCCTTTTCAGCAAGATTTAACTGTAGGGAAACAAAGTATCATGGGGCCAAATGAAGAAAGTAAGGAGGAGGCTCCATCACAGAAATGTTTTTGCTGGTCAGAAACTGCTTGACAGATAGGGGAATGTGATCGGGTGCATTGCCTTGGTGCAACAGCAATCCATAACTCCTCAAGACTGGACTTGAATAGACGATGTCTTTTAATACTTCAATGTATTAGCGTTGATTAACAATCTAACCATTGATGTGAGTGCAAACCCACTCATATAACGAATTTTGGCTATATTTTGGTCTGTAATCGCTGACCTCTTGGGCACCCAGAAAATTCATCATCTTCCTCACTGTCCCTTCCCTTTGAAAACCTCTTATGCCATTGAAACACATGTGCACTAGATAAAGTTTCAACTCCATGTTAGTTCCTTTGAAAGAAGAGACGGGGAAAAAAGAGGGTTAAAAACCCTGTTTTCCGAGAAGACTTCCCTTTTTTGCCCAAAATTTTGTTGAAATGGTTTAAAAGTTTTTAACATTCTAAGTTTCGGCGAAACTTAAAATGTTAAAAAAACTTTTTTAATTACATTTTTAAATGAGTTAACGAAACCCAAACCAACGGCGGATTGTAAAAGCGAGTCATCTCATGGAAAGAAGAGATTTGAGGGATAGCCCCCCCAAAGGTTTTTGCTAGTTCCATTTTTTTTCTGAACACTTAGCCCCTTTTTGTGTGTGTCGAACTTGTATTTTAATTTGAAACTTTTGGGATCAAAGGATATTTAGTTAGTGTTTTTGGGGAATAACTTAGGGGAGGTTTTCTTCAAAGTTCATGGGGAAACATTTGTGAAGCCCTTTTTTAAACAAAATGGCGTCGATTCATAAGAAAACCGAATGTGCTCTTTGGTTTCAAGAAACGAATTTGTCCCTTAATGATCAGGATAAATTTTGACATTGCTATGGATGCAGTCCTCCTGGGTAAAATCAATAAAATGATAATATGAAATGCTTAAAGAAACAGGACATAAAAAAAGATAGGGGAAAACTAAAAACCCCGAGCATTGAATTTCCATCCCTTGTATTTACTAATATAAATTTTCTTATAGAAATTTCCTAACAGTACTTACAATATATTCGAACAATCATGTGTCTAATTATAACAATTTACGCACAATAAATATTTATATTCAAGGCAAGACTTTTGGTTCACCCTGTATTTTCTAGCCCTTAAATTTGTTTGTGAAACATTGTGCCTTATATGCGTGTTAAATTCAATTTAAAATTAGCGCTTTGAATCCCAAAAAAAATTTGTTCAAATTTATCAAGAACCTTCAAAAAAGCTTTTTCTTATGATTTCTGGGAAAACGAAGTCAGGTCACGTATATCATCAAATCTGAACATCAACGAAATGAAGAAATGATTTAAATCAATTCCAGTTTAATATATCAACAGCTTGTAGATTTTTAAAAAAAAATGAAACAATACGAAAGCATTTATAGAAAACCTAAAAGAGCCAAATATTAAATAAACGTGTAATGCTGGATTTTTCACTGCAGTCCAGAAAAAAAATTATGCATTCCTACCAAACTCTTCTTTTTCCCTACAATATCTCCATTTTATTACCGATTTTTATTTTTGTATAATTATATATATGAGAACATTTCAAAGATGTAGAATTATTGGAAATTGAAGTGACAATGTTTTTTTTTTAAATTAAAAAAAAGTAGTTTATATGTAAAAATGGAATTCACACAAACAGACTTTTCATTGAGAAAAGTTTGTTCGTTGAGAAGATGGGTATACTCGAAATGATAAATTAAGTCGCTATATTATTTTATTGTTTAGTTTTTAAAATCATTTCATGTATGTGTTGTTGTTTTTTTTCTGTTCAAAATTGACAGAATTTTTAAGTGATATTAACGTTGACTTGATTTTGGTTTACGCCTTACTCTGAAACATCATGTGGGTTTCTGGCAATCAATCTCGTAATTCATACCGATGTTTATAGATGAAATTCTCAGAAAACGACTGTAAGTACTATTTTAAACAAAAACATTGTAAAAGAAGGAATAACGTATTAAAAAATAATTTTTCTGACTTTTTTCTTTTTTGCTTATTTATTTTGACTTGTCATATTGATCTACAAAATTTTTGTCGTTGAAGAATAAAACTGTCATGCAATTTCAAAAAGAACAATTCACACTGAAACACTCTCAGTTAATAAAAATTAATATATTAAATTCTTGCTTTTTTGTCATACATAAATTCATGTCTTAGATTTAAATTGTTTGACAATACCCTACTATTAAAAACATACTGAAAAAACTAAAGATTTAAAAAGGAATGTTAAAAATGTATTTACACATTTACTTAATATTTACTATTTATATCATCAATATTGTTTTTCATCCCTTAATGTATCATCATATCTGTACGAAATATCTCCAAAAATGCACATATACTTTAGCAACTGAAGGCTAAATTGACGGTACAAGATCAATTAAAAATATCTACCATCGCGTGACCCATAATCAATTAAAAAATACATATTTAAACATTTGAGAACCTATGAAACTACTCAAAGTTTCTACGTGAAGTGTTCTGAAAATAATGGAAATCGGAAAGTCCCCCTCCCCCAAGAACAAGAAAGCGTATTGAAAAGCTTATCAATTATGACTAAGAAAGTATGTGCGGCGAGTCTTCGGAAGATCTATTTAAATTGTTCGTGATGTCCAACGCATTTCGAGTGAGTGAGGGAATATTAACGTCGACCTGTATAGCGACACGACGGCTTTTGGCGACGGACCACGTAATTTTAGACCATGGTCAAGTGACGTGGATGACACCTGAACTGACTCTCCCTCTCTTAACTATCACACCACACCAATGGAAGGACGTTTCAGCTCTCGACAGATTTAATGTGCATCGCTGCCCTACACGGTGGGTCTTTAGAGGTACTGGGCTTGACATCATGACATGCCTGCCATGCTACCTTGACCACTAGGCTACCGCAGCCCCCAACGCATTTCAAAGATCTATTTGCCAATGTAAAAATCCCATACCAACTAAAATCCATTTTTGATATTTAAAGATGATCCAAGCTGAACAGTGAAGTATTACTAGTAGTACTTAGCATGATGAGTTTAAGATGCAATCTTTCTAACTTTGCGTAAAATATAAGTATGTATTTTAAATAAAAAGCTCGGTTAAAGGCCACAAAAATATCTTCCGGGACCCTGATTATTCGTGTATCATGGTAGACCGATAATTTAAATTATTAAACAATAAAAAGGGTGGCATGTCATCAAGGTAATTAATGAGACCATTTTCATTTGACGATATCGAGATTGTTCCGTATATTTAAACAGGCGGCGAAATTCAGTCTTGCAAAGCCTTTGAGAGGACTTTAAACATAACGATATTATTTTCAACAAGAATGGACAACCTCCTCCCAACACTCATCAATATGTGAAAATCTACCTTGATAAAATTGTTTAAGCTGTTGAAATGTATACAGAGGATTCATAAAACATTTTGTTCCCTTTTAAGACTTCATTCCTCTGCGGACTGTTTTGTTTAAATTTTTTTTTATTATTTTAAAGACAAAATCTACACTATGAAACCTTAAACAATCATTTAATTCAGAGTAACATTTTTACGAGAATCACTACAAATACCGCTCCAAACGATTCGTGATACTTACGACTTATTACATTGTGTTGGATCAGAATAATTTACAGTGTAAGGTATCCGACTAAGTTCGGAACCGTGATTTTGCAAAGGCGTATAAATGGTTAATATTTATATTTAGTGTCACTTAGATTAGTAAACGTATATAAAATTGTTTTAAGAATAGTATTACAATACAAAATTATTTAATTACAATATTTTGACAAAGTTAACATAGAATGACCCATTTTCAAAATGTTTTCCTTTTGTGAAAAATCCTTCTATTATAATAATATTTTGCCTGTATATAGCCCATACCTCTATACAGATGCTGAACTATAATTTATGAAATATATAACTTAAAAGTGGATTTATCCATAATTTACTACAACAGAGGGAAATTTTAAGAAAAAACGCCGATAATTATTTTAATGGTGATAACTTTGAAAATAATGTGAATTTTTCAAAACTCCTAGTTCAGACCCTCTGGAGAAGTCTTTACTTTATATATGCACACACGCACACACACACACACACACACACACACACACACACACACACACACACACACACACGCACACACACACACACACACACACACACACACACACAAAGTATTATTATTATAGAAGCATTTTTTATAAAAAGAGAACGTTTTGTAAAAAGGTTATTCTAAGCGTTTTTGCTAAAATATTGTATTTAAATCATTTTTTTCTGTCATAATGTGTCATTAAGACAATTGTATACATATATTATAATCTAAGTGACTCTAAATATCATGGAAATTGTCCATTTATGCGCTTTCTTAAAACCACGGTTCCGAATGTAGTCGGATACCTTAAAAATAGATGCTCGATATTACAACTCGATATTACACAACTCGATATTACGATAAATAACGATAATTTTTTTTACAAACTGTTATCGCCAGCTGGTCCTAATAGGGTTTGAGGAACCCATTTAAAGAACATCGGCAATTTTTCCACGATCAAAAGTACTTGTAGCAAGCATATTACCCATACTGCTTCCTAATATCTATTCTTATCACATTATTACGAATAACCTCAGAAACCACTTGCCGCATTTATTTTCCATTTCCATAGCCACTCACAATATAACATTTGATGACCAGTGGTCCTTATTTCAACTACAATCCTCTTCGATGTGTACATAATTTGTTTCACATTTATATGTATTAATACTTTGAGTTGATAGTAAAAATTAAAGATTAATCACCATCCTAAGTGCATTACTTTTTTACAAACAAATCCATTAACGAATTAAATGGTCCATGTGATCCTTTAACTATACAATTTAAAGTATATAAAAATTTACATGATTATTAGAAAATACACGGTTATTAAACAAATTACTAGATTACATAAATGCAGTGTTTTTTTCTTCTTTTTTTAAATCCGCAAATATATTGAAACACAGTAACTGATTGGTAGCGTAACGCGCTTTCACGTCACAAGTCAGAGATTTAAACCCCAGGCTAAGTAGGTTGAATCTGCATTTCATCCCTTCAGTAGGGATTATATTAATATATATATATATATATATATATATATATATATATATATAAATGAGTACCAAGCTTGCTAGGGAACTAAACACTAAGGGTTTCACGTCAAACTCATCCCTCTACCGAAACATTTGATCATGTAACCCAGTGCCGTAAATCATGAAAACTGAGTGGGGCAACTGCCTTCAATGGGCTGTTGCGCCACTGAGTTCAATTTAGCAAATATGTTAAGTTTTTAATTGATGAATAATATGAACGACTGTATTATGTAATTTTCCTGAAGCAAATCTATCACAGGATAAAGTAAATGGGTAAACTTGTTTTTTTTTTAAAGTGATTACCGTATATACTCGAATCTAAGCCGCACCCCTCCCTTCTCTACACGTTTTTGAGAAAAAAAAAAAAAATGTGTGAAAGGTTCATCCGTATATGATACTTGAGAATTTTTTAAAAAAAATAATGAGAAATAATAAGTTAATAATTAAATTATTTCTCTGTTATTAAAAACTTTCAAATACATTCATAAACCTATAATTACATTAACCTATGTTTCGAAAATAATTTGTCACAGCTGATTTCGGTATCAGCATCGCCATTTTCACACACGAAGTCGTCTTCTGTGCTATCCAATGCATTTTTAAGCAACAGTTTCTTAAAAGATTTGTCGTAGAAGAATGTTAGAGAATTATTAAGACTGTTGAGCATTTACAAGGAAAAAATATATTTTGATAACGCCATTGACGTATATTTGTTTAATCTGTGGAAAATCTCCAATGGCCACTGCTCTGTTTTCATTTTTTTTTTATTATTATTTATTTTTAAGCATATAAAAGCCTTTTTACACTTGCGTCATAGTGAACTCTCGTCTTGATGCTGTTAACGATATCTTTGATGTTTACATAATTAAACGTAAACAATAAATGAATAAATAAAATAAAAAATAAGTAAATAAAATACTTTCTAAATACGAGAATAGACTGAATAGTGGGAATGAGACAAGTCATCGATGCAGATGGTCAGAATGAGTGGTAATATTTTTCCATTTGAAATTGGTGGAAACCCAACTCCTCCATTCAGCAAATATTTTGCATTCGATTCTAAGCCGCACCCTATTTTCAGTAGCATTAACAATGGAAAAATAGTGCTGCTTAGATTCGAGAAAATACAGAAGTAAAACTAATTTTCCTTCATTAGTTAAAAAAGTTAAGCTAAATAAAATTAAAAAGTTAATTTTTTTTTAAAAAAAAATTTTTAACTTAAAAAAAAACATTAATATTTATTTTATTTTAATTAAATTTATTTTTATTTATTTTCAAACTTTAAATGATTATTACTTTTGTACTAAATTAGAGAGTTTATACGATTAACATGACAGAGATAAGCTCAAAAGATATATTTAATACTTATCAGTTTGAGAAACGGCTTAACTGGAAATTAGCATACCACGTTGAAAGATAATATACCTGCTTTGCTGCTTTCCATTACCTGCCCTCACATTTGAACTCTAACAGATGAATCTGATTACCCGAACGCTTATATGATACACTTAGTCGTTTCCGCAAGAAAACCCCAATTCCCTAAAATTCAAATATAAAGAAAGCAAGTTTTCCCCGGGAACTGTGAATACTTTTACGCAATGCGATCGAATTTCTGTGGGAAAAAGGGGGAGGAATATTACGTTGAAGAGCAGAATATATATTTTTTTTTTCTATAGATTCCTCGAAGCGTGGTTTATTGTCACCCAGTGAGGCAAAAAGAAATGTTTGAAAATAAAAGAACAATTTCGGTTAAACTTTGGGATTAATTTTATATCGGATTTTTCTTTTGTCGTCTTTTTTTATTATTTATCTTATATTCCCATGAAGAATTTGTTTAAAATAGCATATTTTAATCAGTATTTTTTTTAAAAAAAAAGTATCTTTATAGAAAATTCTTTATCTGAAATATACAAGTAGAAGCAATTATAAAAATGATTCAAGAAGAAATAATTTCCAATAGGTTTTATTAAAAAAGAGATGGAAAAAATATTTAACATTAATTAAAAAAAAAGACTAATGTAGATTAAAAATTGCGTGATTTGTTTCTTTAAGAAAACATTTGTTTTTAATGGGAATTGAAATAATAGTGTTTGAAAAAAATAAAATAAGAAAAACATATATAAACCAAGATACGATAAATATTTGCAGCAATGCAATTATTTTAAACTTTAGGAGGCTTCAAAGGTCACGGGATCGTAGTATGTGACCTTTGACCCTCTCGTTGCGTAATGATTTTATCAAAGAAGTAGTATTTTTTATTACCTATTTCAAATCTACATATTAAAACTACATTTTAAAGTCAAAGTATACAAAAAAACGTTAAGAGTTTTTATTTTGATATATAATTGATCATAACAAGAATTAAAAAAAAAGAAATTCCCATTTGATCAACAAAAAAAAATTTAATTTACTACTTTTTTTAAAAAGTTATAATCAATAAAATATGTATATACATAGGGGAGAATCACAATGTTAAGTGGTAAAATCTTTTTAATTATCATTAAAATATATTTCTCCAAAAAAGTATATATAAAATTTTAGTTCAACGAAAGCATTAAACGTAAGAAAAAAAACTTTTTAAAACTTTGAAGTCGCTAAAAATGAAACCAACGTGGCTGTATCTGTAATTCTTTACATAATTAGCTTCAGTCAATTAATTTTAATTAATTATAATTAAATTATCGTATTTTTACACAAAAAAAATAGTGTATAGAATATTTCAGCTCAAATGAGAGCTTAAAATGTGAGAATGAAAAATGTGTGTGGATATTGTACAGTACAGCGTATGTAACAAATGTAAAACAGACGAATATTTGAAATATAATGTCAAAGTCACTGCTTTTCAGTATTTTAAAGATCTAACTAAACATAAAGAGGAATAAAAAAAAAATTTAAGAAGATTCATTGCGTATTTTTTTATAATTTAAAGAATTCTTAGTATTTTTCAAAATAATTAAAAAGTGATTTTACATTCAATTAAAAAAAATTTTGACAATCAAATAAGCATGGAAATTGAAAATTAAATGTATATAGCAATGGTAAAATGATGATAGCAATAAAATATAAGTATATAGCATGAAAAAGTCTTATGTATTTATGTGTTTTTTTTTAAATCCATTAGTTTCTTCTTTTTTCTTTATCCCAATTGCTACCACCTTTCATCTTTGATTGGCCATTTAAAAATTTTTAAAATGAATTATTTTGAAATTTTAATTAAACCGAATGATGATATTTAGAGAAAACTATAAAAAAAATCAAAATATCTTATATAAAACAATTATAACTAGATGTCATTCATGTACCTTTATTATTTTTTTGATAAAACAAAATCCCTTTTAAAATTAGAAAGAGTTAAAAAACCCATTGGGTGTTTACCTAATTAAAAAAATAGCTAAATGTTTTACAATAAAAGAAATACACTCAAAATTTCCCTCAAAAAAAAAAAAATTTCCTTAATTTTTTATTTGTAAAGTAAAAATAAATAATTTGAACAAACACCTTATTAATAAATTTCTATACCTTGATTAAAATCAATATTCCCTAAGTAATAAAAAATACAATTCAAAAAATAAAATAGCATGAAAAATACTTTTAATAAATGTTTTATAAGTTATTAAGTTAACCACACATTTTTTTTAAAGAAAATTAAAAAAAAATCTATAGTATTAATCAATGTTAATTGGAATTGTTCAATTTCTTTATCACACACACACAAATCTTTTAACCAGAATGAAGACATACTTAAAATTTTACGTCTCCAATTTTGTGTGATGTTTTATTGCATAATTCAACCATCAAAAAAATTAAACATGATAGCTCTTATTCCCGAGTGTTAGCTGAAGTTCATATTGATGTGTTTCTTCTATCCATGTAAGATATTAAAGTAAAAAACATTTCATTTTTGGCAGACTTTTTTACTTTGGAAAACCAAGAAAACAAAAAAAAAAAGCGTAATTTAATAAGATCACGTGTATTGTATACTGAATTACTATTCGTTATTTAAGATCAGCAGATGTTTTTAAAAAGGCAGACGATTATTTTTATATTAAACATTTCCTAGATCTTATTGGAAAAATTTTATAAAAAAATTTTTGGGTTTTATATTCTTTTTAGAAAATTTTAAAAAATTTTTTTTGGGGGGATTTTTTCGAAAAATTTTCCCCCAACAGTATAAACTTTGGGCGTATTTTTACAATTCGTTTCTAAAACGATTTTTGGGGAGCAAAGGGAAAATACCTGCGATACAATATTGTAAAAGATTTGATTTTAATTGTTATTGTATATCCAGTTTGTGAAAAAGATGAATAAATTTATTGAAAAGAAGAATTTAATTGTTTATTTTGTTGAAAATACAGCAAGAGAGGAAATAATAAGCATCGTATTAAGAGTCCTAAAGTAACAATAGTTGTAGGAAGCAAATTAGGTACGATCCCGATTTTAATGAGGACAAATATGTAGATTTGAAAAGCTGGCTAATTTCATTTCTTTTGAGATTACTGATTCGGAGTACAAGCGTATTGAGTACAACTAAATATTAATCTCTTCATTTAATATTCAGTTTTTATTTTAAATTTCCAAATTTATACGGATAATGTTTCCAAAAAATAAATTTAATGAGAAGTTTTTCATCTTTCACGGTGATCTTAAAAAAGCTTTTTTATTTATTTCTTTTAGAAATAATATAATTCTTATTTCTTAATGATGCATAAATTGTTTTTTTATTTGCTTAGTTCCAATAGTTCTCTTTTACATACGTTTAAATCTGTATTTTAACTCCCAGTATTTTGTTTGGAATTATTTTTTTTTCAAAATGATAAACAACATCATAAATCGATTTTTATTTCCTTTCCTTCGGCAGTTATATAAAAAAAAGAAATTGCCAACTTCGCCAAGAGACATACAATTCTATACACTTTAAGTGTGTGATGATTATTTTTCCAGGTATAAAAACAAACATTGGTTTTTTTAAAAATATTCTGTTCCACTAGGAATAAAAAGCTCGTAGTTAAATTTTTTTTTAAAGTTAAAAATAATATAAAAGGAAAATATTATCATTAGTAAATAATTATTATTATTAATTTTCTATTGATAACAATATTATTCATATAAACCATTCATTTACAAGAGTATGGTTAATGTAGTTATAATAAATCTCTTAAGCATATTAATAAAATTTCAACCTGGAAAAATATACTATGCAGTTTTAGCAAATCATTGATGATTTTGTGGCGGAAGAATAATATTGTAATTTATTTCTGAAAAAAAGTGTTTTAATTTATTTGTTAATAAAATGCATTTTAAGTAAATAAATCAGACCACAATAAAAATTTTATAAACAAGAATATAAAAAAAAAGTATTAAACAATTCCCACTTAGATCAACAACGAAAAATTTATTTTAGCTACTTTTTTTTTAAATATTTACAATTAATATAAAAAGGTATATACATAGGACAGAATCCAAAATTAAGTGGGATTGTTTTTTTAAATTTTCATTAAAGTATCGTATTGTCCTTTTAATTTTTAACAACTGTGCTTTAACTCGTGAGAAAAAACCTTTTCAAGTTTTGACAAGTCCCAAAAATGATGCCAACGTGGTTGTATTTGTATATTTCCCAAAAACTAGTTTTGGCGATATGGCCATTTTTTAAATTTTTTTTTTTTTTAATATTTGATATTTGGTTTTATAATTGTGTTTTATAAAGGTTAATATTTAATAATAATTCCATACAAAAATTTTTAAATTTTTTAAAATGTTTGTAAAATTTAAAGTTTTAAATTTTTTTAAAAATTTTTAAATAAGGCTTTTTAAATATGTTTCTTTTTTTTCAAAAATTTTTTTTTCCAATACCTTACAATAACTACATAAAACTGTGCATGGGTTTTTTTCTATGTTTTAATTTTTATTAATTTTCTTTGTTAAACACAAAAATTCTCGAAAAATATTAATTTTTATTTTGAAATTTTTTTGAAAAAATACAAACATGTTAGAGCTAATTCAATGCACAGTTTTTAAAAAAATACATTTCCCTGTATAAAAGTTTCAAACCCTTACTTTAATTTCAAAAAACCTTGGGTTTTTAATAACAGTGAATTTCAAAAATTCAACATGGAGAAAAATGGTTTAAAAATTTTTTATTTCTTTAAAAACATGTAAAAAATTTTTAATAATCTGAAAATTTTAAAAGTTAAATTTTTTTA
>BMAV01027678.1:0-18647 GCA_019973955.1 Trichonephila inaurata madagascariensis
CGCATGATACAACCATGGGGCAATTTCACCCCCCGCCCCCCCCCCCCTTGAAAAATTCCTGTGTGCGCTACTGTTCGTAATAAATAATTATTTTTGTTCACGCGCCTAATGGGAAATACCATTTTAACCATAAGTTCATCTTCTCAAAACAGCTACGTTCACGCATATCATGAAATATTGCATGAGCCATTCCGAATCTGAAAAATCAGTGTATTAAATCTCGGAAATCATATGGTTAACGAAGATTCGAAAAGCTTCCGGTATTAAAAGGTATAAACGCTGAGATTCTGGAATGAGATAAAAGAACGTATTTGTCCATTGTCGTCTATCCGTATGTGTTAATGTGTTACTACTTTTCTATGTGTGTGTTCGTCAATAAAATGTGGAACTAAAATAAAAATGTTCCTTTAGTTATTTGACTCTGCAACCAGATAAAAATAATCCCACACCACAATTTAGTTCCAATGAAAGTTCAATACAAACATAAAGAAAGAAGGAACTTACCGAATTTCTGATTGTACTTTTTCTCAATCATCTTTTTGCACTTTTCCATTTGAGTATTAGGGTCTCTTTTGTTCCAGATGAGTTTCGGTTGAGTAACAAATGATTCCAGAAACCCTTTCGGGCGCCATGTCTCAACTGCAGCACATAAAAATGTAAAAAGAGCACTGCATTTTTCTCCTTTTATTTTATGCATATATTACTTGGTTAGAATGGGAGGAAAATTAAGGAAAAGGATTTATAAAATTTGAAAAGTACATTTATATAAAACTTAACACACACAATTTTTTACCCTACTCTATTTCTCTTACTCTGTTAGTATATCTATTGCTCTATCTACATTGTTGGTCTAAGGCTTTATTCCTGTGGAATCCACAAATACGCATGAGTTGTTTTGCGCAGAGTGGCTATTATGTTATTTTCAAATGTTTCCATGATTTTTGCAGGTTATGTGGGTGATTCTGTTGAAAGTTTTAAATTCATTGCTTGAAATTAATAGTACTTTAGGTAGGTAATAGTAGGATTTGTTTCATTGTGATAAGACATATTTTTGAAATATTATGGGACAATAACATGGTTTAAAGAAAAAAACTTTTGAATGCACAAGTTACAATTCACTTTAAGGCTACACACAGTACACTTTTTCAAAAAATTTTTGGAGAAAGTAACAGTAAAAATAATTTATGTTTTATATTTAGATATAATATATTGAGCTTATTCTGCATGTAAAGAGTCAGTTTGATCACAGCCATTATTTTACAATTTTAAAAAATTAGGAGTTCTTAAAGTTTTTTCACAAAATTTTATAAAATAACCAATTTTTAAACTTCTTAAATCCTTTTAAGTAATTTATGTTTCTGGGATTATTGTGAACAAAAATTAGTATGGATTCGAAAACATGTTCCCTTATTTATTTTAAAAAATTATTTATCTAGCTAAATGTTGAAAAAAGACAAAAAATTTTAAAATATTAATTTTAGCATTTTTAAAAAAAAATAACTAGAGATCTCAGGTTTAAATCCATACTAACTTTTACAAAGCATACGTTTGGGAGTATATACAAAAAATTACAAATCTCTATCTTAAGCAGAAAAAAAAAGCCTTAGAGATAAGAAAAAACTTATATTTTCAAAATTTGAAAGTCTGAGAGAAAAAGCATTTGAAGTTTTCAAAGGCATAAAATAAAAATTTATAATGCCCGTAAAGCTCTAATTTTTTAATATGTTTTTTCCCAATTTATTTTCTACATTAAAACACTATTTTAATTAAATAGGACTAAAAACACTTTTTTATTCAAAATATATTTTTGTATAATAATGATAGCATTTGTTACGACAACAGGTTATTCAGATTAATTGAAACTTGATATTTTCTCAAAAGTGTTTAAACTTAAAGCATTATATGTACACAATAATAATGCTACTAACTTAAGCTAAAAGACGTTAGGTTTGCACATAAATATTATTTTTTTCAGCTTTAAATTGGGACAGTTTAGCAAGTTTGAGTATTTGTGTAGCACGTCTTTAAAATACTATAAAATAGTACTACAGTATGTTTACTATAATGGAGGTTTGTACATGATGGAAAAATTCAGTTTAATCTGCAATACTTGCATTCAGAATACTTAAATTTGAAAGTCTAATTGCAGTATCAACTGAGGGCGTTTTTAGTTTTTTCATTTTCAGTAGTATTCCATCCCTTTGAAATATTGTTTAGCTTAGCAACCTGAGAACGTGTTGGCTATATGGCATTATCTCTACTTGGAAAAAAAAATATGATAAAACTTCTAAGAAATATAAACTATTTCTTAAAACAAAAATTGGCCTTGAAGTTAATCTGAATTAAGTAGCTGTGAGATTTCAAAAAACTCAAAACATAATCAAGCAGAAATTATTTTAATAATGAAAATTGAAATTAATATCCATTCAATCTGAAAGAGTTGATTGTACTCAAAAATATTTTTAGTTACTTCAATTTTAGTCTGGACAGAGTTAGTGAATATTAGCGTCACAATGTTCAGCTACACGAGGGCTTTTGGTGACGGACCTCGTAATTTTGAACCATGGTCAAGTGACGAGGTCGACATTTGAGCTGGCACCACCCTCTCCTAGCTCCCACACCACACCAACAGGAGGATGTTTCCGCTCTCAACAGATTTAATGTGCATCACTCCCCTACACGGTGGGTCTTTAGTGGTACTGGGCTCGAACTCAGGACATGCCTGACATGATCCGATGCTTTGAGCACTGGGCTATCGCAGCCCAATTTTAGAGTGGAAAAATGTTTTAAAATGAAACCGAAACCAAAAGCTAAGCTCAGAAAATTTCACAGATATCTGAAAAATCAATTTGTTATCAGATCTGAAATTTAGTGGCAAGCTGAACAATGATATGGGCCACAAGAAAATGCCAAAAAAAAAATCGGTATATTTGAGATTTGTAAGGTACTGTGTAGCCTTAAATGACTTATCTCGAGAAATAAAGATACAATTATTTATAGATTAGTTTAGTGCTATTATATATATTAATAAGTTAATACTTGATTATAATAAGACGTTAGATCGTAAGTAAAATTTGCTAAAAACCAAAAATACTGAGATAAAATGTAAAAAAATGTTTGAAGTAAAATATGTGTTCAAATTACAATTTTAGAACGTTTGTAAATATTTATTCCACTTATAATAAATCAACACATGCAATATTTTTGAGATATAACATTTCTTAAATAATAGAAAAAATATGTATTGAACAGATGTGATGTGGTTTTCATGGTAAATATATGTCGTCTCATAGAAATATATATATATATATATATATAAACTATATTTTTTAAAATGTTTGAAAGCTTCAGCGTAAAAGAAGAAAATGGTTTTTAAAATCAAAACATCATTGGTAGGAAATTATTATTGTACATATTTTTTTACTGCTTTTATTTAAAATATTACATTTTGGAATTTAGAAAAGATGCTAAACACAAGAAAATTTTGAAAAATAAGTTTATTTTTAAACACATAAACTAATTGCTTAAATTTAATAATTAATACCCAAATTTTAAAGATCTTACAATTATTTTTCGTCAATTTTCTTGCCTATGAAGTAAATACCTTCATTTTAACAGAAAATCAATGAATTATTCAAAATTGTCTTACCAGAATTAGTTTTCTCAAGGCCCATTTTTTTTTTAAATTTAGAGTATCAAAAGAGGTATCGGAGTATTGAATAAGCAAGAGGAAAGAAAAGGAATGTAACTTGAATATATAGGATTCATGAACATCGATATTAAAAAGATCAATCGATATTAATGATCTAAGCATTGATAATAATTCAATGACAGATAGACAGTGGGTGTAGGACACCTGAATTCATTCGGGACTTATTTCTTTATTCAGACAACTGCACTTGACAAGAAATGTCATCTTAGAAGGAAAATATTGATAGCAAGTAATTTTAATAAAAAGAAAACATTCGCAACTGTCAAGATTTTTCCAGATAAAGGATTCAATGTTCAGATAATGTTTTTCTTTGAGGAAGTAATGAGGTCACACAGAATATTATTGAATTGTATAACTGTAAATTCAAAGACTGCATAACTATAAATATCATTTGGGGTTGATTTATCAATTATTATTCATTTTCTGTCAGTCACTTTTGATTTGATTCTAAAATATTTTGTAATCTTAGAAATGTTTTCTATTTATGAAGTTTCTCAAATCGAATAAATACTTAAAATGGAAAATTGTTATATAAATTTTGAAATTAATTCATTAGTCGCGTTTATAAATAACTTTAATAAATTGAAAATTTGATTTAAAATTGAGAAAATATCAAAGAAAAAACATTCATATCACAGTAATTACTGTTTGCACGTACATAATTAAGCTCGAGACATGTCCGGAAATAAGGTACCGTCTTAGAAAAACTCGTAAAAAAAAACTTTTTTCAAAATAAAATTTATCTTTACTTGAAAGAGCATGCCGGAAACTATTTTTCTACATAGTTACCACGAATGTTCAGACATTTGCCATTTCGGGAAACCAACTTGTCTATACCCTCTTCAAAGAAAGATGCCGCCAATGAACAGTCTTTTGAAATTTGTGGGGGCTCATTATAAAGCAATCTTATTGTAAACCGTCTGTTTTCCCGTTCCCTTTTTCAACTAAATCATCGTCTACCACAGAAAGTTGCTCACTCCGAGCACCTTTATGAACATTGGCGCACCCATCATTGAACTGTCTGAACCCCTTTCTTACCATTCCACATCACCCATTACATTTTCACCATAAATCTTTACAAGAAGGCGATGAATTTGAACTGTGGCTTAACATTCCTTATTCTCAAAAAGCGGATTACAGAACGCACTTCCTTATCGGTGGGATCAGCAATCGTCTTAGACATTTTAAACGCTCACGAATTCTTGATTTCCATCTGTAATGACGTCATTGGACTGACAATCAACCAGAGATACGTGTGCGCAAGGGTTGAACTGCAATACTACACCTGCGGTTGTGGTACAACGAAATGACACTTAGTTTCTGAACCTCTCGTATAAATTAAAATTACTCGATAGTAACCTGAAACACAAAAAATTTAATTATTCGAAAATCAGAACTTTTTTTTTCAAATTTCGTAAACAGATTTGGAAAAAAAATGTTATACATTTTAAAATTATCCACAAGGAAAACTACTTTGAAGCTCATTTTTTTTGTTTGCTTATTTTTTTACTAGGGAGGGACACAGTAACATTGGAATTTAAAACGTAGAATAATATTAGAATGCGATACAAAGTTTTATACATAATAAATAAATGATAGACCAAATGTACACGTCTAATTGAATTCTTACAGGATCATTCGTTACATAATTTTAAATAATAATATCATGAAATAAATTACAACTAGATTAAAAAATTGATAATTTCTAATAAATATCGCTATACTATAGAAGATTTGCAGTTGTACTGGAAAAATTAGATAGGTTTCATACTAAAAGTTTATAAGCTATACTTCTCCTTAAAAAAAATTTTTTTTCCTTCTTCGTCTTTTTTTGAAATAAATATCAGAACAATATAACTTTCCATTTTTAAGAGTAACAAGACATTTTGTGAAACGAGGTTTCTGATTGATTGACTGAACTGTATTAGCGTCGCAATTTGATGCAACACAAAGATTATTACGGCGACTCATGTCGTAATTCTGAGCCATAGTTAAGTACACTGCTGGCCACCGTAATTGCAACACCAAGAAAGACAAGAGATAGCACAACAAAATTTATTTTGTAGATAACATGTTGACCAAGTATCAAAGGATTAAATTTATATACTTCTGTGAAGTGTGGTTCCTGCCAGAATCAGTAGCCGCCATTGTTGGAGATCACCGCTGCCACACGCCTCGGCATTGATTTAAAGAGACTTTGCATGTGTTCTTGGGGTATAGCAGACCAAGCAGCTTCCACACGTTGCCAAAATTGATCTGGTGTGGCAGCTGGAGTGTAATATGAGTCAATCGTTGAGCAACCAGGGACCACATGTTTTCTATCGGCGAAAGATCCGGAGAGCAAGCCGGCCAGGGAAGCATTTCAATCTGGTGATTGATGAAGAACCTTTGGACAATGCGTGCCACGTGTGGTCGTGCATTATTCTGTTGAAATATAGCTGTGGCCAAGCCCTAAAGGTAAGGAAGGACAGCTGGCTCCAACACCTCAGAGATGTAGCGTTGGCTGTTTAAAGTACCGACAATGCGTACTAGAGGAGTGCGAGAGTGATATCCAAAACCTCCCCATACCATAATACCCGGTGCAGGACCAGTGTGGCGATGCATAACGCAGCTGTTCAGCATCCTCTCTCCACGGTGTCTCCAGACTCGAATTCGACCATCGTGGTGTTGCAGACAGATGCGTGACTTGTCAGTAAAGACAACTTCATTCCATTCTGCCACCCACACCCTTCTTTCATCGCACCATTGGCGGCGGAGACGTCTGTGGTTCTGCGCCAAGGGTAGAACAAGCAATGGACGTTTTGCGGACTGACCACTCTGCTGTAAACGGCGTCGAATGGTACGCGCAGACACTGAATGATGCGTTACAGACTCAATGTGCTGTGCTATGGTTCGTGATGTGACTGAGCGATCTGTCACTGCCATGAGCACAATTTGCCTGTCCTCACGTGAAGTAGTGCACTGAGGTGGATGCGATTGACCACGTTTGTCCGACTTACCCTCCTGCATCCAATGGTCACATATCCGCATTACAGTTGTTTGGTTTCGTCCAACACGACTACCGATTTCCCTGAAAGATAATCCACAATCTCGGTAAGCCACTATCCTTCTTTTGTCGAATTCGGATACTTGATCAAAAGCTGATCACTGTTTTCTACGAGACATAACTGATCGTTTTTTGAAAAAACCACAAGAAATACACAATTGCCGAACTTGAAATCGTCTAAATCACCAATCCTTAAATATCGCTTTGAGGTGGCGCCACAGGCGCGCGTGATGTGTGTCTGCGCTGAAATTCTAATCATTTGCATACCTCACCTCCGCTAATGCATGTTGTAAATTTCATGTTATTTGCATGTTTCCTTCAGGGTGTTGCATTTACGGTGGTCAGCAAAAACCTTTAAGGGCACTTGAACTTGTACTCCCACTTAACCAGTTTCTACACCATCCCAACGTCATGACTTTGAGCGTCTACAGATTTAATGTGCATAAATCCATCGACTCGATTAGGGGGTACAAGGATCTCAATTCGCAACTTGGCAGAAACAATGTCGGCAGTGTAACGTCGTTTCTTAACAAGCTGTTTGTTTTTCTCCCCTGGCCCCCTAGGGGAAGAAATGCGCCTAGGGGATTCTTTTTCACAATGAATTGTAGATAAGACAAACCTGTTTCAACTGTTGTCCAATCTCTTGTTACATCGAACACACGGCCCTGCTACACATGTGAGGACAGGATGATCCACTATTGTGAAGAGGAAATGCGAAGAATTCCTAGAAGAAGTATTCTTGGCGTCAGATTTACATGTAAATTTATGGCCTTGTATGATTTTCTACTTGTATAATCTTCTACATCAGAGTTGTCCAACGTGCGGCCCGCCGACTCTTTTAAAAAAAATTTTTAATGTTTTTTCATTTTGAAATTTATATTTGAGGGGAAATTATATATATATTTATATACAAAAGGTATTTGCCTGTTACCTGTTCTTGTTTTAAAATAGATCCTTTTTGAAAGTAGAAATGTCCTTTAGATTAAAATAGATTCATATCTTATCAAACAGTTGCACTTGATTTTACTATAGTAAATTACTTTTTTAATAAATTTCGAATTCCATTATGCATATCCTTTACTATGGATGATACATGATTGTCTGTGTGTGCGACTTTCGTTTCTCCTCCTCTTTTTCTGTTTGGAGTGCTCAAAAAGCAAGAGGCAGTCAGAGATGTTTTTAAAAGTTTAAAAAAATATATTCATGACGGTTAAGATAAAGGACAATGTATACTTAATCGCTTGCGAATGACAGCACTATCAAATTTCAACAATGAGTAACGAAAGATCAATTCAATAGGAACACACCGTAATTTTCAAGAAAATGGCAACTGTAATATTTTAAACATTATTTGATCATTGCATTATTATATTATATAAACATTATAATATTATCTATGTCTGTGTATACATGAAAAAAAAAATGAAAACAATAATAATAATTCACTCTGTTTTAAATTTTCCCTCCAATAAATGTTTTTTTGTTTCCAAATCTGATATAAAGGTACATATTTTTAAGTGCGTCCCACGAGATTTTAATGTTTTTCCGAAGTGGCCCGCAATGTCATTTGGGTTGAACACCCCTGTTCTACATGATGATTTTTTACATGTAATCTCTATAAATCTCTATAATTTTCGACGTGTGGCTGCAAGATGGTCATAGCCCGACGGTACTTTGTCCCGAAAGAACCAATATTGTTTGGACCAAGTCTTAGTCCATGACCAAGTGTTCACTTGCCTGAGTGGTTGCTTGCGGATAATCTTTAACATCACGTACCTGTATTTTAAGACACAGATAGTTGTGTCTGAGTGCTGCAAAGGTGTGAAAGCCTTCTGGAACTTATCGTACGAATTTTGTTGCTGTGTCCTGTATGTTAAGGATTGCTTTGGATTATAAATTCTGTAACGGGCTCACGTGTCTTTTCATTAACATTGCCTTTGGGTTCTTTTGGGACCAGAATTAATGGTAACTCTTTTCCAACCAGAACACAAAAAGTGAAACGTGAACAAAAGATGCAAATTAGAAAGCTTTTAAATACTAGAAGTTAGAGTAAGCGAGGTGGCAATTTGGGGAATGTTATGAGAGTGCGCTATTCAATTTTGAAGAGGCAGCCAACAGAGGTTATCCCGAAGATAGAGCCATTAGGTCAAGGTGAAAACCATTGCACTCGAGTAAAGACGCAACTTCCTTAAGATTCGATCAAGGATCGGATTATAGTATCCGACTACTTTCGGAACCGTGATTTTAAAAAAAGCACATAAATGAATAGTTTTCATGATATTTAGTGTCACTTAGCTTAGAATACATGTATAAAACTTTTTAAGGACACATTTTAACAAAAAAAAATTATTTAAATACAATATTTTGGCAAAAAATTAACTTAGAATAACCTTTTTTCAAAATGTTCTTCTTTTGTGAAAAATGCATCTATTATAATAATATTTTGCCTGTATATCGCTCAGAACTCTTTACAGAGGCTCAACTACGATTTTCGAAAAATTCGCATTACTTTCAGACTTACAACCAATTGAAATAATTTTATCAGTGTTTTTTTCTTAAAATTTCTCCCCTCTGTTGTCTTAAAACATGGATAAACCCACTTCTTAGTTATGTATTTCAAACACACACACACACACACACTCTAGTTGAGCCTCTGTACAGAGGCCTGAGCTATATACAGGCCAAATATTATTATAATAGAAGCATTTTTCACAAAAAGAGACTATTTTGAAAATGGGTCATTCTATGTTCTTTTTTTGTCAAAATATTGTACTAAAATAATTTTTTAGTGTAACACTATTCTTAAAACAATTTTATATACATTTTCTGATCTAAGTGACACTAAATGTCATAAATATTATCCATTTATACGGTTTTGCAAAATCACGGTTCCGAACGTTGTCGGATACCTTAAGGTAGGATTGACTATTTAATATTAGGAACTGGGATATTATTGGAATAGAGTTTAGGCGAGTTAGTTATTGATAGTGGTCCGAGTTACGTTATTTCGGTATTATTTATATTGTATGTTTTGTCATCGTAGATTCTCTCACATATATTATTATCTAATCTGTTAGACGATTAGGTTTTTAGATTTTAATAAAGACAATTTAAGATCATGTGGAAGGTTCTAGTTCTTTCGTTAATCATACACCTCTAGCTCACGCTAATAATCAAGGGGAAAGGCACCCGAGGGGGGCAATTTCACAATTCTATCGCTCTTGAAGAACCTTTTTTTTTGTCTCTCTTTATAATGAAGTCTACGAACCCCGAACTCAGCAGCAATAAATGCACGTGCGCGTGCATGTGTGCGAGTGTACATCTTCGTAATAAGAAAAGACT
This sequence comes from Trichonephila inaurata madagascariensis, assembly GCA_019973955.1. Lineage (NCBI taxonomy): Eukaryota > Metazoa > Arthropoda > Arachnida > Araneae > Nephilidae > Trichonephila > Trichonephila inaurata. The sequence goes on from BMAV01027678.1 coordinate 10,101, forward strand.
TTCGAACTGATTAAGCTAAGAATTCATTAATCTATATTGACATCATAATTATGTTACATTTAATATATTAATAGTGGAAGAAATTTTGTTAAAATGCAATTTTAAAATTGTGTAACGTTATTACATTTGTATTCTATGAATTATTATTATTATTTATACGTTACGATGCGAGACAATGCGTCTCCTTCGACAGATTGAACGGACATAAGAACATGCTCCCATTTTTATGAAGTTATGTGTGTGCTTCCCATGCCCAAGAACTGAAAGTACAAATTTGTAATGAGCTTGCGTCGGTGACAGCAAAAATGCTTCGGAATGTATGCCATGAAATGTAGTACCTTCTAGATGTTCTCCTTGTGACCAAGGGAAGTCACATAGAACACACATCTACGACGTATGTATAAGCAATTTTGAATTCCCGTCTATATTCTGTTTAAATCTTATCGATAAATTCTTTTCCATTAAATAGTTACAGCCGTTTGTAATTGCTATATTCATTTTGACTTACCCTGTATATAAAAGTTTTTAATTAGCATTAGGTATGTCTATAGATTCGGTTCTTATATGAGAGGCATGGATGTTTGTGTATGCGTATAGTGTTTTTGCGGCATGGGGTACTCTAAATAGCCGCAGGTCCTCTCGTGAGGTTGGTGGAAGGGGAAGAGAGGTGGGAGACCTTTGACCACCTCCAGGGAGTTCTTCAAAATTGAGGTGGAATCGAGTCAAATCACACTGTCACTTGTATGGGGCTCAAAGCTACGGCTAACGACAGGCGTACAATTAGCCCCTTGTCACGATGAATTTGGTGGGCCTTGATCTGATGTTACTGTCGACCAGGTGGCATAAGTAACAACAACATAAATTAGGTTAAGTATTAGTTGTAGATTATTGAGTATTGTTGGTGATAAGTCTGCAAGTCGATAAGCAAAAACGCAATCAAGCGAGTTTCGACAAAAATATGACAGCTATTAACGACTTGTTGTCGACTTTGCAAACAATCAAAATGCACGAAACTAAATTTTTTTTAAAAAAAAAGGATATCTCTAGAAATATCTTATTTTTGTAATCTCAGATTGTTTGGATTAGTGTTAAAGAAAATTCTAATCTAATTTCAGCAACACAATAACGTTAACTTTTTAATTTAACAATATGTCTGATTACATAATTTCTTTTCATAAAATATCGCTATTCTACTCATATTCTCGTCACCTTTGTAGGGCTATATCACGTGATGTCTCCATAAATCATTATTGAAAATTTGGTAAAAGAAAATTAAGGTTCTACAGTCCTGTTATCCTTTTAAATATTTTTATTTGATCAAGAATAAAAGTAAAACGACATTAACTAAAGGGTTAACCTATCCACATGACGGTGGATCAAACCCCATTCTACAAGTTATACAATTATTCATACTTATTGATCAGCTTGGTGAAATATTGGCAATAGAGCCAAGTTGGCATCATTTTTGGCTACCAAATTTGTTAACTTGGCGACAATGTTGGTAACCATTTTTGGGAGCTACCATATGGTTGTGCTTTCGGAAATTACTGGAGAAATAATCAATTACGTCATGATCTATGCCGCAAATTTTTCGAGAAAGCGCTGGAAAGTAGGGAGACCCACCCTCCCCCCGCATATCATTCTTGGCACTCCTCTTCAGTTAAAAAGTTTTTAATGATCCATTCTTATTAACTATATTTTATGTACAAATAAATTTTTACATCATCACAAAAACCTTTTTTTTTTTATGGAAAGAAAGAAATTAGACTGGATAAAAAATTTATCAGGTAAAAAAACCCATGCTTTTTCGGAAAGTAAAATTTTGCGTTCCTAAGTACATTCAAACCAAAACAAAAATATCTAACTGTAATTTCCAAGACCAAAAATAATTCCATAGTGTTGTCCCAGAATTTAAGATTGGATTATGCGAAGTCATGAAAGTGCGTATAGCGGTACAGAAATCACGTAAACCTTCCCAGTCCAATTGTTGTACATATAAAATACATTTTTTTCAGCCAAAATAAAAATATACGACATTGTCGAGAGATATGAAAACCAATATTGGTGATGTCCACACTAACTAAAATTATCTCTACTTCTTTGTTAGTCTTGCTTTTCTTGTTAGTAATGGGTTTCAAATTATAACGAACATTGTTTAGTGCTAAAAATCGATTCTTATGCTAAAAATTGCTTTTTTTATTATTATTATTCAAAGTAGGATTCAAAAGTTCCCGGATTGAGCTTTTAACGTGGAACATTTTTGCCGTAGAGCGACTGCGATAACATTTTTGTGCTACTGCCTTCTTCCCCTTTTCTAATAATCGCTTGTCCAAAATCACGTTCTATGACTCGCCGTGGCGCCGTATTTTGTAATCCGATGTATTTAGTAGTCGGCGATTGAAAGAAATGGCGTTTGCTTAGCAAAGAATGAATATCGAATTTTGTGTTTGTTTGGGAAAAAGTGCTTCGGAGATTTACGAAATTTTGAAACATGTGTAAAGCTGTGATGCATTACTGCGAACTCAAGTTTTTGAGTAGCATCGACGTTTTAGAGCAGGGGTGGAAAACCCAAATGACCTCGCGGGCCACTTCGGAAGAACTTAAATCCCGTGGGCCGCGTATACAAATATATATTTTTATATTACATTTGGATTTATTACAAACCTTTGTTGGAGCGAAAATTTAAAACATATTGATGTATTATTATTGTTTTCATTGTTTTTCATGTATACAAACATAGATAATATAATAATAATAATGCAATGATCAAATAATGTTTAATTTATTTAATTAGAGTAAGATATCTGTTTCTCAACTCTTTCACTTAGTTTTTGCAAGTCTATCTCAATGTATGTGTATTTGCGTACCGTAATTGATGTTGCAGAATTTCCTGCGTTAAGTTTGAGCACTATTTATGTTTGATAAATTTAAATTTAGAAGAAAAAAAAAGAGATTCGCAGTAACAGAAGCAACGTGATAAAATAATAACAGTTATGGAATTTATTTTTTACAAAAAAAACCCCAAACAAACAAAAGAAACTCTTTAAACAAAAATATTGTACAAAATAGTCGAATTTTGTAAAGTTGTAAAGAATCTCGCTGGCTCCAAAATTATTCAAGGCGAGCCACATGCGGCCCCCGGGTCGCGGGTTGGACACCCCTGTTTTAGAGAAAGCAGGAAAAGTGTTTAAGACAATAAACGTTCTGGAAGACCGAAGGCTTCAAGTACAGAATACATCGAAAAGGTTTCTGTGGCGGTACGTAAGAACAGGCTTCAAACAACAGTGCAAATAGCAGAATCACATGGGATATCCTCAGCCACATGTAAGTGGATACCGTCAGAGGATCTTAACATGCAAAGGATATGTCAACACATCGTTCCTCGCATGTTAAACGAAGACCAATCTGCAAATGTAGTTAAAATTGCATCGCAGGTTGAATTAAAGGGCTTGGCTATTCCAAAGATATTTCGATGACCTTTACAAGCGATAGAAAAAATGTGTTGCTGCTCAAGGTTTTATTTCGAAGAGGATGTGTCTCAGTAGTTTAATTGGTAATATTTTTTGAGTTATAGACTCAGTCAGGGAAATTGGAACCCTACTTTGTATTACTTTTTTTACTATCAATAAAACTCCATATCGTTTAAGCATGTGTGTCAATTTTTACCTCTCCCCCTACATTATTCCATGAATTACTGAATTATGCAAATGTTAAGGGATTTTTGGGTCACATGGTATATTCAGTGTTGATCAGCCTTTGACCTCTGAATGATTTAGTGTCTGAGATCTGAAAGATTTCATCATCTTAGTTCTTTCTCCTGGAAACTCCTATTGTTTTGTGGATAATTTTTGTATTAATAAGAAGACAAAGATCTTTCCTTCACATCAGGTGAACCAAAAACTCATAACATAATGAGTTTTTAGCTGCGTCCATTCTAGACTTTCAATGAAGAACGCGAGAAATGGATGAAAGTGACATATAAAAATGCATTTATTGCGAAAATAATATACTCAACTAAGAGAAGAAGATTATAAAAATAATGTTTTGAAGAATATTGTTTTCATGTAAGGAATAATTTATTATATTGAATAATATTAAAGATAATAATAATTGTAAACATATATAAATACTGAATATTAAGTGCCATTGAATGTTATAACGAAATATAAGTTAATTGCTTGTTTATTAATTTTCTCCTATTTTAAATTAGTATATACTACAGTAATTATCTTATTTTTTTTAAATCCTTAAAATCGCTTTGTTCTGTTACAAATCTTATATTCTTAAGATTGCAAAAGTTTTAAAAGGATTTTCAAAAATAAATTTTGAGAAAAAAATTATGATACTTTTTCTTTGAAGAGCAATGAAATTTCATTATCCAATAACGAATTTTGTGCGTCATTAAATATATTGAAAACTGTTACACGTATAATTGCTGTTATACGTTTTCTTGTTAATAAATGAAAATTGCTTATAGATGTAGAATAATTCACATTAGCAAAAACTTAAAGAAAGGTATTAACGTTTGTAAAATCATAGCTCTCTTAAACTGAAAATTTATTGAGTGAAAATAACCAATTAAGAAAAACTTAAAGAATAAATTTATTTATTTTTTATTATAAATGCTATAAAATCAGTTTTTTTTAACACTTTGGATTTAACTTTCAAAAGATTTTTTGATAATGGAAGGTGTATGTTCATGTTTGATCTCAATTGGTCTTAAAACATTAATTTCCAATGCCGAAATCAAAAAGTAAAAAAAATATGAATTTTATTGATTAATGGATGATGTATCAAGTGATCCAATAATCAGTTAATATTTAAAAACTCAGTAATTCACGGAATAATGTAGGTAGAGGGATAAAAAAAAACACATACACACATGCTTGAAATGACTTGGAGCTTTATTGAAACAAAAAAAAAAAAGAAAAAAAATTTAAAAAATTGTAAAATGGTCAACAGATCGACAACAAAACGTCATAGACAACGCATGAAAATCATGTATAAATTTAGCTATATTCCTAGATGAAACAGATGTACCAGCAATTACGGCAGGTTGATTTTACAAAAGAAAGGCATTGTTAGTAAGGCTGTACAATCAGAATGGAGATTCTTTACGATCCTTATGCAATAGAAGGGTGAGAGAAAGATCTCTTGAGCACATCGTTTGGTGGGAATCGCATGCTGAGCCTCTACTTCAGTCATGCGTGGCTTTTGAGATCCCCAGACCTCAATCTGTGTGATTATTAGTTGTGGGGCTACCTCAGGGCCGTTTTTAGCCTCTTCGGCACCCAGGCAATTAGTTGTGGCCCCCCTTCTCCTCCTAGAAGAAACAGATGTACCTGCAATTGCGGCAGGTTGATTTTACAAAAGAAAGGCATTGTTAGTGTGGCTGTACAATCAGAATTGAGTTTCTTTGCGATCCTTAAGCCATAGAAGGGTGAAAAAGATCTCTTCAGCACATTGTTTGGTGGGAATCGCATGATGAGCCTCTTCCTCAGTCCTGTGGGGCTTTCGAGATCCCCAGACTTCAATCTGTGTGATTATTAGTTGTAGGGCTCCTTCAGGGCCGTTTTTAGCCTCTCCGGCGCTTAGGCAAACTGTTACGCGCCCCCCTCATCCTTCAGTTTTTACCGTGCCAGTTTAGGTTCGGGGTAGTTCTTGATACTTAGATTCGTTCTCTTTTCTCTTTCTTTGTTCTTGTTATTTGAAGAGTCTTTCCATTACCCAGCCCCTATTAACCCACCGTGTTACAGACTGACAACCGGCAATCATAGGGAAAATATAGAGGCAGTGGCGCACACAAGGGTCCGGACCCCCTCCCCCCAAAAGCCCTTGATTTTTTTCCGATTGATTGTAATTCTAAGTATATAATACGTAAAATTTAATTAAATATTCGTTATTAATGATTAATTTTATTAATTAATGCTAATTATTTATTCAATAATTAGTTTTTTACTGTGTTTTGTTCCTGAAAATCGACAAAATCAAAAATAGAATGATACAAGAATGGTGAACTTTCAACCCCAGATTCCCCCCCCCCTTGAAAAATTCCTGTGTGCGCTACTCTATAGAAGCATGGTTTGGCCACTCTTGTTCATTTCTTACGTTACAACATCATGAACCACCCACCCTTTTGTAAATTAGTACAGTAAATTAATGAAATTGTTTGCAATTAAATTAGAGAGTATATATTATGCATGAACTGTTTTCAAATTGTTAATTATCTTCTTTTTTACGGCTTATCGCTTTACAATCTTCGTAGTGGTGGTATGTCCACTGTAATTTTAGTTTTTTTTCTTTTTTCGCCCTCTAATTTTTGGCATCCCCTATCATTACCGCCCTAGCTCGCCTAAGTCTAAAAGCGCGGCCTGGGTTACCTGAAGTCGGTAGTCTATCGTGATCGTATGATATCATTAGTGATGCTAAAACACATTATCTAACGGCACTTTTTCACTATGATATGCGGTGCATTGCTTTCTCAACATTTTTCTACGACTACATGTGTTATTCAATGTCAGCTGATGTTGAACATTTGATATGAAGAACATCGTTTATTACTAAAAATCAATAGTTACGCTAATTATTGTTCTTTTATATAAAGGGCCATCTGTTGGCCCTTTTTTTAACTGTTTTAGTTTCAATAAAACCCCATGTTATTTCAAGCATGTGTCAAATTTTACCTATCTACCTACATTATTCCCTGAATTATTGAATTACCAAAGGTTATATAACTAACTTTTATAGGTCGCCTGGTACATTCAATTACTAACTTATGGTATTATATAAAAATAATTATGCAATAACTGATATAAATTATATTACAGTTATGTAAATTATAATAAAGTTATATAATAGATCTTTGTACTGTGCTATTATGAAAGTCTTAAATTCTGACAAATAATAATAGACTAATTGAAAATATTTCTTTTTCTTATTGAAATATTTATTTAGGTGATACAACTTTGCATTTAATCGTATTTTTATCATTTCTATAATTTCAAGTAAAAGTTGTTGCGAGCATCATTAAAATTCCTAGTTTACAAAAAAGTAGGATAAATCATTTTTATTTTATTAGTACTAAATATATCATTCCTTCTATATATCAAAACTCTGACAATTTTTTTTTCTGTATATATAAATTTATTATCACAATAAGCTTTCATTGTTATCCAAATTTTCTCAATGATCTTCAATTGTAGGCTTCTTTTCAAAAATTGTACTAAACTTATATTCAAACGCAGCATGGTTTATGTTAGTCGGGTCTATGGTTCAATTTTTGTAATTCTTGAGCTATCCATCAAAATCCAAACAAAACATTGACTTTTCTAAAGATCTTTTTTTATGTAACTCACTATTTCTGGAATATCAATAAAATATTGTAAGCTCTCTCTATTCTTAATATTTGATACTTCCGGTATTTCATTCGTTGCAATAATTTTTCTGACGGTACTCTCCATTCTCTTGTGATTTAAGTTGTACTGAAAAGGAAAAAGAACAGTATTATGCGCCAAGTAAGAGTTGCATTGAGAAAGTAAACAATTGTCAGTAAAAAAATCATAATCCCACAGTATTATTTACCGTATAAAACGATAAAATCTGTATCTATTAAACGTCCTTGCCTTAAATACTTCATGTAATCCTTATGAAAACTGTATTCAATATGAAATTACTTGAGAATTAAGGTATCCGACTACGTTCGGAACTCTGATTTTAAAAAAGCGCATAAATGGATAATTTTCGTGATATTTAGTGTCACTTAGATTAGAATACATGTATAAAATTGTTTTAAGGATATTTTGACAAAAAAAATTATTTAAATACAATATTTCAGCAAAAAATTCATTTAGAATAACATTTTTCAAAATGTTCTCCTTTTGTAAAAAATGCTTCTATTATAATAATATTTTGCCTGTATATAGCTCAGACCTCTGTTCAGAGACTCAACTATGATTTTTGAAAAATTCCCATTATTTTCAGAGTTACAACCCATTGAAATAATGATCGGCGTTTTTTTCTTAAAATTTCTCCTCTCTGTTGTTGTAAAACATGGATAAACCCACTTCTAAGTTATATATTTCAGAATTCATAGTTGAGCCTCTGTACAGAGGTCTGAGCTATATACAGGCGAAATATTATTATAATAGAAGAATTTTTCACAAAAGGAGAATATTTTGAAAACTGGTCATTCTACATGCCCATTTTTTTTCAAAATATTGTACTTAAATAAATTTTTATTGTAATACTATTCTTAAAACAATTTTATATACATTTTCAAATCTAAATAAGACTAAATATCATAAATATTATCCATTTATACGCTTTTGCAAAATCACGGTTCCGAACGTAGTCGGATACCTTAAGTGTATTTTAATGTTTTCATACTTAAAAAAATGCTTTATATTTTAATAATATTTAAAATCATAATTTCTTTTTTAATCACTTAATATATAAGTGTAAAATCTCATTAATGTTTTAGATACTTTGTTTCACGCATATTCAAAATAAATTCCAGGGATCAAAATCAAAATAAAATTTAATATTTTT
>BMAV01027679.1:0-30241 GCA_019973955.1 Trichonephila inaurata madagascariensis
CTTTGTTTCCCCCCACATTAGGTAGGCAGGACGGTGAGGTAGCGACTTGGTGGGGGGGAGTCGCTCACAACTGTTTATTTTAAGATCAAAAGACTAAAAACAATAAGGCTTAAAATTAAGTATTGATATTGAAAGATTGTTAGAGTAATTTAAATTCTTTAAAAACATATTTCCTTCTAAGTAAGTCTAACAACAATTTAGATGAGAGTTTTATAATATATTTTGCTCTTATAAGTAATTAAAAATTTCAGTAAAACTTGAAAAGTATTTTTTTTTCTTTCTGAAACACGATGAAATATTTATTTATTCTAAATGCTTATAAAATTATTATGTTTTTAAAGTTAAAAACTTATTGGTTTGAAACTTATGTAGTCATGAAAAATCAAATATAATTTTAAGTCTGTTATAATGTTCTTAAAATTTCAGTATATAAATAGGTTTGTGTTTTATTATACTATGTTGATACCGAAAATAGGATGAGTGATATTTTTTTGATACGCTTTTTCAAAATGAAAAAAAAAAGATTCATACTAAATCAATAAAAAAAAGCGTGATTTTTCTGGAGTTTATACTAGAGTCAACAGTAAATGCATACATGATTCTTATATTTTAATCAACGGCGATTAAACTTAAGAAACATTTTCCTTTTTCTACCGTATATAAAATATGACTAATCTAATTTAAGGATCCGTTTTTTTTTAAATAATATAACTCGTCATATACATATTATTCTTTATATAACCACACCACACACATACACATTTATTGTATTACAATATTATTTAATTGTGATCATTTTATACAACTTTTTAAAATTTATAAGTCATAGTGAAGTACATTTGTATATATTACTAAAGTTAAAATTTAACCTTTATTTTTTCTTAGCTTTTTGTAAGTCTTTGGTGAGTGTGAGTTTGATGTTTTATGGCGCAAGAGCCAGTTTTGGCTATACTGCGTCAAACATTCATAGGTCTGTGGTCTGGACGGGAAAAGAAGAAAAGGAGAAATTGGATGACAAGATGGAGGGTCGAAAATAGAGAAGGATAACTGGGGTACCCCGGGGTCGTGACACCCGTGTTTACCAAAGATAGTAAACCCCTTGGGAATAGGAAAAGATCACTAGGGTACCTCGGGATATTGTAAGTCTTTGGATCAATATGTATAGGAATAATTTATTGTTCTATAATTTCAGCAGTTTTAAACGCATATTTATCTAAGGTTGTTTTTTTTTAAATTGTTTCAAAATTAGTACCTATTAAACTTCATGAGTTTTCACTCAGTATCGCAAACAGTGTGACGGGTATATCCGTGTTCCTTTAAAAACTAATCCTCTTGGAAAATATTGGGTCTTTAAAAATTATTGTATTATAAGGCCTTCTCCCGGAGAAGAAGACGTGATCATGCAAATTAAGACTTGTATATAAAGTTTAAGCTTTCAGGTTAGACAGGATAGATAGGTTAGACTGCTAACGGTGGGCAGTGATTAATTTAACGTGCAGAAATCCGTAGATATTAAGTACCTAATTATTGTATTATTAAAGTTGGCTATTGGTCAACTAGGAATCAAAGTAGATTAGGTAGCTAAGAGTTAGAAGCTATTGCCTAGACGTAAGTGATCTGATTATTTAAAGTCTTCTCATGTCTCTCATACCTCGTTTATTGCTCTTCATATTCGGTTTAGGGTGCATCTCTAAACTTGGTTAAGGTATCCCACTACGTTCGGAACCATGATTTTGCGAAAGCGTGTAAATGGATAATATTTATGATATTTAGTGTCACTTAGATTAGACTACATGTATAAGATTGTTTTAAGGCAGTGCTTCTCAAACTTTCAATACTGGAGCCCCCTTTTCAACCCTTTTAAATCCCCCCCCTTATACATTAAAAAAAATTACTGAATGCAAAATATTGCATTTTCACGCTAAAACTACAAAAACGCGTTTCTTAATTAAAAAACCGTACAAATTTAATTTATTAAATTTCTTTTTGTTACTTTTAAGAAAAAAAAAAAAAAAAAAATGGGATAATTATTATGTTATTTTTTCCTTTCTTTTAATTTTTAAAATTGGAACATATTGCAAAATGGGGGGCTGCTTAGAAGAAAAAAATATAGATATCAGCTAAATATAGAAAAATAACTCAGAGGGTCAATTTAAAAAAGTTTTTAAAAAAAACTTTGCTCTAAGAAAAGCCCATTGAAGCCCTTTTAATACTTAAAACTTGTTCTTAATTCAGTATTAATTAATTAGTTAAAAAAATACTCTGTGCAGCACACCCACTGAAACATTGAAAACCGGCGGGAAATTACCCGCTCTTTGCAAAAAAGTTCATTTTTTAAGAAAATGAAACATTATTTCAGTGCTTCTAAAATTTTCCCAATCCCTGGCGCCCCAAATAATAATAAAAAAATATATTGAATGCAAAAAAAAATGTATTTTGACCCCAAAAAAGTTTTTTAATATGATCTTAATTAAAAAACCGTGCAAATTAATAAGAAAAATTTTAAATTTTTTTATATATTTTACTCTTGGGTAATATATATTTTAAGTAAATTATTTTTTAAGTAATAGGTTAATTATGTCATTTTTTCTTCCTCAAATTTTTTAAACTGAAACAGATTGAGAAAATAATTTTTAAATTTAAAAAGTTTTTTCCTTCAAGATCCTTTTCAAAAAGGGCCCAAATGTCATTATTTTAAAAACCCTTTAATTTTATGTTGCTTTTTATCATATCCATTACTTTCGGCATTCTCGCAAACGTTCACGTGAGTCTGGGGAACCTAACGGACTTTCTGCACAAAACATGTAAATATGCGAAAACCTCGTACAATTTAGTCAGTTTTGGGCCAAACCGTTTAGCTGAATCCCCCTTTTTTGAATGTACTTTTTCAAAATTTTGGCGTTAATTGAAATTTCCCACGGTATTAAATTTTTAGGGGAAAAGTGGATTAAAACAAAACCCTTAGATATTTTTTAATCGCAGGGCATTCGACGATAATAAAGCATCAACAAGTACACAGATGGGGACAAATTGATAGCAAGTTAAGAAGGGGTTTAGGGATCCATTTCAAAATATTTCCCGGAAGGGCCTAAACCCGCCAAAAAAGATATCTTCATAGATTTCACACCCAGTGAAAAAATTTAAAAGGGAAATTTGGGAAAAATCCCCTTTTTGAATTCTGGATAGGGTGGATACTGAATTTTTGCACTGAAAACAAAAGCTTTTTTGTATACTATTACCTTTTTTTAAACATCATACCATTGTGAATCCGAATTTTTTTGCGATGGCTACTTTGAAAACAAAATATAGATCTGAGCTAAATATAAAAAAAAAATAATTTCTGAGTCCCAAATTTCAATTTTTTTACCCTTTCCCGAAAACTTTGTTTGCAAGAAAAAGCCCAAAGGGAAGTCATTTGATAATTATTAAATTTTGTTTTTATACGGGCCCGAAGTACCCCCCCCTGATAACACGTTTTTAAATTTTTTAAAAATGATAATATATTATTCTTGATGTAAAAAGCTTAATTGTAAGGAGAGTAAAACCAAGTGCATGGCAATGTTTTAAAAATTAAAAATTTATTGAAATAAACCCAGGGGGCCCCAAGGGGGGGGTCGGGACCCAAACCCAAACCCCCTTTGTTTTTTTTCCAAATTTGGATTATAATTTTGGGGTATATGGTACGTAAAATTTTTAACTAAGTATTTGTTTTTAAAGTTTAAATTTTTCCCATTTTTAGTGCAAATTATTTATTCAGTAATTTTTTTTTACTGTTTTTTTTTTGAAAATCGAAAAAAATCAAAAAAGGGAAAAGCATGATGAAAGTTTGGGGTAAAATTTTCCCCGCCCCCCTTTAAAAAAATTCTGTTTGCGCTATTTAAAATAAATACTCATATTATAAAGGGTTTTTGAACGAACTGAAATTTTAAGACTCACAGAATTAAGATTTAGAATAAATATTAAGTAATAAAAAGAATAAAAAAATTCCAATGAATAACAATTGTGTTTTTTTTTAATTTAAAAACGAGAAAACTTCCCCCAAAAAGTTTTAGCCCGGGGTCAGGTGTGCATGTACTAACGCTTTAAAGGTCTCGGGGGGTGATGCATCCAATTTTTTTTTTTAACTATTTTCAATATACAAGATAAAAAAAAAAACAATTTCAGTGAATAAATTAACTAAAAAAATATACATACCTTTTTTCGGGGGTTTTTCAATTTTGGGTTTTCATAATTTTAGAAAATATCTAATAAAAAAAGGAAATAAATTTTTCCAAAAAGGGGGTGGCCCTTTAAAAAAACTTCAAAAACACAAAAAAATTTTCCCAAAAATAAGGAAAATTCTTCCCAAAAAAAACCGTCACCCCTTTGTTTCCCCATTATTTAGTTTTAATGTCCGTTGATGACGACAAATATCCTGTTGAACCCTTTTTTTTGCTTGTGTCTTTTTTTTCGGGGGGAAGTGCAATTTTTCGGTACACCCCTTTTGGCTTCCATATTTTCTTGATAAAAGGGTTTTTAATGAGCTATTGAAAATTTTCCTTTCGTTTCATGTTTATTGCTTTTTCACAAATTTACACTCGCTAACAAAGATTAATATAAAAAAATTTTAGCAAAGCCCCCTTTTTTGATCCCGATTCAATTTCCTTTTAGAGAGATCACAGTGCCCAATTTTTTTATATTCAGCTCATTTTTCCTTTTAAAAACCCTTTAAACAGTCCCCCCAACATCACAATTAAAAAACGTTAAGTTATTCATTGGGGAAAATGCATCATGTTCAAGAAAAAATTTTGAACAAAAGTGGTCGCCCCCGGGGAAATTGATTTTAAAAAAAGAGTACTTTTTAAAATTCTAAAACAAAGTTTTCCACCCCAAAAAAGGAGATATGTGATCAATTCATTTTAGCTCCCATTAAGACTGACATATTGGAGGGAATTCTGTCCAAAGGGCATTGGTAACAAATAAAAAAGTTTTCCAAATTAACGATTTTTTTATTATATGTTTCAGTTAAATTTTATAAAATAAATCTTGGCCAATTAATCCCCCTTTAAATTTTGCTTTATCCATGTATCATAAAACCTTTTTACATTGTGAAAAAAAAGCAAACAGAAATGTATAATTTCCCTTCCCAAAAAAAAAGGGATGAAGATAACCATACAAAAAAAGTTCGAAAAATCAGCAAAAGTAATATTTTATGTTAAAAAAAAAGTAATAAAAAATCTCTCATTGGGAAATTAAAAACAAAAACAAACAAAAAAATTTTTTTTTTTTAGTTTTAGGATCAAAGATACAATGAGCGTTCAAAGTAGAATCTTTTATTTTTTTATCACCTTTTTTTTACCAGATGATACATATTTTAAAAAAAAATCAATGTAAATCTGTATTTTTTTTTGTTTTGAAACCTTTTTTGTTTTCCTTTATTCCAGTAAAATTAAATTTTTATCCTTTTTTTTTTTGATTTCCGCCCCCCTTGGCCCCCCAAATTTGGGAAAAACTGTTTTTGGCCGACGGTTTTTTAAAGCAAAAAATTTCTTAGAATGACCTTTTTTCCCAAAAGCTCAATTTGGCTTTTTGAAATATTTTTGCCCGGAAACCAGACCCCGCAAGGGTCAACTAAATTTTTTTAAACCCTAACTTGGGAAATCGGTTTTTTCCATGTTTTACGAAAACAGAAGGGGAAAAAATTTTAAGAAAATACGCCGAAAAATTATTTCAAATGGTTTTTAACTCTGATAATAATTAAAATTTTTACAAATCATAAATTGAGCAGGCCCCCCCGGGGCCCGGGGTCCCCAACATGCAAAATTATTAATACAATAAAACATTTTTTCAAAAAAAAACATTTGGAAAAAAAATTATTTAAGTTAATTTTGCGAAAAAATTTTAAATTAAAACTTTTTTTTGTAATAAAAAATTTTTTAAAAAAATTTTATACATGTATTCTAATCTAAGTGTTACTAAATATCATAAATATTATCCATTTACACGCTTTTGCAAAATCACGGTTCCGAAAGTAGTCGGATACCTTAATTGAATTTGTGTTGTGCTGTTCTTATCTACGAATACATTGAGTTATTTTGAATTTGGCTAGTCTTCCTTCCTAATCTCCCACATTACTAGACGCGTCGGAGCAACCTTTACAAGAGGAAGATGGAAAATTGGTTTGGCAGGAAAGTATTTAAAACTCACTTTTAAGTAAGTTTAAATATTTCCTCAGTCAGATTGTTTGTACAGTAAAACGTCTTTTATATCTGAACGTTTATTACGTGAAGCGTCGAATATCCGGACCAGTTGCACTGTATAGGAATACGGTAATGCTCAACAGTTGTTTCAAGTGAGGCCAAAATTGACGAGAAAACCCAAACTCAGGGATATTTGGGGAGTTTCAGTTGTGTGATTTGGTAAACATTTGCGCAGCATATTAGGTTAGTTTGTTTCCAAGTGAGGGGGTGACTGCGTACTATTTTTTTAAGTTGTGAACTGCTATGACTTTGAATTCAAAACGGAAGCTCAATGTCTTGAACATAGAGACCAAACTGGAAATATTGAGCCGTCTCGCGAAGTGAAAAAGTGGAGATTACCGACTTTGACCAATCGATCCCAGGATTTCAAGAATGCGATGAAGAAGATGTAGATAACTAGATGGCATGCGATACAGAAGACTGTGGATTTCAAATGCTATATGATGACGAGATTGTGACTTTAGTGAAAAAAAGAATCCGATCCTGTCGACGATGAAACGGATGAAGACGAGGACAACAACAACAATAAAAGTAGCAAGGGTCAATCAAATGCTGACGTGTTTTCTGCGTTAGAGAGAGCTATGGAGGGGTACGAACAACACAGAGTGCTGTCCTACTTAACTACTACTGCTCAAGAGAATCAGAGACCTTGCCGCGAAAAAACGAAGGTGTACAATGGTACTGCGAAAAATAACTGATTATTTTCCACAATAAAGGTAAAATTGTGACATTTTGCACCTATTTTGCTTTTTCTTCGAGTACGTTTTCCGCATGTGATGATTTTCAATATTTGTATAGTGTCCGGTTTCTCTTACTGCATGGATCACATTCGGTTTTCAACTATCCGAACAATCGCGTATCCGAACGGTGTCCGGTCCCAATTGATTCGGATAAACGATTTTCTACTGTAATAGAAATCATCATCCTCTTTTTTGTTATAAGTTTCCAAAATCTCAAAGATAGTTTTTTTTTTATACTTGCAAATCGATTCTATTTTTCAAATAGAATTTATTAAAAATTATACAGTGAACATTGTTTAACACTAAACCGAGAGGACTGAAATATTTTTTTGTGTTAAAGGAGTTTCACGTGAAAGGATATTATTAAAAAAAACATATTTTAAACAAAATTAAGTTTAGAATAGTACATTTTATTCACATAAATATGTATGTATGCATGCATTCAATAAAATTCAATGAAACAAAAACTATCACTAGAATTTAATTAAATTTAGTACAAAATCTTGACAAATAAAATATTTAATAAATTTTTAGAAAATAATCTGATATTTCTTTCTTTTTTTTTTGCATTATCTTTTATAGCATAAAATGATCAACAAATAATTCTATGGTGTTCATTTTGTTTTTCATTCAAACAATCGAATTTGCATCAAAATAACTGCGCCTATTTTTCATGATGTTCCTCATTTCGGATAACGAAAGGTTAGGAGCTGCTATATTCATTTCGTCACTGAAATCTGCATAGTGATATTTTACTTCCGAAAAACTTTAAATATTTTAAAGATCATGTCTTTTACACCCCAAACTTTCGGGCAGTGACAAAGTGAGGCAAATCAAAATATCTTTGTTTTATGAGCCAATTCTCAACTTGTATAAAAAACAATGGAATAAGTACTACGCACAGTATTTATTTTATATTTATGAAAGAAACACCGCTCTAAATCAATGCATTTTTCCTATATTTTCCGATAACATGATAAACAACACTTTTCAAATTTAGCTTACTTCTTTCAATTGTTCTTTTCTTCTAAATACTGATTAGAGCTCTAGTGTCCTTTTTTCGAACGCTTTGTAAGTAATTATTTTGAGCGGAAAAAATCTAGATTTGGAAAATGTCCAGAAGCAATTTTGGTATGGCCTTCTATTACAACTAATCCTAACAAAAACTAGGTTAAAAATAATTTATCGGTAGGCTTATAACAATACAAAAGAATAATGACAGGAAATGGTACTGCTATCTTAATAGTTGGAAAACAATTTTACATCATTATTGGAAAAAACAAAGGAATATCAGTTAGCATTTGACAAATCTATAGGTTCAATTTTTGGCTACGAGTCCATTTCTATAATCAGCAATACGTAGTACACACAAAAGCGCTTGATTATTGTTAATCGTAGAAATATAGCTTTAGCATTATTGCAAAAACTCATGTAACTTATATTCATGTCATAAGACAAAAATGTGTTGTTGGAATTTAATTCAACAGCAGCTTTAATTATTATTATTATTTCACTGTGTGACGGATCTTTACGCGACCTTCACACTAATCCTCTTGGGGAATCTTTGGGCTAGCATTCACGTTAATGCACAGCCATACCTCTCACGAAGAAACCCTGATGTGGAGATTAGTTCGAATATATAAAGTCAGGGTTTTGTAATTGTAAGGGCGAAGGAGCGGAGAAACTGTTGCAGTATTACAAAGGTGAGATTTAATTGATTTGCACAACTTAAGTTAAGAACGGAGTTTGCCACTATATAAATTAGTGGATTGGGAATTTATAGTTTAAGATAGTTTAGGTTAATTTAAACTTATTACTTGCACTTGTTCACTTAGGTTTTGTTGCTTTCTATTTTTCACTTAAGGTTTGTTACGGGGCTTTACCGTGTTTTTCCTACTAATTCTCTTGGGGAATCTTTGGGGCCAGCATTGAGTATTTCTCAGCCATCCTCTCAAGAAGAAAGCTTGATATTCAGATTGGTGTAGATATATAGTGGAGGTTTTGTAGTTGCGAAGAAGAAGGAGAAAGGAAACTGAGATGCTGAATGCCGTGAATTGATGGTAAGGATTTAAACTTAGAAGCGTATTTATAAAACGGTCTTTTTCAAGTCAAAGAAATTAAGGAAGATTAAAAGAGTCTTAGGATAACTTTACTTAAAGTTAGGTGGTTAGGATTCAGGCGCTTATTTTGGGAATTTGATGCATCCTCGTTCCTTCAATAGTAAGACTGCCTTTGATCAATATAATTGGATAATAATAAATTGGTTTTCTATGGTTAGCTTGGGTCATCAATCATAACCTCCCTCAAATCTCGGTCCAGTCGATGAAGAGATGATACCCCAGGTACGGGGATATCACAGGTTGATTAGTGTGCTTGAATAAAAATAAATAATAAATATTATGGAATTTTCTGGTCATACTTTGTTTCCTCCCACACCCTTAGGTAGGTACGACGGTGAGAGAGCGACTTCAGGGGAAGTCGCTGAAACTGTTTATTTTAAGATCGAAAGACTAAATACAATATGGCTTAAAACTAATATTTGATATAGTAAGATTTAATTTAGTGTAATTTAGGTTCTTTAAAACATATATTTCTAGTAAATCTAATAACAACTAGATGAGTTTTACATAAATACATTTTGCTCTTATAAGTATTCCAAAATTTCAGTAACTGGGAAAGTATTTTTTTTCTTAAACGATGGAAAATTTATTTATTCAAATGCTTATAAATTAGTATTATAGAAATTAAAAGTCAAAAAATTATCGGTTTAGCGAAAATTATGCAGTCATAAAAAATCAATCTAATTTTAAGTTTGTCGCAATGTTTTAAAGAAAAGGAGTTTCAGTACATAAATAGGTTTTGTTTTTATTATACTATGTTGATATCAGAAAATAGTACAATAATTGCGATATTTATTTGATACGCTACTCCAAAATGAAAAAAAAGATTTATATAAATTAATAAGAAGAAGCGTGTTTTTCTAGGTTTATACAAGGGGGTACAAATCATCCATACATGGATACTTTTTGCTTATATTTTATCCAACGATGATCAAGCTTTAGGAAACATTTTCCTTTTCTACAGTATAGTAAATATAGATACTAATAATCTAACGTAAGGATCAGTTTTTTTAAATAACTCGTCATATACTACTTATTATTCTTTATATAATATAAACACACCACATACATACATTTATTGTATTTCAATATTATTTTAATGTGATGATTTTATACAACTTTTAAATTTTATAAGTAATAGTCGAGTACATTTGTATATATTACTAAAATTTAGAAATTTAGCCTGTATTTATTCTTAGCTTTTTGTAAAGTCTTTGGATCAATATATCTAGCAATACCTTATTGTTCTATAATATATATCAGCATTTTCGAATGCACATTTGTAGCTAAATATTTCTTTTTTTATTTAAAAGGGATTCAGAATCAGTGCCTATTAAACTTCATAAGTTTCCACTCAGTATCTACGAAGCAAATAATGACGGGTATATATCGAGAGTTCCTTTAAAACTAATCCTCTTGGGGAAATATTGGGTCTTGATAAAAATATTGTATTCTAAAGCTTCCTCCCGAAGAAGACATTGACCATGCAAATTAAGGTATCCGACTACATTCCGGAACCGGGATTTTGCAAAAGTGCATAAATGGATAATTTTTCATGATGTTTAGTGTCACTTAGATTAGACTACATGCATAAAATTGTTTTAAGGACATTTTGACAACAAAAATTATATTATTTAAACACAAACGGCGAAAAAATTAACTTAGAATAATTTTTTTACAAATGTTCTCTTTTTGTGAAAATGCTTCTATTACAATATTTTGCCTGTATATAGCTCAGACCTCTGTACAGAGGCTCAACTAGTATTTTGAAGTACTATACCTTAGAAGTGGGTTTATCCATATTTTACGACAACAGAGGGGAGCAATTATAAGAAAAAAAGAAACGCCGTGAAATTATTTCAACTGGCTCCTAACTCTGAAAATAATGTGAATTTTCAAAAAATCGCAAGTTGAGCCTCAGCAAAAGAAGGTCTGAATATACAGGCAAAATATTGGCACAAAATGAAACATTTTGAAAAGATATTCACAAGTTTATGAATATTGTATTTAAGCATATTTTGCAAAATGTCGCCATAATTTCATCTCTAAAGTGACACCAATCATGAAATATCAATTATAATAACACAAAACCGGTTCCGAACGTAGTCAATCCTAGACTTCGTATAAAGTTTAAGCTTTCAGGTTACTTGGAGGCAGGATAGACAGGTTAGACTGCTAATGGTGGGCAGTGATTAATTAAAAGTGCGAAATGCGGGGGATGATAAGTACCTGATTATTGTAATATTAAGATGACGATATGCGAACTATATGAGAAATCAAGTAGGTAGCAGCTGAGAGTTAGAAGCTATTGTAATCACAAAGTAAGTGATCTTTATTATTTAAAATATTCTCATGTCTCTCATACCTCATTTATTGAAGTTCCATATGTTGGTTTTAGGGTGCATCTCTAAACTTGGATAATTGAATTTGTGTTGTTGTTCTCTTGTCTACGAATACATTGAGTTACTTTAAATTTGGCTGTCTTCCTTCCAGATCTCCACCATTACTTGTCGCGTCGGGCGACCTTTACAAGAAGGAAGATGGAAAATTGGCTGGGCATGGCAAACTAGTTAAAACCATTTAAAGTAAGTTTAAATCTTTCTCAGTCCGGGTGTACAGTGAAACGTCGTTTATCCGAACGTTAATTACTTGGAGCGTCAAATATCAGACTAGTTTTTCTTTTTGTGGGTGCGGTTGTATAAGCTGAAACTGGGTTGAAACGCTGGGCGGCGCGTTTTATCCGTCAAAAACCAGAAACAATTATGTACGGTGAACGTCGTTTATACGAACGTTTATTATCCGGAGCATCAAATATCCCGACCAGTTTTTTTCAACTACCTGTACCAATATGGATGCACCAAACAGTGCAATGCTCAACAGTTGTTTCGCATGAGGCCAAAATTATTGAAAACCCAAGTTCAGGGACATTTGGGGGTTCAGTTGTGTGATATGGTAAACTTGTTGCATGTAGCATATTAGGTGAATTTGGAAACTTTTCCAAGTAGGGGTGACTGCACTCTTTTGTTAAGTTGTGAACTGCTATGACTTCGAATTCAAACGGAAGGCGTAATGCTTGAACATAGAACAAAACTGGGAAATATTGAGCCGTCTCGCGAAGAGAAAAAGTGGAGATTACCGACTTTTGACCAATGCGATCCCAGGATTTCAGAATGCAGCCGAAGAAGATGTAGAAACCTGGATGGTATGCATTACAGAAGACTATGGATTTAAAATTCTAAATGATGATGAGATTGTGACTTCCATGAAAAAGAATCCGATCCTGCTGACGATGGAAACAGTTGAGGACGATAACAACAATAAAAGTAGCATGGATCAATCAAAATGCTGACGTGTTTTCTGCGTTAGAGAGGGAGAGATGATGGAGTGTAGATTGCGAATAACAATCGAGTGCTGTCCTTCTTAACTACTACTGCTGCTCAAAGAGAGAATCAGGGCCTTACCTTGGCGAAAAGAAACGAAGGTGTACAATAGTATTACTGTAAAGAATAAGTGATTATTTTTACAATAAGAAGTAAAATTGCGACATTTTGCTCCTATTTTTGCTTTTGCTTCGAGTACGTTTTCACATGTGATGATTTTCAATATTCATTATAAAGTCGGTTTCTCTTACTGCATGGATCGCATTCGGTATTCAACTATTATTATTCGAACAGTCGCGTGTCCGAACGGTGTCGGTCCCAATTGATTCAGAATGAAATGACGTTTTATTGTAATAGAAATCATCTTCTTTTGTTACCAAAGTTTTCAAAATCAAAGAGAGTTTTTAACTTTTAAGTCGATTTTGTACTTCCAAATGAGAGTTTATTAAAAAGTATACAGTGAAAATTGCTTAACACGAAACTCAGGGGACTGAAAATATTTTTTCGTATTGAAATTTCATGAAAGGATGGTAGAAAAAAGCTTATATTTTAAAGTGCAGTTTATAAGAGTACATTTTTATTCGCATAAATATGTATGTATGCATGCATTCAATAAAAATTCAATGACAAAAACTATCTCTAGAATTTAGAGTGGGGAAATTTAATGCACAATTTTTGAAGTTTTTTTTTTGAAAAACAAAATATTTATTGAATTTTAGAAAATAATCAGATATTTCTTTCTTTCTTTTTTTTTTTTGCATTACCTTTTCAGCATAAAATTATCAACAAATAATTCAATGGTGTTCATTTTGTTTTTTCATTCAAACGTTGGAATTTGCATCAAAATAACAGCGTCTACTTTTCATGAAGTTTCTCATTTAGGGATAACGAAAAGTCAGGAGCTGCATTATTCAATTCTGCGTGCGCCAGGGATATGCATAGTGATATTTTTGACCTTGTGATAAATCTATTCGCGATTCTTCCTCTAATCCTCTTGGGAAATCTTTGGGCACCATCAATTCGCGTTATTCTACAACCAACCCTTCGGAAAGAGAAAAATCGTTATATGCAATCGTTATATAAGTTTACTATATATAATCAGGGGTTTCCTAGCTAAAAATAAGGGGAATAGGGATGGATGCAGACCAGAAATCAGGCGAAATTGTTTAGTGACCGGTATCATTATTTGAATTATTGTGGAATATAAATACTTATTAGGAGAAATATTTAAAGTGACGATGGAACGCAGAGATTAAATAAAAAATTAGATTACATCGGATAATAGATTAGATCCTATAAAAGTAAGGATCGAGTTTGATAGTCTCCCAATCTTTCGTATTTCGTCGTTAGCATCGATACATTCTTTATTGTTATTAATTGAATTTGTGTCGTTATCTTGAGTGATCAATAAATAGATTTATTGGGTCATGGCTAGTGTTTCTTCCTATCTCCTACATATCTAAGCGCCTAAGAAGAGACTTTCACAACCTTTAAACAAATTCTAAATTGTATTTTCATAATTGGGGCTCACATTTATCATCCCCCTTTACTGCAACGAATTCCTCAGATGATGCAAGGAACTATTTGAAATATTTTTATTAAATGGTTGGGTCTTTTTTTTGTATTTTTTGTTCATTCCCAGAAGGTATATCATTTCATATTTAAGAGAAAAAAAATACTTTTAAAAAATACATAATAGTTTGTCGTTACAGTTTCTTATTTCGTGTTGTATTATTTCATTAAAATGACGGCTATTTTAAAAGATTTGAAAAAATAGAAATATATATATATTTGAAAATTTCAAAGGACTCAAGTGAATCTAAAAGGGAAAAACATTATGGATATTGTTTTTTTTTTGAAAGACAAAAATGCCATGTTTTCAGCTTATTTAACTGCTGAATTTTACAAAGAATTTTTAAAGCAGAATCAGTTCTAAAAAGTTTCTTTTGATTTAAAATTTGTTAATAAAAACAAAAATATTGCCGACTGAATTTAAAAAGCAGATATAAAAAGATAATGCTGAGTTTAAATATTTCGTTTAAATTCAATTTGAGCAACAAGAAATTAAAAGATATTGATTTAAAGATTATAAGTATTGTTTTCTACTAATTCATTTTATTCTCAATTAATTTTATAAATCGTATTCAGTGTTATTTTTAAAGTGTATTGCATTTTAGAACACACTTAAAATTATATCACCCTCAAATAAATGTGGTAATTAAAACTCTAAAAACTGAATATATATAGCAATCTGTATGTCATCTTACACTATAGATCTTAAAAACAGTAACGAAAGAGAGCATTCATGATCAATGGGATTTGGAAACCTAAGATAAATCATCTCAGTCGAAAAAAGAAGGAATTTAAAAAGGATTCCACAAAAAGTACAAAATTCTTTCGAGAGAGAAATGTTTCGTCGATTGCTATCTGATCATTTTTTGCTTTACTTTTTTCTTATTTTTTTTGCCATGCCATTTTCTTTTAAGGTGGTGAAATAAATGGGGGTGAAACGGTACTCGTATCTTGCAGAGGCATCCATGACGAAGAATTTTACCAATAGTGCAGAGCATTTTTTTTTTTCTTTTAGTTTTATTTGTTTCAGAGATAATGTGGCGCTTACCTTCCTTCAGCTATGAATCCTTTTTTTGTATCCCTCAGCTTGGCGAATCACATAGCCATAACAGAAAGGGTGAAGGAATAAAATCCTTCACAGAGAAAACAGATATGGAGAATACTCTTGAAATTCGACGTTCTTAAGCAATAAAGCATCCTATTTTCACAGTTGAATATGAAAATGGGCTTCTAAACACTTGAATAGTTACTTATATTGGTTTTATTATTAACAAAAGAGTGGGCTATGTATTTCCTTTATTAAATCTTACTTTTGTGTTATTCGGTAAACAGTGTGCACATAAATGAATATTCCAGCTTTGCAAGAGGTATTACTTAAATGTAAGGGAATATAGCTCTTAGAAATCCATGACGGTTAAAAAGTATGGATTCAGACAGCTAGGGAATATTCAGTGTGAGCCCATACCCAGAGAAATACTATTGACATGGCTTCTTGAGGCTGGCCCTAGCGGACCCCTATATACTAAGTAGTCTTTCATCGCGATCTTCGCATTTAGACACTATGTAGAACACGTAGTAAAATCTTGCCACAAAGTGTAACCCTTAACTAATAGACATATAGCAACCCATAATCTTACAGAAGCCTCGCACAAATCTGACTCAAAATGACCAAACTTTTGACTACATGATTACTGATGATGTATGAATTTGCCTTAACACAGATTATTGCCAAAGTGACACTACATTATAAAACAAAATGCAGATGATAGCACGAAGAGTAATCTTTATGTTGAAAATTAAAAATCTGTGTGTGTTGATTTATGGGAGGGGTTGTACAGCCGATACCGATCCTTGTGTGTGTACGTTATTCGTTGAACGATGGTGAGCCTAGACATGGATGGCAGAACATAACCTAATATTGCAATCTTGCCACTGTTTACTAATTGGCACTATCATTAAATTCTTATTTTTCGGAAATAACATTTGACGATCAAAGTTGTTTAGATCTTGATTTTTATTGAGACTGAGCCGAAAGCAGAGCAGGGAAGGCTAAGGAGTCGAGGTCGGGGACGAGTCTGTTTGTCTTTTGCAGTGGGCGTTTCTGTTGTGGTGACATTTGATGACTCACCCAGCATTTTTATTTCGGTGTCTGACGCTGGATCTTTTTAAGGGTTGTAGATGTACGTGTCTTGAGTTCATCGTATCAGCTGAAAGCATTCTGGATTGCAGCTGGAAAAAATCGCACGCTGCGATATTGCTTGGATTTACTTCTTGTGAGGGCCATTAATAAAAAACAAACCCCTGGAATGGTTTTCTCGTTTTAAGGAAACATTTACCTCAGTACCAATGGAATTATTACACTATTCCGTTGTAATATAAAACTAACATACTCTCCCAGTTGGCAGCAGCCAAATTTTCAACATACCAAACAAATTTCTCACTAATAGTCTTTTTCATGAGGGGAGAAAAGAAATGGGCCAAACATTTTTTATTTATTGGCTGTCGTAAACTTTTCATTTTTTATTTTTTTGATTTACAATTAGAACGAGAGGGAGTCTGTATTTTGCTTTATTTCCATGTCCTACAAACTTGGAATCTTCATTTAAGCACCTCAGTACATCTAACGATTTGTAAGATGAAAAGGCAATATTATTGCATGGATATGCATTGGGAATTAGTACTTCAAATAGTTTGCATTGATGAAGTCAATCTAAATACGAAGTACTCCACCGGGTTGGTGCCAGAATATCAATAATTTGACAGCAGTTAGTTCTGCATGAGAAACACCGTATCTTTTGAACCTAATAATATAAGCGCAAACTGAATTTCTGCTATCTTCATGGA
Source organism: Trichonephila inaurata madagascariensis (assembly GCA_019973955.1). Taxonomy (NCBI): domain Eukaryota; kingdom Metazoa; phylum Arthropoda; class Arachnida; order Araneae; family Nephilidae; genus Trichonephila; species Trichonephila inaurata. The sequence continues at coordinate 16,896 of BMAV01027679.1, forward strand.
AATTTTCTTGTTCGAAAAAAATTTTACGCGGACAAATCAGCTATTACTCAATCAGCGGGCGGCCATTTTACACTCTCAAAGCAAGAGTTCTGATGTACATTAATTACTCTTTATATTTTTGTTATCTGCAATAGATCTACCAGTTGGTTTCAAAACGTCGAATTCTTTTAGAAGTAGAGCGACATGAATTTGCCCAGCATTCTTCAATACTTTATTTCGAGCAGGGAACAACCCCATTCATTGTGTTTTAATCATTCCAAAATTTGGTTTTATAAATATTGTAAAATGATGTATCTTTCCTTAGCTGCATCTCACAAGAGAAGTATTGGTAAATCAATGACTGCATCATTAAACTGATAACTTTAGAAATATATAATTAATATTTGAATTTTTGCATATGGTTTTAAAATATAAACAAAGTAGTAGTTTCTATTATTATGACTGGGACATAAACGTATTAGGCGAAGCATATTTTTCAAATATTATGTACAGTCCTTAAGTTAAAAGTAATGTCATCGAAATATTGATTTAGTCCGGTAACTTATTAGTGTAGTGAAAATGTCAAAAGATTATGCCGGAATGTATGTATTAAACCCTCATATAAAATCTTTTTTTTCTTAAATTTATAATGCAACTATAATCCTTGGTTCTCCCTAATATATATTTACTACATATATTTGCACGGCGGTTTCCGAAGGACCACCTTCCTGTTGAGCAACTACTGATTCCTACGGTCCATTTGAACTTATAAAGGAGAGGTAGCCAGGAACATAGGACAATGCTCACACATAAATTCAGGGGCAAATCAACCTTTGACCTCTTTCTTTTGGATAAACTAGCAAAATTTCCACACCAATCTCGGAATTTAAAAATCCATGAGAGGTCACCGGGGACCATCACGCCGAATAGCAATCTCACAGGCTACATCCAGCAGAAATCATTCTATACCAACTGTCTTTCATTGAAGGTGTCACGTAATCCATCTTTTACAGGCACAAAAAGAAGAAACCATAGCCTCGTACACGGATTAGACCAGATGCCAGAAAATCGCTTTTAGTGCTTGGGGTTACGCACTATGCCCGTATTATAACTTTTAGCATCGGTGACTCGTATCGTTTGTAACGCACGCCATGAGATCAGGCTGCCCAGATTATGTTTACCTCAATTTTAGCAAAGAAAGCAAGGTTAAATTAGTTACTCAGTATTTGACTATAAATAAATTAATTTTTAATTAACCTGGCCTTCCCTTATTATTGGGACTTTTTGAACTAATATAGAAATGCACTGAATCACTGAAAAAGACCAGGCAAGAGAGGTTAATATTTCTTTAGATTTATGAGTAGTGATAACAAAATGGGCACATCTTATTAATAATTTTTAAAAAAAGGCGTTCAATCACCGCAATTTTAAGTATAATTACACTATTTAAGACTGAAACTGATATTAATGCAACTTTCTCAAGATATCAAGAATATTTTATAAATACTTGAAAAAGTGCCCTTATAGTAAATAAATATAAAGAAATGGTTCTTTAATATGTAGTTGATTATAATACACAATAACAATTGAAAGCAATGGGACCCATATTTTAAAGATATTGTCTTGTAAAAAAAAAAAAAATAGCTAAATAAAAGATGCAACCACAGATGTATACGATTCCGATTTTCGAAAGATATTGTTTGTTTGTTGACTTTGGGCATTGCTTGAGTCTGGTGAAACTTGCATTTTGGTGCTGTATTTGGGCCTGGCATTTTGTTTGAAAGAGCATATATCCATGGGTGAAGCCACAGGTGGCAAACACTTGTACTTTGGTAAAAAGCCGTCAAACTAGGCCTGACATATTTTGAAAGTTAATAATTATATATTCGGATTTCTGCATTACATTTTCTTTTGCAGGACGCTTCGTCGGGGACATTAACTGGGTGGGCACTAATTTGATAGATTCGTTTAATAACGCAGATAAACATCCGGTTGTTTTAATGGCTTCAAATTCCCGTGCATTTCGAAGGCAAAATTTTGACGCAATTACAATACTGGCGGGGCTGGCGGGTTTCATAACGGGCTTGTTTGAGGGCCAGGACATATATGGCATTTCCAGACTGAGTGCAAGAATGTAAATTGGCTGAAACGGAACTCTAATATAGCGAATTTTGAAAGCCATATAACTCCTCATAAATGCTTTTCCAGACAGCTGCTCGTTACCAGCTTTTAAAATTTTTCTTTAACGAAAACATTTTTTGAAAACAAATTAAATATACAAGAGGTGGACTATGCAATTTCTTTTATGGTAATATCCTGTACTTTAGTATACATTTGAAATTGTTTTAGTAAAACTGGTATTTCTTCCCTTTTTCCCCTAAATCCAAGAGCTATATGGCACAGCTTTTCCACGCTCATAGCCAATTTCTGGCAACATTTGCTTAAAATAGCACTGCAGTGTGACACACACTAAGTTTTTTCGCTCGCCCATTTAAACCAGTGGAGGCATTTCGAAACTTTCTTCAGCCATTTGAATATCGGTTTTGGGCATGCGCCATTTTGCCGAACGCCGGTATTGATGCGCATTGCTTTTGTGCTTACGGAAGCGGTTGCTTTGTCCAGGGTAAGAGTTTCGATTTTAAAAAGGTAGAAATTTGTACTTTTATCTTTTGATTGGCTTCGATGGCTTTGAAGTGGAAATTTGTATTTCTTGAGCCGGGTAGAGAGCAGAAACACTTAGGCAGGGGCGTTAAAATTTGTTTATGACGGCGAAGGCTACTTTGGCACGGCAGACACCAGCAACGGACATTTGCGGGCAACGTTACGATATGAGGTAGCGCAATGCGACGGTACTGGTGCCTTTGGAAACGACGTGCAAAGGACGAACCAGGCTGCTGGAAACTGAGCTCTGACATGACTTTGTAACATTTTCTTTAAAACCAGTAAAACGTGACTTGAGGCATTTGACATACATTGACAAAATACTAACATAAGAAGCAAAGTTTAATCTTGGAAAAAGTTTTAATTCTTTTCATTGTTTCCATTTGCTTCCAACCACGTTTTAAAAACAGCCATTTAATCAAAACATTTTGTGTTTGCAAACTTCAGAACTTAATATACAAAGCTGTTGTTTTCTTGTTTTTATCATGGGTTTTGTAGAACACAAGTGATAAGTACTCAAATTTCCATTTGCTTTTTCGTGTTTTCCATTCCATTCCACTTTGTTTAGGGTAAAATAATTTCCTGACACAGGGATTCTCATGACTGTATATTGCTGTATAAAACTTGGATTACAGGTCTCAAACTGTTTTCAACAAGATAAATTTGCTTTTGGGCTTGGATAAATTCAGTAAAAAATTGTTTCTTTGCATTTCAACATGCCTCCATTCTCTTATCTAAACATCATTAGGGATGCCAACAGTATTCCACTTTCCTACGACATTCACACTTTGGTTAATTTCCCACAAATTATGGCTAAGACCCAGATTCCTCTTTTGTTTTGGCTTCCGCAACTGGCTGATGTAGCTACTGGCTAAAGCTCATGTCAAACAACAAGAACCTGGTTCTGGCAGTGAAAGGACTTGCTCGAGAGGCGCGACGCATTCGGGGACAGATGGTTTCTGCCTTTCTACATTAAGCTTTCTCGAGCCATGTCCTTTCTGTTAATAAGAAAGAATTTAACTGTAACGTCCATCGTAGTATAATTAATAACTAATATTATTGCTCACGTTAAGTTTATTATAAGGGAAGAGTGTAATGTTCGTAGAAAGATATAAGAAGTTTGAAGAATTGAAAATGAAAAGAATATTGTGTGTAAATCTGTTACTGCAGTTCAGAATTATTCAGTAACACCATTTATTGTTATTTTAATACAAGATAGGTAATACGCAAAATTATGAAGAAAGAAACAAAGGTTAATATACGAAACAGGGAGAATACTAAGAAAGGGAATCCTACTCTAGGATTTGTATTCATTTTAAGGTTTTTGCTTCTTTTTCTTTTTTTTATGAAATCAAAAATAAACTCTGTTGAATTGATAAAACCAATTAAACATATACATTGATTGAATTAATTGTCGCATTCTCTTTTTTAAACATTATTTTGTTATTTAGTCTATATAATTAATTATAAATTGCCACACAAAAATAAATATTTTCTATACTACGCATAAAAAATGCGTAATACAGATAAAGAATATATTCAATATATTATCCTTTATATCCTTTCAATCAAATCACTGCCATTTCCAGCATAAATGTTTTGAAACATTATATTAAGATTTTAGCATTTTAGCTACGTGAAAGGAGAATGGAGACAATAGATATGAGCCTAATTTTTTGAACATGGCTCTGTTTTTTTCTATTATGTCCGAGAATTTCTGCTGTACGGGTAAGATGGATCCATAAAGTATTTCTTAACCTTAAATTCACTGGCCTAATTCAGCGAGCAGCTTTAGAAATCTAATAGGTTTACATTTTAATCAAAAGACTGTTTTGGTATCTTCAATTTAAGAAAAGCTATACACCCACGTGTTTTTCTCTCGTTTATTTGTTTTATCAAATTTTAGTACAATACTCTTTTGCACCATTTGTTTTCTTATTATATTTCTTAAAACCAATTTCTTTCTTTTTAACCACATAGAAAATTACAGTTTTGCGCTTATTATTTTATTTTATTTTATTATACTATATATATATATACACGTTCATGAGGGTGGGTGTATTTATTATTTAAAAGGCTAAATCCTTTTAGGCTGTCCAAGCCAAAAAATGTACGAGAATTTGCACTGTACAGGTATCGCATTTTCTGACAGAAAAAAAATGTCTCAATTTTCATAAAAATTTGTAACGTTGTAATTCATGCATCTATGTTTATCATGTAACGATTACAACTTTCAAAATATTCTATAGATTATAAATTTGTCCTTTTAATATATTAAGAAATAAACTCATTTAGCATTACGGTATAGGCAAAATGATGCAAAATACATTTTTTATCGACAAAAAGTAGGTCCAACTTATAAAATGATTGAATGATAACATAAGTTGAGATGTTTATAGGATAATTAATAAAATATAACAATTAGTTGAACAGATTTAGCCACCTAAAAAAGCCCAAATTTGGGTGAGTGTGTGAGTGAATATTAACGTCGCACTGTTCAGCTACGAGAACTTTTGGCGACGGACCACGTAATTTTGAACCATGGTCAAGTGAGGCGTGGATGACACCTGAGCGCTGGCACCCCCTCTTCCGAACTTCACCACATCACACCAAGCCCAAATTTGGGTCCTATTCCTTAACATTTAGTGAAATAATGAAAATATAAAAGAAGCAATATGATGAAATCGAGTTTGTTTTGGAAAGAGTTACTTACTTTTGGTATATAAGGCTGGCAGTAGAGTATTTTTCCAGCGGAAAGAGTTTAACATAATTGAGTTCAGTTTTCATTTTTAGACGAAAAAAACCTTGATATACCAACACTTATTATTTTTTTTCAAAATTCAAATTTAAATAAATTATATAGTCTGGAATTTGAGATTCTAGACTTTCCTTTCAGACAAATACTTATTTTTATTTAGGAATATTTTGTTTAAAAATTTTCAGGTTCAGATGGATGAAAAATACCGAGTTTAAGGTAAAAAATAACTTACAAGAACTGAACCAGTAAAACAACTGAAGTTTGTTCAAGAATCCACATGAGATAAAATTCTTATTCTTAAAGTTAGATTCGATACATTGGTTTTAAATTAATTAAGTATGACAAACTAGCAACCTTGTCATATTCACCTCAAGATGAATATACTTGCAGCTCAACAAATAAAGAAATATATTGCAAATTTACATCAAAAATATTTTAGTATAACTTTTAAATTTTTTAGTACTGATAAATTTCTCAATATCCACCATGATTTAATTAATAATTGAACAGAACGTTAATATTCGTCAATGGGTAGAATGAACCTTCGATATTGAAATTATAGCTACCACGTCATCAACTTCTAGCTTTATTTGCCTATTATTAAATGATCCGTTTAGAAATAACAAAGGAAAAAGTTGTATTTTTTTAAATCATGCTTTTAATTTGTTGTATTCTGTACCTGATATGTTAATTTGGAGAGAGAAAAAAAACTGTTTTAGGTAAATTTTATTTGTACTAATGATATTTCATCTATTTTAGAGTCTTCCCAATATTATATCAAAACTAAATACTAATAAAACAGGAATAAAACTATTTCTTATAGACATTTGGTATTTTTCAAGAAAAGAGAATAGGCTAAATTCATATGATCATCATAAATGCAAACTCGTTTTTCCCAGCCAATCAGTTCATGCACTTCGCTTGTGCCAACTTTTAATTTGCTGTATTTTTTAAATGCTCCTATTTACATAATAACTATATTGAAAGTAACTAAAATGATCTTTATATAAAAATACACATAATAAGAATTTAAAAATATATATAAAGCATTTTGAAGAATCTTAATATTTTAACCTATTTGGCATCCCCATTATCACCTTTGAAATATTATGCCAATTTTAAGTAAATTAAAATGAACGTCTAATACCAGTTTTAAATTCTATAGAGAATCATGTGATTCCATGTCATGTGACTGTCATGAATTCAGTCCATTGAAGTATTTTTGCTATTATATAGAAAAGGTACAACTTTCTACTTTATTAAAAACACCATCTAACACTAATGACTTTATGATATGAATCCTAAAAAATTATTAAAATAAAAACTATACAACCGAAACTGCATGCAGTGTATGTATGGCCTGGAGTCAAAATAATTTGACATCTCTGGTTTAAATCACATCAATCACCGGTATTACTTAAGATGTGTTTTAGTTACTATAATATATACAAACGATTTAGTCTTCTTTAGACAATTTGAGAGAAATATTACGAATAAATTGTGTAAGATGAATTCCTAAAAGCTTATATAATTTTACGTATCAAATTGTAAGGTGATATTTTAAACACCTACACATAAATATCAATTTTCTCATGTTTACACTAACAGCATTTTGAAAATAGACATCAGCACTGGACGAAATAAATTAGAAAAAGAAAATCAGAAAAGCGCAATGCTAATACAATTAAATTAACATCAAACTTCATCACACTTAATTTTAACACAAACCTTTTTGACACAATAGACAATCATGGCCGAATTTTTGCATGATTTATGTGAATACAAAGTAAATATTTTTAAGATCATGTCTTTTTACACCCCGACTTTCGGGCAGTGACAAAGTGAGGCAAATCAAAATATCTTTGTTTTATGAGCCAATTCTCAACTTGTATACAAAAAAACAATGGAATAAGTACTACGCACAGTATTTATTTTATATTTATGAAAGAAACACCGCTCTAAATCAATGCATTTTTCCTATATTTTCCGATAACATGATAAACAACACTTTTCAAATTTAGCTTACTTCTTTCAATTGTTCTTTTCTTCTAAATACTGATTAGTGCTCTAGTATCCTTTGTTCGAAAGCTTTGTAAGTAATTATTTTGAGCGAAAAAAATCTAGATTTGGAAATCGTCCAGAAGCAATTTTGGTATGGCCTTCTATTACTACTAATCCTAACAAAAACTTGGTTAAAAATAATTTATCAGTGACATAACAATGTAAGAATGACAGGAAGGTAAATGGTACTGCTATCTTAATAGTTTGAAAAGAATTTTACATCATTATTGGAAAAAACAAAGGAATATCAGTTAGCATTTGACAAATCTATAGGTTCAATTTTTGGCTACGAGTCCATTTCTATAATCAGCAATACGTAGTGCACACAAAAGCGCTTGATTATTGTTAATCGTAGAAATATAGCTTTAGCATTATTGCAAAAACTCATGTAACTTATATTCATGTCATAAGACAAAAATGTGTTGTTGGAATTTAATTCAACAGCAGCTTTAATTATTATTATTATTTCACTGTGTGACGGATCTTTACGCGACCTTCACACTAATCCTCTTGGGGAATCTTGGGGCTAGCATTCACGTTAATGCACAGCCATACCTCTCACGAAGAAACCCTGATGTGGAGATTAGTTCGAATATATAAAAGTCAGGGTTTTGTAATTGTAAGGGCGAAGGAGCGGAGAAACTGTTGCAGTATTACAAAGGTGAGATTTAATTGATTTACACAACTTTGCTTGTGTTCAGTGAAAGTTAAGAACGGGATTAATCTTACTATGTCTTCCTAAGTCTGTCAGACTAATAGATATACCGTTATTAATCTAGACATTCAGGATCATATTGTTCTAGAATTTTGTACAAATGATTAATGCTCATATCCCTAATTTATTCTAAACGTGTACATAGACGTAACGTTTGCAGTATATGCTTGGACGAACAATATAATTTTTAAAAGAAAAAAAAATGTTTCGTGTCCAACACATGGTTGAGCGACACTGTTTCCTAATTTTTCCGGTACGCCTGGCTAGAACATATTTTTATGTCATTAATCATGATTTTTTCCTTTTGCATGTTTACGCCTAGTGAAAAAGTTCATTAATTTTAAATAACTTGCAGGAAAACAAACACTATTTGCTATTTTAATAATAGGGACTTATTTATCTTTAAAATGAGATAAAAAACGTTATATCTTTTTCCCATTTTCTCTTTATAAGCTGATACGTATATACATTGCTTTTTGCGTGCACAGAAAGACATGATACATTGAAAAATTTACAAAATAGATAAAAAAAATATGACATTGTACCTGTCTTAAAAAATTTGAATTATTTTAAAATATTACTACTTAATATCGATGAAAAATATGAAACATAATAATTTTAAAAAATGTTTTTTTGAAAAGTGTTACAACTTCATCCGTATACATGATTCATAGAAAAATATACACGTGTGTGCATGTGTTGGCATGCTCGTGCGTGTGTTAACGTTCGCGCATGTGTGTGTATTAATGGTTCAATTCTACCAATGTAATTAATTAAATACATAATAATAACTTTTAAAGAATCACATTAGTAAACTATTAATCTCAAAAATACATTAAATTTGAACAATAGGTTATGTATGTATACATATTGTTGTGACTCGAGAGACTTTCGTTTTCGATTTTGATATCCTTTATTTTTCTTCAACATGCAGAATGAAATGAGGATATTTATACTTATGAATGAATGAAGCTATATACATGAAAGAACGAATTATTTGAGCACACGCTCCGTAAACATAAAGTATTATACCATTATTTTTTCTTAACGTAAAAAATTAAACTACTTAGAATATTCCATAAACATACTTAACTAAAAAATATGTTGCCGGATTCAGAGAGGTTTGAATATTAAATACAATACAAATATTTAATACTATCCAACAGGAAATGTTGAACATATTAGGAGTGGCAATTCATATGATCTTATAAAAGCTGGAATAATATAATAAATTGGGATAAAAAGGAAAATAAAAGTCATAGTTATGATAAAAAGGAAACATGTTAACTCTAGTAAACACAACACATAGATATAGGAAGCAACTCTCAACGTGTGAGTTGTCACACTATCCTGCACTGTCCATATTTGTCGGAATGCGTAATGGAGATAATGAGTGTAAGTGATCATGTTACTATCAGTTACTTACATGTGACCTATCATAATCATCACTAGATGTATGAAGGGTCGAATATTTCGCCAACTACTCACACCCAAACCATCACAGAGGTTTCATCATATTAACCCCTTCAGGACCAGCGAAAGGGGAAAGAAGCTTTTTCCCAGGTCACTTGTTCCTAGAGTATAAGCACGCACGGGACCGGGCGAATTTCCCTGCTCAACCTTATTTTATTTAAAAATCTTAAATGCAATCAAATACGCTAAAACTTATGTTTTACTATGATTGATAATATCTGAATATACAGTGCAAACATGTTCACTATATTTAAAAAAAAATGCAAATTTTAAAGAAAATGTTTTTATTAAAAAAAAAGTACTATTTTTTCTCGTTTTTGCTATGATGATTAAAATAAAATAGAAGCAAAATTTACCTAATACTATCTGGCCTATATCAAACGATATATTTGCTCTCACATAAACTTTTGATGCTTTTCTAACTCATACAAATCTTTTAAATATCAGCTAATGTATCGTTTTTTTATTGTTAATTAATCCTTAGAATATTTTTTGCTTCTTTGGTATCACTTAAGATTTCTGATCTTATGGTTGTAGCAACGAAAAAGTATTGTTTGTTCTTACTGAACTAAAAATAAGTCATCGCGTTTTTTTTATATAAAGATCTGTTTTTAAATGTCTTAAGAATATTAAAATTATTGGTGCTAATATGAACCACAAATAAAATAAACACTGAAACTATTATTATGAATGTCTGGATGCCCAATAAAATAATAAGTTTTCCTTCTTTTTCCAACTTAGTCAAAGTATAAACCGAAATCCAGAGTGCATTAAGTCACAAACCCTTAAATGCCCGATTCTCTCGAAAAATCTAAACATGTGCAGTTGTTTACATTCATTAATATCATGGATTTAATTTTTTAAAAAAATCGAAGCCGAAAGCACACATTGAAATTCAAAGCTTTGTGAAACATTATTCGAAAAAAAAACGGATTTTAAACGCCAAATAGTGCCTTGTAAAAATAATATAATAACGTTCTAAACTCTGATCACACCGATGTGATCATGTGCCTCAGAAAAGGGAAAGCGCAATCACATATATGATACCGTGGGCCTAGGAGGGAGAAACACGTGATCACATATATGTGATCATGGTCCTGAACGGGTTTTAAACAGTCCCATATTGGCCTGTAAGTTTCATAGATTCCGTGATTATATCAGACTATGCAATGAGTTTCCAGTCACCAACAGTACAATGTCAGTGTTGGATGACAGATGATGATGATGATGAGTTTGATGCTTTATGGCGCAAGAGCCAGTTTTGTCTATACTGCACCAAACATTCATAGGTCTGTGGTCTGGATGGGAAAAGAAGAAATTGGGTGTTGGATGACAGAGGCAAGAGTTAAAAGTTAGAGCCGTGCTATTTTTAAAGGTATAAGGCTTAGTGTGTGTGTGGGTATTTGAAATCTCATAACAATGATTCCATCTCTACATTTCACTGATACTGGTTGAAGTCCCACACTTGATTTCACAGCACTTTGAGGAACTTTTACCCGTCTAATACGTTTCAGAATTCTCGTCAGTTACCGACGGTCCTGTTTCTTACAATGTTTTTTCTGGCACCGAGGTTGAAGATGGGATTTTTGATGTATATATTCGATATTTATTTTACACTCATGAATTCGTCACACACCAAACTTTATCACCACCTCGGATAGGCTGTGAATCATCTCTAGTGCGCCTATTATTAAGCCCTGTTCAAAGCCACTTAAATATTGATAACTCTGCCTTTCTAGCAGTAAAAACTGATCTAAATGTTTTGAAAATTATCTGTTTTCATATACAGGTGGTTCCTACCGCATTGCGAGACGCCGAAGAGTTGCTTACGTCCACCTTTTGCCTACGCATACCTGTAATAGTTTTTCTGGCTCTTCTATGATCTTTATCAGTCATATGTGTTATTACTTTTAGAAAGCCATTGCCGCAGATGTTGATTCCGGGTAATGTCGATTTAAGAACAAAATTCAAGTTTGCATAATTACTCAAATTTATTACAATGATGATTTCAGTTATTAAGTTCTATATAATGAAACGTTATCTAGATTACACGGAAGTAAATATCTGAACTGAATCATAGATTACAGAAATAAAAGCTCCTTAACGCAAACAGAACATCTCAGTGGCGCTCATAAGTGGGACCTGGGTCTAGTCCCCCATAGCCCTTAATCTTTTTTTCGATTGATTATAATCCTATGTATACATTGTGTAAAATTAAATTAAGTATTTGTTATTCATAATTAATTTTTATTTGATACTAATTATTTATTCAATAATTAATTTTTTACTGCTTTCTGTTCCCCAAAATTGACAAAACCAAAATAATATGTTGGGTGGAGTATTGGATCATGGTACGAGAATGGTGAACACTTTCGACCCTGGATCACTCTCTCCTTTGAAAAATTTTTGTGTTTGTGTACGCAACTTGTACATCTTTTTATTTCGCCAAGAAAAAAAAACATCTCTGCTGCGATGCAAAAGCCCTTTGCATCACACACAGTTCTTCAGCTTTTGAAGTTTCAGCCAAATCGTCAAATCAAGCGATTTTAAACTAATATAACAATTGGTCGGGTTCAGTGGAAGATGCAATATTGTCTAGGTTCATCGCAAAATTTGGCAATGTGCGACTTTAAAAAAGTAATTTAACATAAGTAATATTATAATTAAACGGTATTCAGGAAAGGTAATGGATAACGCGGTATCTAAAAGGATCCTTCACCAAAATTAATTAAATTAAAGCTCGTATATTTAAGTATCTGTGAAAATTATTAATATTCGTAAAATTTCTATGTTACCAACATGAACTTACATTAATTGCTGGAATTTATTTTACTTTAGGATATTGGACGTCCAAAAACATTACATATTAAAAGTGGTCTCTGGGATGTCAATTTTTTATCTCGATAGTTGAACATATAAGCACAACTTTCGACTAGGTATAATTCTTTCACAATAAAATTAAGTAATTCAAATCTTTTACATATTATTTATAAAAGAACATGGTTTCAAAAAAGTGTAAAATGTTTAAAATATAAACATAACTCTTAAAGTTATAAGCATATAAAAATAAGGAACATGTTTGTAAGAAATATTAAATAAATTTTACGTTGTACATGATATATTTTTAAAACACTATACTTCTGTGTATATATATTTTTTTACAAAGTTATAAAATGTATCATATTCTGTGTAAACTATACTTAATTTTAGTATTATATAGCTTTTTAATATATATACCTTTAGAAATTTCAAAAATATTGAAAAAAAAATAATAATTTTTTTAAAAAAAATTTTTAAAAAATGTTATGTATTATTCTATTTATATTAAAATGCTACAGTATAATAAGCATATACTTTATAAATCAAATTATTGCAGGTAATTAGAGCTAATATCTTAGAAAATATTATGCGCAACGTAAAACTTAATATTTCTTACAGAAATGCTTCTTATTTTAATATGCTTATATTTTTTTTAATCTATGTTATAAATAATGTATAAAATAATCGAATTATTTAATTTCAACCTCACAAAGAATTATATCCAATTGAAAACTGTTTATGTTTTCAGCTGTCGAGAAAAAAAATTAACACCCTTAAGCAGAAAACAAAATGCCCTTCTCTCTAAATTTGGTTCAATAGTATTGTTGAAAATTCATGGTACAGAAAAAAAAGAAAAAAACATTTAAAAAATTTAATAAA